>CM077261.1:16687793-17130293 GCA_039654775.1 Spinibarbus caldwelli | reverse complement strand
GAATCTTTAACATCTGAAGAACCTTTCTGTTTCACAAAAGGTTCTTTGTGGCGAAAGAAGGTTCTTCAGATTATAAAAAGATAAGACAGAGATGGTTCTTTAAAGAACCTTTGACTGAATGGTTCTTTGTGGAACCAAAAATGGTTCTTCTATGGCATTGCTGTGAAGAACCTTTTTAAGCACCTTTATTTTTAAGAGTGTTGAAGTGTCCAGAAAATGTTCTTGAGAACTTTGGCTGAGACTGTAGATGCACACATTAGTAGATGAACATACCTGTGTAGTGCTTAAGCCGTTCTTCTCACACACAGACATTTTTCTGATGTTTCCACAAACGTCTGCTTGTCCGCAAGTGTCCTCTATTGCCTCCGGTGTGGGATTTGTCATCTCAGAACCCTCTGATTTCAGATCCTGATCAGGTTCAGGGTCAGGTTCTGGGGTCAGCACTGGTTCAGGTTCAGACTCAGGTTCTGACTCTGGTTCATCAGGTGTTTCCTCCACTTCTTCTTCAACTGTAAAGTTGGCAGCATTAATCAGAGGTGTTGTGAAAATAAATGTTAAATATAAGTTAATCTATTGGGTCTCTGATGCTCACTCTCTGTGAAATCCAGCTGGTACAGAACTCTCTCCTCTGCATCAAAATCAACCCTGTAGTGGTCCATCTTCTCATAATCAGGATCCAGGGTCTCCTGAGTGAAGCAGTTAGATGCTTTACCAACCCTTCAGAGAAAAGGAAAGATACTGTGTTTGTTTGATTTAAGCGAACATTATTTTGATTATGGTTGAGTTCAACAGTCTTGATAAATTTGCTAATAGACTTACTTCTCAATAAGATCTTGTGAGGTCTGTAAAGGAGAGATAATAAAACATATATCAAACACTTCATGCCTTTTACATTCAAATAGTAAGATTACTGAGGAGCCGCACACAAAAGTTATAGTACCTGCACAAAAGAAGCCATCTCTGGGTCCTCTATGGCATTCTGGGCTGCCTGGATCAACTTTGAGTTTGTGTCTACATACTCACTGTATATCTGCAGTAAAGACTGGGTCCAGCCAGTCTTTTCTTCCTGCTCAGAAGTGATTTGTTGAGTCATGATCTTACGACGTTCCTCCAGAATGGCAGACAAGCGATCAAACTTCTCAGACAAAATCTGTTTCTGCATCCTGCTGTTTTCCTGTCAAAGTGGCATTGTGTGCAGTAATAGATCATTTGTTTGTAGTTAATGGTTTTTTGATCTAATTTCTTCAGAAAGATCCACACAAACCTCTATGTTCCTGTGGAGTGCCTCTAGTTCATTAACTAATGATTGAACGCGGTCATTTGTGGAAACCAAAGTAGCAAGTCTGTCATTGAGTTCAGTCTATAAGAAGTGAAATGAATAATTATTTGGTGTAAAATGTGAAGATGTAATGTGCTGACACAAATATTTTGAAGATCATACCTTCTGCTGCTGGTAAACATCAGGCAGGGGAACTACTTGGCAGTTTTTGTGTGCCCCAAACACCTTACAGAGAGAGCAGGAGGTCACCTGACACGTGAGGCAATAAATATTAAGCTTCTCATCTTCATGCTCTGTACAGTTGTACAGTGCAGGAGGCTTCGATGGAGGCCTAGAGCTGGAGACACATTGATTTACAATAAATTAAAGATCAGTTAAACACTTAGTGTACTGACACAACTTAGCTTTACCACACATCTTAGATCTTCATAATTAAACTAATCATTTAACCAGGCTATCATCTTATTAAGGAGATATAGAGTGACAACTGATATTTATATGCATTTTATGTATGTACTCTGCTATACTGTTATAAAGTTCTCATTAACTGACAGAATTTCATCTAACTTTTTGGTCATAAATATCAGGAACTGCACTAAATTGCACATTTTTCAGTTTGTGGGGGGAAAAAAAACAAACAAAAGTTGACAATTTATTAAAAATATCCCTGATTTGACCTTTCAGACTCCTGTTTGTAAACATCAATAATGTTCTCCACGAGTAAATTGCGCTGCAGTCCATAAACTCCATGACGGTCCAAGATAACCTCACGCCGACAGGAAGGGCATCGAAAACGTCCTCCGATTCCAACCTGGAAGAGAGACGGCTACACATCTTACTCAGCATGCTGTTCTTCAGCTGTCAGCAGTATTTGAGATTACATGTATCGACTGACAATTGAAACCACTTTTCATAATTCACTACAGATGTCTTTCTAAAGAAGAAAAACAGAAAGGAATAACATCACCTCTTGATTAGACTAACTGGACTTTAATGTACCTACTTAGAGATGCACTGTTTGTACTTCTAGGGTAAGATGATCTTACTGAGCAGTCTGATTCTGTGCATGTGTGTCTTGTCTTAATCAATAGAGAAAGGGGCATGAAATAGAGTTTGCAAACAGAGGAGCTTGAGACTGATCTCACCAGGTATCCTAAAATAGTCACTCTTTAATAGCTCTCAGCTGCTGAGGCTTATGGGTCCAGTGTGAATCAGAGCACCATCACTGGCTCAATTATAATGATGTCGTAAGGCATGATGGAAATTATTTGCTGTTTATTTACCAGAGATGCACAACTGAATGTTTCTGAGGAATCGAAATGATAATATATTTATGCCACAACTTCGTTCTTGGTTTCAGTTTAAGACTGACACTGCACTCACTCTGAGAGGTCAGAGGTCAAGTGTATGCGGTTAGCGAGGCTCTGCACCATTCAGAACTGAATTAGGAATTTGAGAATATAAGAATTTGAAGAAATTTGAATTTAAGGAAATGAAATTAAAATTAATTGAATTTCTAAGAAATTCATATGACCCCATGAAGTGTAATTTTAATGAAAAGGGAAGGTTGCTGAACTATGAATATAAGCTTGACAGCCTTTTTTTGAAAGTTATTTATTTATAATTTTTTTGATAATAAAAAAAGTTTTATAAGCTTTACCAATTTATGGATCAGAGTGTAAGACTGCATTTCCCTGAATTACATTATATGATGAATTTCCTCTAATTGTAATTTAGTAAACTTTCTGTCAATCCAATTCAAATGTTAATTCAACTTCCTGTTGTGCATATCTAAATTCTTAGACATTACTTGCAAGCAGGCCTATTTCTAAATTCAGAATTTTCTCCAACCCTAGTTCTTAAAAGAGCAGGAGTCAACTAGCATTTTTTAGCACACCTTTGGGCCACCTTCACAGCTTACACATCAGCATAATGTGATTAATGCTATGCA
Organism: Spinibarbus caldwelli; assembly: GCA_039654775.1. Classification (NCBI taxonomy): domain Eukaryota; kingdom Metazoa; phylum Chordata; class Actinopteri; order Cypriniformes; family Cyprinidae; genus Spinibarbus; species Spinibarbus caldwelli. The sequence goes on along the minus strand of CM077261.1, from coordinate 17,127,063 downwards.
TAACTATCTGATAATTGTGATGTGATAGCATCTGAAAACGGTAAGACAAGGGATTTTCATATCAATATGTCCATTGTGTGCTGCATGAACACTAAAAGCCTGATGGCTCAAATGCATCAAATGTAGGCCATCACCTATTTTTATACCTCAGATTTCAGACTGGGGATTGAGTTTAAAGACATTTGCAATCCCCACCTGTTGGGTTTCCACATATTAGCATGACAGGTCGCTAGAAAACTCTCTGTGTTTGTGGTAACTATGTCGCTATTGCAGTCATGGCTTTAAAAATGGAAGCTAAGGCCCATTCACTCCAAAAAACGAAACTATAATAATAACTACAACTGTAAAGTTTTAATATTCATTCTAATTGTACAAGAATATGGAAATTTAAATTTAGGAACAATATAATTGGAATCAGAATGATTTTTAGTTTCTGGTATTGAATGAGAAAAACATTCACAGCTTTTAAGAATCCATCCTGATTGAGCGTTTAAAGTGGCAGAAGACAATACTGCAGCATGCGCATTTAATAAACATAATGTTATTATCCACTGGTGTGGACACTAATATATAGTAGTTAACATTATTGAGGCGAACAGGCCTGAAACTGTGTTTTATGTACCCAAGTGTATGTACAAGCACCTTTACATGTTGTTGACCATCCAACTTAGCAAAAAATTAGTGCTGTCAAACGATTAATCGCGATTAATTGCATCCAAAATATAAATAAAAGTTTTTGTTTACATAATATATGTGTTTGTACTGTGCATATTTATTGTGTATATAAATTCACACACATACAGTATATTTTGAAAATATTTACATGTATATATTTATAGTCGTATAATTTATATTACATATGAATATATTTAATATATAAACATAACATTTTTTAAATATATACATGCATATGTGTGTGTGTATTTATATATACATAATAAATATACCCCATACATACACATATTATGTAAACAAAAACTTTTCATTTTGGATGCGATTAATCGCGATTAATCGTTTGACAGCACTACAAAATACATATCGCTTAAAATTCAAATAGCACCTCATCACATAGAAAACACTTTGGTTTATGAAGGAAACTGGCAGCTCATGTCATGTACAGATGAACTGTACATGTGTATCAAGTGCACAGATACTATTTTGAGAATTTATCATCTTACCAAAGGCTTGAAAAAGTACTTGTAAACATGTTTCAGATGGTTAATACAAAATGTTTCTATATCCACTCATAAACCATCAACCTTTGAGTGACTTGGTACACACCTGGTACAGTTCATTGGCACACTTGCAGCAGAGGTTGTGCAGACAGGGGAGAATGACCACAGGTTTCGTGAAGACCTCCACACAGATGGGACAGATGAGTTGTTGCTCCAGCGTCCCCAATGAGGGGTCTTTGTGGTAAGAACGTATATCCAGTGGAAGAGACATGGCAGTGTGCCCCCGCTGACCCCACACTCACTGGAAATTAAGATAGGAGAGCGAAACCACAGCTAAGGAGATGAGACGCCACCGTCTTCATGTCTCTGTGCTGTGTGGTTGTCCAGTCTCTCGAGGCAGCGGGCAGTCGCTCGGCCCCCGGGCTTGAACAGCGCGATGGGGCCTGTGTTGGTTTGCAGCTGGAAGTATGTGTGTGTGCATGTGCGAGAAGGGGGAAGGTGTCCGGTTTCTTGCTGGCTCACTGGGACATCCCCCTACCCTTGATCAGTTGTGCCCATATCGAGCAGCCAGTGGGATGCTGGGAAACAGAGATGATGCCTCATCTCCTGTTACTCCAATCATTCATGTCTTCAGTCTCGAAACAGCCAACAAGTCAATAATACCAGAACAGCTAGAGTATTAGAGGAAAGTAAGAGGGTGTTTATGAAGTGTACTTGAAACTTTTAACACAAAAACATCCACAAGTGTGGAAAATGACAGGAAAACTGAAAATTTCAAAATTGTAAAATTTCGCAGTATTACTGTTTTTACTGTAAACTGTGATCAAATGATCAAATAATATAGTAAAAAAAAGTGGTATACTTATTAGAAGTTACTTAAAAGAATAGTTGACAACAACAAAAATTCAGTAATTATTTACTCACCCTCTTGTTGTTCCAAACTTGTATGACTTTCCTTATTCTGTAGAACACTAAAGTTGGGGTTTTGAAGAACGTTTCAACTCTTTTTACCAATGAAAGTCAATGGGGTCCAAAACAACACATTGTTAAAAATAAATAAATAAATAAAAAAAATAATATATATATATATATATATATATATTTATTTATAGTTTTTTTTGTTTCATTGACCCCATTGACTTTCAAAAAAAGAAGGCTTTTTATATCCCTGTAAGTGTGTGAAAAGCAATAATATTACTTTTTTTTGTAGATCATTATTTCCTTTAGACAAATACACAAACACAGATACTTTTTTTTTTAGCTTCCTTCACATTTATTTTACAGCTGTAATTCAGACCAATTATCCATGTTTCATCTCTCTGACACATTATATTCATGCTACAACAATTTCAGCTGATTTATCCAGAACGCGCAATAGAATTCAGCCATTCTGTACAACAGTCATATTCGTTTACACATACTGAACTATGTACTTTAGTAAAAACATAAGAAAATAATAAAATATTGTTTCTCATCACCATGTTTATACTATTTCCTTCATTTTTAACATGATTCTGTTTTGGTGTTGCATCCACATGCAACGCTCCATTCATTCTCTTAATCTTAGATTGGAAGCAATCAGAAGTCGGATCAGTGTTTTTTTTTTTTTTTTTTGTTTATGATCATGAATGAATGAATACAACAAATAAATGGAAAGGAAAACAGGGATAACAAAGCAAAAACAGATCAGTAGCTGTGTTACAGTGGAGCTTGTGTTGAGAAATAATATTTTGCAAATAAAAAGCGTTACACATTGTGAACAGTTCAGTCTTAGAAATGCTTAGAAACATGATCAATAATAATCTGCCTAATGATTTAGACATAAATAAAATACAAAAAACTATGAGATAAACCTACAGACCTATGAAATATTCATAATGTGATCCTAAACAAATAAAAGATACACATTTGGGGGAAATTACAAAGTTTTCCATGCATCCTGTTTCAAGTGAATGTAAATGAATGTATGCACAAACAGGGCCAGCTATACAGCTAATCCATCTCTAAGAAATTACATATTTAAACACAAAACATACAGTAAATGATGATACAGTGATTCAATTAAGATCTCAGTTTCAAACAGCACACACATACACACACAGAAATGAAGGTTTCCTACACTTAAGTCTGTATGTTTATGTTTACTCCTATCAAAAAATAAAATAAATATAATAAAATAAAAAATATGCATGTATTCTGAGAGATAAAAGAAAAGAGAAGATCTTAAAGAAAGTTGCAAGTGTCAGGGTTCCCAAATTGTTTGACCAATGACTTTTCCAAGATCTTTTTTTTTTTTTTTTAAGATTTTAGCTCATAAAAAGCAATTTCCAGCCACTAAAATATTTTAGGGCCGAGCAAAGGTAGAGAATGTATAGATAATAGACATTTTCATTACTTTTTATTAATTTCCATGAATGCTCCAAGCTAGAAAGCCACAATTTTAAACTTCTGCGATATTCCCAGGTTTCCATGATTGGGAACCCTGAATTGTGTATACGAGATGATCAAATCCAGTGAGCATGAACCATTTTAGTCTGAAGGATACAGATCACAGAGTTATTCATATTTTCTGTCATAGTAACAGTAATTATACTGTTAATGTGTATTAACTGATATTATGTTGACCTGATTACATCAAACCATGGCACTAGGGAGCAAGAATAAATTATGGGTACAATTACAGCCAAAACAAAATACAACAGCAAACTAAATGATAATGTGTCCACGTCCAAGTCGCCAAAATAAATTTTCAAAAATGTATCACACTAAAAAGGCTGCATCAGCTAACAATTTTGGGTCGGTGTAATAGTATAGAATCAATTAATGAAAAATCACTGATGTTACTGAACTATATGGGAAGCATACTGTATGTTTTGTTCAAATGCATCCCTTTACCCACAATCCTCCTGTGCTTGTATTGAACCCAGCTGTCTGAGGATGGGCTTATGTTTTCTGAAACCACAATCCTGAGGAATGCAAACACTCTTTACCTTAGCAAAGTCTTGTGAATACAGATGGAAATACTCCTGTTCATGATTAAATAAGCTGGCACAAAGGTATGTGTTTGTGTGTATCTGACAACCCCAAACTCCTGTTCCATACACACACCACATGTGGCTGAAATTGAGCACAGCGAAGCACTGCATGCTTATATTTGACAGTACATGCCCACCAGATGCCATTAACACAAGAGACGGCTCACATAAACATACACAACATGACACAGCAATGTGTCCTCAGTGACTACACTACACTGCCATACTGTTTAGAAAAATATAAACGTATCAGACTACTGAAAACCATTTCCTGTTAATGTAACGAAACGCTTGAACCTGAAGGATTATAACTTATATAGTGTGATCTCTGCTTAATGAAAATGGCACAGGTCTGTTCGTTTTAAAAAATGTGGAAACATGAAAACATATTTGATTGTGAGGTTTGTGCAAGTGAGAGCCAATCAAATGCATGGAAAGGTCAATAACTTTGAGTTTGAAAAGTCTGTGTTTGGTAAGTTATTTATTTATTTATTTTTTTTGATTCTTATCCTCACCAAGGCTGAATTTATTTGAACAAAAATTCAGTAAAAACATTAATTTAGTGAATTATTGTTAGAATTAAAATGAGTGTTTTCTATTTTGATGCATTTTAAAAAGTACTTTATTCCTGTGATGCAAAGCTGAATTTTCAGCATCATTACTCCAGTATTCAGTGTCACATGATCCTTCAGAAATCATTCTAATATGCTGATTTGCTATATGCTATATTGACTTATTATCATATCTGTGCTGCTTAATATTTTTGTGTTTTTAAGAACTTTTGATGAACATAAAGCTCAAAAGAATGGCATCTTTTGTAAATAAATGTCTTTACTGTCACTTCTGATCAATTTAACGAGTCAGCTAGTGTAACGCCAGCTTCATCACCTATTATGATAGCTAAATGCATTAAAGCATACAAAAATACTTCCTTGTGTCCTGTTGGTGTGGAAACTAATTTATGCTTCAAATAAGATTGATCAAAATTATTTTCACTGATGATGTAGACAAATGAAGTGTAAGAAAGTCTTTGTGTGTGTGTGTGTGTGTGTGTGTGTGTTGAATATTACACAGCAGTAGGTTTGGGGATGATAGAGGTTAAAGGCAAATAAAAATAAACTCGCTTCTTGCCCTGTACAGTGGAGTGTTTCAGGTTTTCCAATGATACTGTAACTAACTAACCCCTCATCCTCTTTCCTCTGGATCACCCATCGCCCACCGTGACCTCTTCTGGCATGGTGGTCCCGTGTGTGTGTGTGTGAGAGGTTTAATAGCTGGTGTCTGTCCGGTAGCTGGTGTGGTGAGAGTCTGCGGTCAGCTGTGTGGTCTCTGTGGCAGAGGACGGCTGCATCACGATGGGGCTGTTGCCATCTGTGGAAACAGACACCAGTGTCACGCTGCTTTATAATATGACCAGCTAATAACTCAAACTGAACTCTGTTGCTAAGCATTACAGGCATGATAGTGAATTCCAGGAAGCCACTTCAAATACTGAACAGATCTTTTACTGGCTAAATAAACAATCTGAAGGCATTCTGTAATTCTAAGTGAAACTGGCAAAAATATTGGGCAGGACTTCATTTTATGCACTGGGATTTGATTGAAACCAATGATATTATTGACCCACCTGCACGGCCTTAGTTATGTCAGCAGAAAAGAAAAGTTTTCAGAAGCAGATAAAATGATGACATTGTGAGGAAAGATTATGAAACAATCATTATTACTTTACAATAACATGCACTGAACTGCGCTATGGACATTTATTAAAGACCCAAAATGTATTTCCAGATGCATTTCCTATTTAAAAATCAGGAAGTAGGGAAAGTGGGATATATTGAAAATCTTAAAACAAAACAAACAAACACACAAACAAAAATAAGTAGCTGATATTAAAATTAAGAATAATTAATAACATGTCTTAAAAAAAACAAAAACAAAAACTAGAAACTAAACTCAATTTTAAATGCTATGGTTTTAGGCATCACAACATTTTAATATACATTTAACAGTGTTATTGTCAGTTTTTAAAGCAACTGTATAGATTTTATTTATCTAATTTGTTGTTAATAATTAACATTTAAAAGAAATATACATTAATTTTTAATTATTTTTATTATAATTTTACATGTATTTAAATTTTAATAAAGTAAATAATGTGGATTTAGGTTACATTTTTTTCATTTCCTGCAGCACTGCATTCTTTGCTATATTTGGTTATTTACTTGACTAAACACTGAAATAATGAACAGTAAAAAAAAATGAATACATAAAATTAAATAAAATAAAAACATTAAAGGGACAGTTAACTCAAAAATGAAAATTCTGTCATCATTTACTCGATGCCAAGTTGTTCCAAACCAGTTTGATTTTCTTTCTTCTGTTGAACACAAAAGAAAATAATTTGAGGAATTTGGGTAACCAAACAGTTGCTGATCCCACTTACTACCATAGTATATATATAAAAAAATAAATAAATGCAAGTCACTGGGAACCAAAAACTGTTTGGACACCAACATTCGTCAAAATATCTTATTTTGTACAGAAGAAAGAGAATCACACAGGTTTGGAACAACATGAGGGTGAGAAAATGATTTTCATTTTTGGGTGAACTATCCCTTTAAGTCACCAAACCATAATTTACTACTTGCTATTGGTTGTGAGTGGGGAATGGGACAGTCTCAATCTAGAAAACATTTTACTGAACTTCTAGAAGTGTATTACAGTACCTTTTGTAAGTACACAAGCTTATGAATGGTATTAAAAAGCTAACAGACATGGACTAATAGCCACAAAACTTCCATTTTGATTTCATGTCAACATTGCCATGCTTATCTGACTGTTGTGAATGAATATGCATGTTAGTGTGTCTCACCTCTCTCATCAGACTGCATCTGAGCCTCCAAGTCTTCAGGAGACACATAGAATTCCGGCTCATCTGACCGAGGAGGATGAGGTTTACACTTCCCACAGCAGCAGTTACAACAGCAGCACAGACAACAGCAGAAATAACAGCCTGTGGCCACACCGCAGAATATAAACAATGCCTGTCCAGAGGGTGGGAAAAAAGAAGAATTCAACATAAATAACAGCATGTACACAAATGTACTATATGCACTACCATTCAAAAGCTTGGGGTCAGAAGTCTTTTATGCTCATCAAGGTTTTCTCTTTTAGTTCATTCTAAAATGTAATTTATTCCTGTGATGCTAGCTGAATTTCAGCATCATTACTCCAGTCTTCAGTGTCACATGATCCTTCAGAAATCATTCTAATGGCTGATTTGCTGCTCAAGAAACATTTATTATTATTAGCAATGCTGAAAATAGTTCTGCGGTTTAATATTTAGTCAAAACTGTTAATGAATAGAATGTTTAAAAGAACAGCATTTATTTGAAATAGAAATCTTTTGTAACATAAATGTCTTTACTGTCACTTCTGATTAATTTAGTGCATCCTTGCTGAATAAAAGTATTAATTTCTTTAAAAAAAAAAAAAAAAATCCAAACTTTCGAATGGTAGTGTGTCTATCTTAGTATATATCTTTTGTGTGTGCTTGTGTGTATGACTAACCTTGGCCCACCAGCTGGACAATACAAAGTATGTGTTAACATTCTCCTCTCCAAACTGTTCTGCCACATAGAGGCCCAGAGATCCGTATTTGTCATAGATGTTGCGTTTGGTGGGGTCTGACAGAATGGCATGAGCGTTGTTGATTTCTTTGAATTTCTCAGCCGCTTCTGGATTGTCAGGATTCTTGTCTGGGTGGAACTTCAGAGCTAGTTTTCTGCAAATCAAAGAGCAGAAATAAATTAACTTTCTAAAAATGAATGCAACCATGACCTTTGTCCAGCATCCTTGCCAATTCTGCTTTTAGGTATGTTAACGTTAAACTATGACTATGTTAAAAATGGACACTTTTCACAGACTGTGTCAATGTGTTTCCACAGTTATTGAAGGGATAGTTCACCTAAAAATGCAAATTCTGTCATTAATTACTCACCCTCATGTCGTTCCAAACCTGTAAGACCTTCGTTCATCTTCAGAACACAAATTATGATATTTTTGATGAAATCCGGAAGCTTTGCATGTGTCATGGTACTCTGGTGAACACGCCTCGAAGATTGACTTATTTTAGTTTTCTTTGCTCACAAAAAAGTATTCTCGTAGCTTCATAAAATTAAGGTTGAACCACTGATGTCACATGGACTATTTTAACTATGTCCTTACTACCTTTCTGGGCCTTGAATGTGTCAGTTGCATTGCTGTCTATGCAGGGACAGAAAGCTCTCGGATTTCATCAAAAATATCTTAATTTGTGTTCCGAAGATGAATGAAGGTCTTACGGGTTTGGAACAACATGAGGGTGAGTAATTAATGACAGAATTTGCATTTTTTGGTGAACAATCCCTTTACCATTGTAAATCAAGCAAGGTTTTTCCTTTTTCATTTTTTTTTCTTTTCATGTACATGTATAACACTATACTTTGTATTTTATTACCTTGGAAAAGTTCTGAACTGGTCTCCTGTGACCAACATTATCAATCTCCCAATATTTTTTTTTCCTCTTTTAGAAAGTCATAGAAACACTAGAATGGATTTTTTTTCTTTTGCTTTTGGAGCTACAAAAATAATATCTGTTGTAGTTTCCATTCACCACTACAGAAGTTCACCTGACTATGACGACTTCCGCTTCTAATAACTCCATGGTATACTAACTAGCTACTGTTATTTAAAAATAGCATGTAAAATACTAAGTATTATTTTATAATAAATGTTGACATACGTAATTGGTCACCTGAGTATTCACGCACACAGAAAATGTACATACTGTTCACAGTATGCATACTATATTAAACAGCAGCAGTAAGAACAGTGGCAGAAAAAGTTCTCTGTCACCCCCTACTGGATTTAATTGGAAACGCAAAGGGATAGTTCACCCAAAAGTGTCATCATTTACTCACCCTCATTTCGTTCCAAACCTGTATGACTTACTCTCTTCTGTGGCACTGCATACAGGGTTGCAACGACATGAGGGTGAGTAAATGATGACAGAATTTTCATTTTTGGGTGAACTATCCCTTTAAGACATTGAAATTTTTGCTTCCTTGCATAATCGTTTACGAGTAAAATTATAAAAAGAAATACATAAAAGGAAAGACCCCCCATACCAAAAAGACTCAGTAAATTTTCTCCACTATTTTCAATGGCAATGTTGGAACAATCGTTCTATGTCCATTAAGAGTGTCTTACCTGTAGGATTTCTTTATGTCTTCTGGTGCCGTGTTTTTATCAATTCCTAGGACCACATATAGTGATTCTCCTGCCGTGGAGAGCGAACGCTGTCTCTGCTGCTCCGCCATTACTCACACACGCATGCACACACACTCCCCTCACACCACAACCACCTCCTCTTTCTGAAAGAAAAAGCAGAGAAACATATATGTTATAGGTGCTGTATATACTCCTGCATCTGCTTTTATTCTTGCACTACTTTTTGTCTTTGTCTTTTTCACACAAAAACATAACATTCAAAAAATGAAAGCATACACATACTGCCATCCCAGTGATATGGCAATAAAACTTGAAATTATTTTATTATCATTATGCTCAATTTCTGTGAATCTAAAACCCATTATCCATATCCTTTAGTGCAGCAAAACACCAGTATTATTACATCAGTGAGAGTCATAGGCTCATCATTTCCCCAAATGTCCCTGTTCTTAGTCAGTGCATTAACAGTGTGTGCGCTCATGCAGAGGATCCACACAGCTGAAAGAAGTCATGTGACTCTAGCATTCAGAGAGGAGTTGGAAAGGAAGGGACAGATGCTGGTTCCCTTGCATACTTTGCTATGTCTAACCCTTGTATCTGTATACTGTCTGTAAACTATACCTGGTATGACAATTAAAATTCATGTGCCTTAATCATAGATTGTTAATAAAGTATGTCAAAGGTGATAGGTTTTCAGACAATACCCCTCATGCACTGGAAGAGTAAACCCCCGCAGTTAAAAAAGAAGAAAAAAATTAAAAATCAATGAAACAGAAGCAGCAAAATATCTTTTCTTCTGTATTGTGATGTACATATCACAATAATCAAAAAAGAAAGAAGAAAAAAAAAAAAAGCAGGACAGGGACTCGATTCTATGCATGTTTGCCTTAATATGCATTTAGAAAATACATCAGGTAAATTTTTATTTTATGCTAACTTTCATGTTTAAATCTGGATGTTATGTAATAAAGAGGAAAATGCTAATGTATCAAACAAGGTATGACTGTCAGTCAATATGACTATAAAATAATGATAACTATCATTTTTGTTGTGATTATTATTAAATAAATGTATTAAAATGAAAAATAATTTCTTACAATACTATTGCACTTTAAAATACAAATATTTAACTTAGTATTTAATAAAATATTGAAAAAGCTATTGTATAGTACAACTGTAAAATGACAACACTAATATTCATATCTAAAACCATGAACTCAAGGATTAAGTAAGTTTCCCACTTGTAATTACGGTTTTGTGCTGGCATTCATGTGCATTCAACTCATAAATACAGTACGATCTTTCCAGCATGACTTGAATGCACCACTTCGTCTGATTCAAGTAGCAAAAAGAACAATGTTGAGCTTTTCAAAATTGCAAGCTTAAATCTGATTGGTCGGCATTTTTATTCTGGATAAAGTAAATGAAGTCTACAACACATTTGCAAAAAAGATTTTTTTGCAGTGTGGCATTATTTTCAGGACAATTAAGCACATTTTTGCCTCACTGAAAGTTAACTGAGCTCACTTTAGGCAGACAGATAAAAGACTGGCTCAGTCAGAGTATTAGCTACATGATTGTCAGGTATGTGTACAACAAATGAAAACACATGGAAAGAGAGAGGGAGATACACAGGGACACACGTCTTCCACACAGAGAGGATCAGAAGTTACATCCTCCGGTATGAATCAAAGACAATTAACCCAGAGTAATTCAGGTTAAGACACCTCCACACAAAATGGCTGCCAGGAGGAGGCAGCCAATAAAAAAAAAAAAAACAATCATTTGCAAAAAAAAAAAAAAAAAACCACCTATGACAACTACTTATATGAGTACAATCACCTCTTTTTCTCATGCGAGGAGCTTCCTGTGCTGTGGTGCAAGGCAGTTTCGCGTCCTTTCCAGGCTAATCGTGCAGCTTGTCAGTAAGCATTAGCAGATTAGTATTAGCGGAGCATCTGAATAAGTGAAGGGTTATTTCTGTCCCTTCTCAAACCCTGTGCGCTTCTTCGACCGGGACACTCCCATAATTCCTCCAGGTGTGACACACTAATAGACTGTGTTTGAGTGAGATTTTGTTGGGCTTCTGAATGAATGTCTGAATATCATTGACGTTACCTCGGAGTAGTCTTTGATGATTTGAGTAAAAACAAATTCAACATCTGCTCAGATGTTAGTGGAGCTTTCTAATACTATTTACTATTGCTCATGCTTAGGATTTTAAAACCTCTTATTATTCTTAATAATAATGATAATTATTACTATTAATAATTAGCTATTACTTTTCTAGACAAGGACAAATTTATTTGCTTGACAACAGATTTGCTTAGACAATCAATCAATCAATCAATCAATCAAATCAAACTATAAATAAAATAAAATAAAATACACTTTGAAGAAGGAACCAGCATTTGATGTATTTGTTGCATTTATGTGATCAAAAATACAGTAAAAAAAAGTGTGAAATATTATTATAATTTAAAAATAAATGTTTTCTTTTTTAAACTGTTTTTAAATCTAATTTATGTCTGTGATTTTAAAGCTGAATTTTCAGCAGCCATTATTCCAGTCGTCAGTGCCACATGATCCTTCAGAATTTTTAAAATCATTTTAATATTCTGAAAAACCTGATAAATTTTTTTCAGGATTCTTTGACAAATACAAGAAAGACAGCATTAATTTTAAACAAAAATCTTCACTTTTGATCAATTTAATGCATCCTTGCTGAATAAAACTATTACTTTCTTTAAAAAATGAATACAAATCTATGTAAAAGTCTGTTGCTACAAATTGTATTTATTTTTTATTTTTACTACAAGGTTTTGTGTTTAAATAATGTGTCAGCAATAAGTGTGTGTGTCTGGGCTGCTAGTAGACAGACTTCATGCTTCAGCAGTTGATTAAATGTGAATACTAATAGAGTTTTCATCAGGAGCAGGGCTCGGCAATGCAGCCTTATACCAAAACACTACATCCATCTCTCTTCCTCTCTCACACACACTCCCTCCCCCTCCTGTCTCTGCACCACCATATGGTCCGACTAAATCTTTAGTGGCCATCTCAGTCTGTGGACTACAGACGGCTGCCAAAGTCTCCACACTTAATGAACATCGCTGTCCATCTCTTTCCTGTATAGGTTTATCCATCATATCAAGTTCTCTGTCTGGTGCCTCTGTTTGTGTTCTAACATCCTCCCACGTCACTCTGTTTGCATCCTCTTTACTCTTGTCTATCTGAGCAGGTGAAGCGATGTGGCTTGTATTATGTGCTGCTGGTTTTAAAAGGTCTGTTTGTGGAGGGATGAAATAGTAGGAGCGAGCGGAGCATGTTTGATGAGAGTCTGTTCACAATGAACAAATACACACACACATACAGTAATAGCGTCGATGTACCTAAACCCAGAGCTGTTATCGTCAATCAAAACTTAAAACTTAAATTAAAACCATTAAAACTTTTCTTTACTTGAAATTAAATTAAATTAAATATAAAAAAGTAAACCTATTTTATTTCAGCTAGCTGCCAAAGCAACATTTCTTGTTTTTTATTCATTTTAAAGGCATAGTTGATATTTTTTCACCCTCATGTTGTTTCAAACCCGTTTCATACATGTTCATCTGTTGAACAAAAAAGAAGATATTTTGAAGAATTTTGCAAACCAAATAATTGATGGTAGCCATTGATTTCCAGTATTTTTTTTTTTTTATACTATGGAAGTCAATGGTTACCAACAACTGTTTGGTTGTTTTTTTTTGTTCAAAAGAATAAAGAAACTCATACAGGTTTGGAACAACTTGTAAATGATGACAGAATTTTAATTTTTGGTGAACTATCCCTTTAAGTTGAAATACTAAAATAACTAAAACTACATAAACTAAAACTACGTAGACATTTAAAAAACTAAACTAATAAAACAACAACGCACAATAAAATTAAAACAAAAAATATAGAAATAAATACTAGTTCAAAATTTAAAAAAAGAAGAAAAAAAAACAATAATAGATACTAAAGTCAATGATACTAAAGAAAAACTGCTTAAAACAATGTGTTGTTATTGATTATTGACCAAAAATAAGGAGCTTCAAGAAGTAGAGACAACTGAACGGATCTAAAGCATCTATCAAAACAACATAAGGAGCAAACAGGTGGTACTCAAAAGCCAGAGGGACGGGCACAAAAGATCTCAAGAAACAAGAATAGAGACCAAACAAATGGGGAGTAAATGTGATAAACGAACAGCTGAGAGAACTAAGTGACATTTTTATGACTTGGTCTTATGCTGACAACGAAAACTTTCTTGCCATTTTTCTAATATCAGATATGAAGAAACCAAGATCCACAACAAGAATACCATGGTAACTCTCATGAAAATTGATATTCTATTGCAGTCCAGGATCCCTCAAGTCTAAACACACTAATTAGTGTTCATCATTTCATGTCATTGTTTACTGTCATTGTTCTGCTTTCTGTGCTTTCAGTCTACTATCCAAATATAGGACTATAAAACACAGTGAAATGATCATTTTCTGCTTCATTATATCATCACTTGTGGCCAATTAGTGCAAAATCTCTACAGATGTGCTAACAAGACGGTCTTACTGTCTAGAAAACAAGATATCAGTTACACTTTGCCTATTATATCAGCGAAAGGAAACTGTCACATAATGTGATTTTAGTACCAGAACCTGGGAAGACTGAGGTGCTGGGAAACATTAGTAGCAAATAGTATTCTTGTAGACACCTCACTAACCCTGAGACATGCATTCATCACGGAAACAATGGAATGGTTGTTAAGATCTGCAGGTTGCTAGTCAAGTTACATTGATTCCTACAAAAATCAACTGAATATCTACACACACACACACACACACACACAGAAATTGGAAGATGGGCTACTGATGTCAAACAGAAGAGTGTCAGTCTTGGAAAATAGTGCAAGTTGTATGGATCTTTTTTGATAGTTTATGGTGTTTTTGTCCTCTTTTTTTGTCCTCTTTTGGAGCTTGACAGCTTTGTATGGAAAATAATATCAATATGAATATTCAAATTTTTTTTCAAAAAGCACAGCATTTACAGGCAGGGTTTACCAAACTGTGTTTTACGAGTTGATGAAAAGTTTAAAACTTTCCGTAAACAATTTAAAAACACTTACTACAAAATATTTTATTTGATTATATACCTGCATGTTGTGTAACCATTAACCAACAAACATGCAAAACTACAAACTTTTCATTTAAAATCTCAGAGGGTTCTGACAAAAAAGTTTGGAAATCCCTGTTTTGAGAAAAGGTGATGGAGTATGTTCCCTCCTGTGATAGCATACAGTGATCTACATTAAATATGTGTGCTATGTGAGGTGTGAATTTTCAGGTCACGTCTATGTCGGTCTACTCTTCTTCCTTCCTCACTGGTTTGTCCTTTCTTCCTCAATCTATTTTATTTTCTCTATCTGTAGAAAGCATCCTTATATTCTTTGAACATTTCTCACATTTTCCTCAGTTCTGTCAGCAATTGGGTGTTTTTGAGGCTGTGAACTACACCTTACACAAATGAAAAAAATGTGTAGGATAAAATTAAAATGTTTTGTATTTATCAGGTGAACAAGTATCCTTAAACTCTCTTCAGAGCGACGTAATCTATATCAGTCATTTTCAACAGAGCTTTAATCTCGCTATGTGATGATCACACCTGTAATCATCATCTATATGCCTGTAATATCACTCCAATATAATCTTGTCTAATCTTGTCCAATATAGAATCATCAAGTGGGATGCATTCAAAATTGTTAATGAGTTACATTCTACCACAAAAACAACCCATTTGCCAGGGTTAAAACTATCTCTTGATCATGCAGTAAGAATTACTTCTGAACTTTTTCTAGCCAACAGATCATTACATTTATTTGTAAAATTTATTATGATAATTTAAATAGCAGTTACATAAAGGTATCAATCCAGTGTGACTATGTCATTTTTGTTTATCAGATTCAAAGAGTGTCTATTAAACTACTGAAGTCTCATTCTGGCAGTTAAACACGTGGAACTGTCAGTGCGTCTGTGTTAAATATAGTGTGTCACACTGCACTGCCCCATATATCAGGTTGGGTGGGAATTGTATGAGCTAGTTGTGTGGTGGTTTCCCCAACAAAGATCTTCTCAGGGCAACCGATACAGAGCCTTATCTCTCAAAATAGTATAAAGTCATAGATATAAAGACAAAAAACATTTTCACTAATATTTAACTAGCATTCGTGCCTTTCAGTTTTACACAGGTACTGTATATCAAGTATGGGTGGTTCAAACAAAGTCACAAAAATATCTTGACTACAAGTATGGACCATGAATGTGAGAAAGGTAAACTGCAAAATGCTAAATGCCCTTCATGTTACTATGATTGGATGATTTGATTCTTGCAAATATTCCATAAATTTGGGATGGGTGTAACTGACTGAAACAGACAGATTAATAACAACTCAACAGATGAGTAAACAACTAACCTCTCGGACGTCATCACTGTTTCGCCACAACCAAATCAATGGCGCACTTCTGTGCCTGTGACCTTCATTACAATAGTACAGTGTTTACCAAAGATTTAAAAACTAATGGTCCAAAAGGACAGCGACTACTACAATAAACAAATAACAGCTGTAATATTAAAATATACACTACAGTTCAAAAGGTCAGCAAGTTAAAAAAAAAAAAAAAAAAAAAAAAAAAAAATAATATATATATATATATATATATATATATATATATATATATATACACTTTTATTCAGCAAGGATGCATTAAATTGATCAAAAGTGACCGTAAAGACATTTATAACATTACAAAAGATTTATATTTCAAGTAAATTATGTTCTTTGATTCAACTTTGCATAACAGGAATAAATTACATTTTAAAATAAATTAAAAGGGAAAGCCTTGGTGAGCATAAGAGACTTCTGACCCCAAGCTTTTGGATGGTAGTGCATACAGTAAATTTGTCTTTTTAAAATATATTTTATATATTAATCTTACCAACCCCAGACTTTTCAATGGTAGTGTACATTTTTCTGACTGTACTACTGTGATTTTTTTTTAAGTAATGTTAAGCAAAGAGGGGTTTTTTTCCTTCTCATTTCATTAGTCCATCACACGCCACTCTTCTAACAGTAAAAGGCCCCCTGTTGTAGAGCTAGTTGGCCTGTGTTGACTGGAACACTGACTAAACAAAAACCTTAACGAACACTGGCACAACGATGGGGGAAAACAACACAAGAAAGTGCAGTTAATTAGCTAATGGAGTGCAAAGGTGCTTTCAGCGGGTCTTCTGAATGAGATGGACCACTCAGAGTTATGCAGCAATATTTAGAAACAAGTGTATGACAAAACGGATAGCCAACCCACAGTGGTATTCAAAACTGAGATTTGGCAGATGAAATATATGCTAATGACAACAGAAGTATGTGGAAGACTAAGCAGTTCAGACAAAGCACAAAGATGAAAAAAGAAAGAAAACTGGACTGATGGTAGCAGAAACTCAAACAACTAGAACAAGCTAGAAAAAAAACTTTGAAACAGCAGTATTTTTTACTTCACCCAAAAAATAAAAATTCTGTCATAATTTACTCACACTAATGTTCCAAACCCGTATGACTTTGTTCTGTGACAGGGGCGGTTCTAGGATTTCATCTTTAGAGGGGCTTAACCCTCAGTGAGACCATCAGATACAATGATACAAATTATCTAAATAAACAGTATTTTACTGTCCTTATGAAAACTGTATTACTGTATGAAGTAATTAGACACAATTACCTATTAAAGTTCCAGAATTAAATTAGTGAGTGGTTCTCATGTTTTTCTTTTGTTGTTTGATTAACATTATTAGCCTTATATAAGAAATGCATGGATCCTATATTATATTTTAACTGTTTACGTTTATTTAAGATGTAACCGACTGCGTTTACTTGAATACTTGTCAAGACAGCCATTGTGACATAATATTTTGTGTATTTGCTTATTTGCTCGAGAAGACGCGAAAGTGAGCCGATCTCATGAAAGTGCGTTTCAATGGCACGATTTTCTGTTTCTATATGGTGTGCTATTTATACTCAGAAACTAATTTTGGCGTGCATATGAGATGCAGTGGTTAGGTTTGGGATGTGGGGAAGGTGCGTATCATAAGCACACCAAATAGAAACAGAAAATCATGCCATTGAAACTTACTTTCATGAGACCAGGCATGCCGTCCGTGCAGTGCCTCTCAATGCACGTCTGCTTCATTGAAATGTGTTCCATTGTTTAAAAAATAAAAATCATCACTGGTACATTTCTGATGTGGGTGAGTAATTGATGACAATTGTAATTCTTGGGTAAACTATCCCTTTAAATGGCTCAAAACAACTTCTATATTGCAAAATCACTTCTTTATTAAATTTACAATCAAGAAAAATTAGCAGTAGTTGTACACTGAGCCAAGCTCTACCAGAATGAGAAAGTAGAAAGTAGTGAGGTGTTTATGGGTTATGACTCACAATGCAGAGAACTCATGTGACCACACACACATCATTGCCATCAATCAAAAAGCATATACATTTAATAGCAGGCTTTTCAAGCTATGATTACTTATTGGCTTAGCCTGTTAAACTCACTAGAATGGGTTGATATGGGTAGATACTTACAGCTCAAAGACTTGATAGTAATACAGGCCTATCACTTCTCTATCTGTCAGGAAAGCCAGTGACAACTGGCAGTATCTTCTCTATGAGGATTAGCAAGCAGACCATTGTTTGAGATTGAGCAGCAACGCAAATACTGATGACAGGCTGCTGGGAAGAGTTCAGTACTGATGGAGGCCAAACGGCACAGTGTTGACTGACAGGCTGGAGATTTAGAGCCTTTAATCTCTCTGTTCTGCGCTCAGCATCCATATTGGTTTGCTTATTAAAGGAATAGCTCACATAAATATTATCATTAGAGATTGTATCATCATGTTTCAAGTCCACTTCACAAACGGAGAAGCAGAATGACAGCCACAGTCACCGTTCACTTTAACTGTATAGAAAATAAAACGAACTGTTACTGAATCTGTCCGTCTTTAATTTTGTGTTCCAGGAAGAAAGTCAGTCATGCAGCTTTCAAACCATATAAAGGTGAGAAAATTATTATGACACTTTTTTTTTTTTTAACTAATGGTGAGCTATTTCTTTAATGCTGCTTCACCGGGATGCATTAATCTTTCTAGCTCAAAAACCTACTACAACGGTCCTAATCCATGAGCGAGGGCAGCGTGCATGTGTAGCGGGATTGAGGCGCACAGACAGGACTTTCCTCTGGCTGCGCTCTCATTTCTTACCGTCAACGGAGAAGCGTAAACAGAAGTGCCGTTCGTCAGTTCTTCGTAAATTATTTCCTATATCTATAAGCGTCCTTCACGCAGGAGTAAATCAGCCTGCGGTCCTCAGATACGGTGTCCTGGTCTCATGATCGCGAGCAGCTCAATGGGAGTCGAGCGCTGACGTCACGCTCCAGAGGATAAAGGAGGCTTTCGCGTGACGAAAAAATGACCAAATCAAACAGACACATTTCTGACCGCAAAACGATCCACTGAAAGGCTGCTGTGTCAAAATTATTGAGGACAATTCATGGTATAGCCAGATAATGCCAAGGTGATGAAAATATTCAAAAATAAATAAAGTAAAATTAATAGAAGTTACAACGAACGTAATATTTTAGTTATTTTGACAATACTTTTAATTATTATTATTATTATTATTATTTTTTAAATGTAAGCAGTCCTTTACCTCGATGCTATTAAAATGCATTTGATCGGCAGCCAATCCATACGAGGTAGCACTGAAATCTCGTTTTCCTTAAAAATCGCGAGAGCTTAGTACGGCCTTTCTCTCCGAGCTGCTGGCGAGGAAAGTGTACACAATCAGGTAAAATTCAACATTTTTTTGCATAATCGATAAGTTATTTTAAGTGTCGACAACGAATGGTAATATATAAAAGCTTGAAGAATATCTGTGCTTATTAACATTTATATGTGTTTGTTGTTACGGCCATTTATAAATCAGTTGTGATCTCCTCTCCAGTGGTACAGGCTTCAATGTTATGATACAGGCCTTTATAATTAGAGCTTCCGGTCATCACAAGCGAAAATGTAATCTTGCTTTATTTCAATAACATTGTTGATTTATATATTCTCATTTTATATTAGCTGACTCGTTATCGTTTTCTATAGCTGGTTGTATTAGTGCACTAGTCTCTCTTCAACTAAAATCTTAAAAATTAACCATAAGTGTGTGTGTGTGTTTATACACATATACACATATACACACACACACACACATATATATATATATATATATATATATATATATATATATATATATATATATATATATATATATATGCATGCATATTTTTTATTGCATATAATTTTTATGTTTATTTTTGCCCATGTAGAACACTTCATGATGAGTTATGCTGAAAAGCCAGAGGACATAACACGAGAGGAGTGGATGGAAAAGCTAAATAATGTTCATATTCAGCGGGCAGACATGAATCGACTCATTATGAATTATCTGGTGACTGGTAGGTGATCAACTGACCACTTTTATTTTTCACCTTCCATTGCAGCTGTAATACAAGTGTCAAGATCTGTTTCATAATTAGTTTGTTTTTATTTACATAGAGGGGTTTAAAGAGGCAGCTGAGAAGTTCAGGATGGAATCAGGCATTGAACCAAGTGTTGATCTGGACTCTCTGGATGAAAGGATAAAAATTAGGGAGATGGTGCTGAAGGGACAAATTCAAGAGGCCATTGCACTGATAAACAGTCTGCATCCTGAGCTGCTGGACACTAACCGATATCTGTACTTTCATCTTCAGGTAAAGCAGAATAATGACAATTGGCTTATGATATATATTACATACCTTCATATGTTTGAGACATTTAGGGCTGCATTTTGACACAGAAGCCACTCTACAAATGTATGAATGTCATCATACACACGAAAAGCAGATCTGTTGTTTTATCATTCCAAATTCTTTTTGGGGCCACTCTTAGTTGTACACTGTTGGACTTTTATTTTGTAAACTGGCTGTTAACTTGTATAGCAAAAGACTGTTTCATGGTGACTCAAACTGTCAACTGTCTGATGCTAAATCACAAGGGAATGAGTTCAAATTTATAACAAGTAAAGTTTATCTGCTTTCCTCCTTTAGCAACAGCACCTGATAGAGTTGATTCGCCTGCGGGAAACTGAGGCTGCATTGGAGTTTGCACAGACACAGCTGGCTGAACAGGGAGAGGAAAGCCGAGAGTGTTTGACAGAGATGGAGCGCACCCTCGCACTCCTGGCATTTGATAACCCAGAAGAGTCTCCCTTCGGTGACCTGCTTAACATGATGCAGAGACAGAAGGTATTGTTTGATGTTGTTCTATCTTATCTTTAAATATTGTTATTTTTAATATATTATTAAGCAGGGTATAAAATTAACACATGCCACCAGCCAGTTGGTACTTTTTACACATTGGCATTGTCATTTTGATCCCACTTTGGATTAACATTTAATAATAAAAAAAAGCCTTTTATGGTGATTCCACCCCTGCAGGGTATCAAAGTTCACTTTCAAGGCCAGTACAGTGTGAGGGCAGAGAACCATTTGGTTTACTTAAAGAGTCCATGTTTGTTCAATATACAGAAAGATATTTTACATATTTGAATAGGCTATTCATCAGCTACTCAACCATTGAAAAGTTTGGTGTCTGTAAGATGTTTTTTTTGTCTTTTATATCCACCAAGGCTATATTTGGATGATCAATAATGTAGTAAAACAGTAATATTGTAAAATAGTTTTACAGTTTAAAAAGCTGTGCTGCCTAATATTTTTATGAAAACCATGATACATTATTTTCAGGATTCTTTGATGAACAGTTCAAAATAAACACCATTTATTTGAAATAGAAATCTTTTGTAACAATGAAAAGTTTTTTTGCTGTAATTTAATTCTTTCTTATCAATTTAATTTATTCTGGATAGAAGTATTTCTTAAAAAAAAAAAAAATCTTACAGATCCCAAACTTTTGAACAGTGGTGTACTTTGGCCACTAAGTGTTACTGTGAATGATTCATCAGTGCATGTTATTCCAAATATATATACATACAGTCATGGCCAAAAATATCGGCACCCTTGGTAAATATGATCAAAGAAGGCTGTGAAAATTAATCTGCATTGTTAATCCTTTTGATCTTTTATTTTAAAAAAAATCACAAAAATCTAACCTTTCATTGGATAATTATTGGTACCCCTAGAAATTCTTATGAGTAAAATATCTCTGAAGTATATTCCCATTCATATTCACAATTTTGAGCACTCCAGGGTGATTATAAACATGAAATTATCCAGCCATGGCTTCCTGTTTCACAGAAATATAAATAGGAGGGAAAACAAAGCCCAAATTCCTTTAATCATCCATCACAATGAGAAAAACCAAAGAATATATTTCTGATGTGCAGCAAAAGATAATTGAGCTTCACAAATTAGTGAAGTGGTTTTAAGAGCTAGAGCAGTGAAAATTCCCATTTCCACCATCAGGGCAATAATTAAGAATTTCCAATCAACATAAAATCTTACGAAACTGCCTGGAAGAAAACGTGTGTCTATATCGTCCTAATGCACGGTGAGAAGGAGAGTTTGAGCGGCTAAAGACTCTCCAAGGACCACAGCTGGAGAACTGCAGAAAATAGTTGTGTCTCGGGGTCAGAAAACCTTAATCGTCAAACAGCACCTACATCACCACATGTTGTTTGAGAGGGTTTCAAGAACAATTCTCCTAGCTCATCCAAAAACAAACTCCAGCATATTCAGTTATCAGACACGGCTGGAACTTCAAATAGGACTGGCTTCTACGGTCAGATGAAACTAAAAAATGAGCTTTTCAGCAGCAAACACTCAAGAAGGGTTTGGTGAACACAGGGATAAAAAGTACCCCATGTGTACAATGAAATATACTGCTGTATTTTTGATGTTGTGGGCCTATATTTCTGCTGGAGGTCCTGGACATCTTGTTTAGACACACGACATCATGGATTCTATCAAATACCAACAGATAAAAAATCAATAAGTGACTGACTCTGTTAGAAATCTTATAATGGGCCATGTTTGGATCTTCCAACCGTACAATAATCCAAACACAAACCTCAAAAACAACACAAAAATGGGTCACTGAGCACAAAATCAAGCTTCTGCTATGGCCATTCCAGTCCTCTGACCTGAACTCTATAGAAAATGAGTGGGTGAACTGAAGAGAAGAAACACCAACATGGAGCTGGGAATCTAAAGGGTCTGGAGTGATTCTGGATGAAGGAATGGTCTCTGATCTCTTGTCAGGTGTTCTCTAACCTCATCAGGCATTATAGGAGAAAATTTAGAGCTGTTAAACTGGCAAATGGAGGTTTCAAAAAGTACTGAATAAAAGGGTGCTGTTAATTGTGGCCAACGTGTATTTGAGAAAAACCTTTATTTCATAATGATATTTCCCCCCATTTTAAATTCTTATTATCCAATGAAAGGTTAGATTTTTGTGAATTTTTTTTTTTATTTTATTTTTATTTTTTTTTTTAAATAAAAGATCAAAAGGATTCATTTTCACAGCCTTCTTTGATCATATTTACCAAGGGTGCCGATATTTTTGGCCATGACTGTATATGTTTATGTATGTAGTATAATGTCTTTTGTAATCTGTAATTTCTGAAATGTCTCTTCACTGATGTCACTCCCCCCCCCATTTAATTTTATGTAAATCATGGCATTTGTAGAGGGTAATGAAGGGCGTCATTCATTCAGTCTGCGAGTAATTGACAGCATGTGGTCTTCTATAACAGGTGTGGAGCGAGGTAAACCAGGCGGTGCTGGACTATGAAAACAGGGAGTCAACACCGAAACTCGCCAAACTGCTCAAACTGCTGCTGTGGGCTCAGAACGAGTTGGACCAGAAGAAAGTCAAGTACCCCAAAATGACAGATCTTAGCAAAGGCACCATCGAGGACCCCAAGTGAAAACGAACCGGCATCTCTATGCTTGCATTCTGCGGGGAACAAAATGGATGCTTTCCCTTTCCTTAACTATTTATACTCAGTGACTGACACTCAAACATCCTTTTATCAACCTTTTGTTTTGTTTACTTGTTGCTTATCAGAGACTTTGTATTAAATAGGCTGTGGAATTGAGATGGTTAAGATTTAAGGGTGACTCCTAGCCAAAATGGAAACACTTTTTATCGCAGATGGATTTCTTTGATTTTTGTTACCACAACGTTTGACTTGCTGAGCTGGATTGATTGCATTTTAGCCGTTTTGTTTTTGCAGAGGATTACTATCTTTCTATTTTGTTAGTGAATGTTCAGAAAGTCTGCAAATATAGTTGAGGACTGAACCACACTATTTAGATTTACCTTCTATTTGACTGTGTCCACTGATGTGAGGTACCTACGACACAACAGAGGTGTCATCAGGGACAGTGGATTGATTGTACCAATACGGAGAATGAGTTCTGTGTGCTTTCACAACTTTTATTTGCAGTGCACAGGTATACATTTTGTATGCGTGTTAAAGGGCCCCGCCAAAGAAAATCTGCCCTTTTTGGAGTACTAATGTTATTGCATTATAATGTTATAAAGTCACGTGACATTGTTTTCTACTGTACATTGTCATAGTATTCCTGCTTACATTGACATTCAATTGTGATTTATAGATATTGCGGAGATCAAATTGTAAGCTTCTGAAGTCAGATGCTTTACATAGGTATTAAATATTCTTTTTTTAAACCCCCAAACTCTTTGATTTTCAAAATTGCTGCTGTTGTTGAATGCTATGGCCAAATACTTATGCTGTGATGCTTAATTAAATATTGCAGACATTGTTTTTTAACTAATCAGTATGGAAAATGAAAGACCTGCCTTGGCTGTCTTATGACTGATTATGGTAATTGTTTGCGGTTGGTAGGTAATGACTAGTCAGAATAAGAACATGTTAGGGCAACTTGCACTTTGCCCTGTAAAAAGTCTATTTCTTTGGCAATGCAATCTTGTCCAGGTAATATATTATTAACCCAGTCCTATTTTTTTCTCGCATATAATGTAGTGAAATTCAGATAATGAGCAAATTGTTATTTTGAGTCGGATCTTTTCAATGAATCAGATGATCCGATTTACAAAGCGACTCTGAAAGAGTCGTTTACTATTTATCTATTAACTATTAATAATAATGACAATTTTCTTTATCACAAATGTCAGATTCATGATAAAATGATGAATAATTATAACAGCTGGAGTGAACCCAAGAGTTTACTAATGGAGTGAAAAATAAATTACATTATTTTGTAGAAATGTTACTTGATTTGTTATGACTGACATGTTATGAACACAGTTTAAATAAACAGAAGTTAATTTAAATGCTATAAATGAATTTTAATATTGTTTGATGTAAAAGCAATTTATATTTATGTACTAAGTTGGTTTTGTGAGCTGAACCAACTTAACTGGGAAGCATGAATACACCTATAATAAACACCATTAACAATATAAAACCACACTAAACCTTATTTGAACGTTTGGAATATTTATGTCAAGCCGGACCACCCTCATAATGACGCAATTGACGTAAAATAATAAGTGAATCGTTTTGTGAGCCGTTTTTAATCGAATTGTTCAAAAGAATCGACTCGCGGACACGAGTCAGACTTCACATCGGTGTATCTATAATAACTTCGCCATCATTAGTGGTGTTGAGTCTGCTAAACCTGTTCTTTAAAATATCTGAACAGGTTCTCAGTTTCACATTCAGGTATCTAGACGAAGGCGAAACCATGCCCGCATTTCTGTTGTTATGAGTGGAAGCGGCTGAGTCACGTTACTTCCTGGTTTGAAGAGCCAGTGGTCGGAGGAACTGCGTGGCTGAAAAAAGAAACTGACACGTGGATCATCATCAACACTTCAGGAATCAGGAAAGAGCTGAAATTCCTCCCGCTGCGTTATAGCAGCTGTGAAAGCCGAAAGTCCGCTCATTAGCGCAGTGGATGCGGCAGAGATGTTATAAAGAGATGCTTCCGCGCAGAAACTGGAATAGAAACATCTTGTTTTCATTGCTTTGCTTTTTTCTGCCTGTCACGCTCGCACAGACTGACCCGAGAGGATATCACAGCGGATAGTCACAAACGGATATATTTGTCGTTGAATGGCAATTCTACAAAAACATGGAAAGAACTCTTGTCCAGATTTGGCCAGTATTAAGGAGAACCCCGCAGATAATATCGGACAAGCTGGATCACAGAAGAAGTGGGCAGAGTCGAGTCAGAACTGGACAAGGTGAGACCACCTCACCTAACTTTCCTCTAAATAATGTTTATTAATCGAATTCAAATGAAGTGAATACAAATAAGTACATTATTATGGTAATAAAATATATTAATGCATTATAAAACAAAAGTATATCAATATTATGTACATAAATTCACTTTATTCTAGGACACAATTACCGTTTCAAGTTTATTTTGGCATCAAATTATTTTTAATATAGGTTTTTCAAATATATAGTTATATCTCTATTTATCCAGTTATTTCGTTTTGAAACATTTTATAGCAAGCTTTGTGAACAGTTTCATTCAAAAAGCGAAAATGAATAAGCTTGTATTAGTATTAAATTACAAAAAAATTAAGTTTATTATACATATATTGTACATACAGTACTCAGAGTGCTCAGCCACCATTTAGAGAACTGAAGTAATCTTTGTGAAACTTTGTACTATTTAGGTCATCTTTTTGGTAAAAAGGTTAATTAACTAAGTGCATCAGCATTAGTCAATGCATCTGAAGCAAATTAAACTAGATAGGTACCTGCCAGTTAGAAATTTAATGTATGTGCTTTGGCCTTTAATAACTTCTCATTTGAATCTTGTTTGGTGTAAAGGTTGGAGGGGGAAAAAAACTTGCATTATATGGTTGTATCTATCTGTCTGCAGGCCAGTAGCGAGGATATGGACGGTGGTGCTGCTGCTGGGGACGTGCCTGCTGTACTGTGCCCGTGTGGCCATGCCTATCTGTGCAGTGAGCATGGCAGAGCGCTTCAGCTGGTCCAAGAGAGAGACGGGCATGGTGCTGGGCAGCTTCTTCTGGGGCTACTGCTTCACTCAGGTCCTTGGAGGCTACGTCAGTGACAGGTAAGTGAAACAAGAAATGAAATGTTATTTGTCTACTTTAAGTTTAAATTAGTAATATTATATATATATATATATATATATATATATATATATATATGTATGTATGTATATGTGTGTGTGTATATGTATATGTATATATATGAGCTTTCCTGAGTTCTGCCATTTAAGAGGCTCTTAAATCTGCAATGGGTTAATATTTAATAGAACGTAAATAATTGTAAGTATAGTTGGGCAACAGTTAGTAGGTCACAAATTAGTGTTGAATGAAAGACTCACTTTCCCATTAATAGTAAAACAGCATTTATTTTCACTGAATCACAACACATAATGAATAAAGGTAAAAATTTTAAGGCATGAAAGGAAGGGTGGTTGCACAGTGCATTAATTTCTATTCAGATATTAAGTTAATGTGACGTCAGTCTTTGTTTTACAGGTGTGGCTGTATTTTGAAACCACTACAGTTGCCAGATGTCAAAAATGCTTTAAATATTTGTTGAACAGGTTGTGGGTGATATGGCATTTAGCTTTGGCGTCTGCATTGGTTACACTGTCAAACTGCCAGCAGTGGATGTGTGTCCCAGATTAGATATAGTTTATTATTTTTGGTTGTAATTTGTATTATTTTACATTCAAATATTATTAAAGAATTTACTGCAGGTGAGTTCATAATGTGATTCTCATGTGAGCAAAAATACAGTAATTTTACAGAACTCCAAGTCTAGTGGCCACCAGAGAGCCACAACCTGCTCAGAAATACAACCTAACATGATTAAGTAGGTGATGCAAATGAAGCTTGCAATGAATCGCTTGTCTGCATTGGTCCCATGCTGCAGGTTTAAGGACTGAAACAGCGCTACCAAGTTTTTAATGTTTGCGAGCCCCATGGAATATCTGGTTTGCTGAAGAAATATATTCAAATGTAATAACTCATGTTTGGATTTGATGTCTGTTCATAAATGCTTGTTTATTTGTTTTTGTCGATTTGTTTAGGGTGGGAGGAGAGAAAGTGTTGCTGTTGTCAGCGGCAGCATGGGGAGCAATGACCGCCTTCACGCCAATCTTAGCCCATTTCTGTTCCCAGCCCATCGTCTCCATGACCATCTCCCGCTTCCTCATGGGCCTGCTGCAGGGTGAGCGATCGCACCATCACAAAACCAGCTGAACTTCACATAACTGTGCTTATATGCTTTCATATTGTACTGATTGTTTGCTTTCTGAGATCTAATGATCCTGAATTGCAATAATAGTTCAAGCTTGGAGAAAGTGAGAACAGCTGAATGCTGTTTTGTAAATGTTTTTCTAAATGTGGCTGTAGTTTGCTGAAAACTGCAGAAGAGCTGTGCGGTTTGGGTAAAAAAACTTTAGTAAATCATTGCTTCCAGATTGTTAGCAAATTGTTAAATGTTCCTCTCTGCAAACTGTGACTGTTTTTTTATGAGAATAGGTCATTTGCTGTGGAGCAGAGCATAATTGTTCTGTGGTTGGCAAAGCGTTGAAATCTAACCACTATCATGGTCTGCCTCGCAAGTTAATTACACTGTATGTCATTACTGCTGTTGTATTCTCTTAAAACTAGTGATGGGGTCTGTAAAAAGACAATGGGCTGCTATAAAATGCCATTTCTATAAAGGTTATGACTTTGATTCCTTTGCCAGCATAGATGGTGCCACAGTTTGATTTTTTTGTAACAGAAATAGTAGTTTGGTAAAAGTAATTAATGGCGCCATCTTGTCCAGGCTTCTGCTACTAATCAGAATAAACAGCTTTACATTATTCAGAATTATGAGATGGGTACGATCCACAGTACAGGATAAAATAGAAAGTGAATATTTGTATTATGCGAGGATGCCCTAAATATAATTTATCAGCCAATTATTTATTACATTAAAAACATGTATTTATTTTTTTAAGTAAATAAATATATTTACTTAAAAATAAATATTTAAGAAAATAAATATATAAATATTTATTTATTTTTAATTGTTATTTATTTATTAGTTACCACAAACTAATTCATTTTTACATTTTAAATAAGGTATAGATTTATAATATTGAACCTTTTTGGTTATTAGCCATAATATGTGCGTTTGTTTTCTTGCTGTTATCCTGTGGCACTCAGGTGTTCACTACCCATCTCTGGCCAGTCTGTGCTCTCAGAAGGTTGTGGAGAGTGAGAGGGGCTTCCTCATGAGCACCGTAGGAAGCGGCTCATACCTGGGGTTAGTGTCTGATCTCTAACTGTGTCTGCTTTCTCTGTTACATTTAAAAATGTAACGGATGTCTTTCAGATTGAATTTGTGTAACTGTGTGTATGTGTGTGTGTAGGACTCTGGTGATAGGAGGCGTAGGCTCTCTGATGCTGGACTTGTATGGCTGGGAGAGTGTGTTCTATGTCTCTGGGCTTCTGTCTGTGTTGTGGGCGTACTGCATGTGGAAGTATCTGCTCAAAGGAGAAGGTATGTACAGAATATAGAAGTACAAACATTTGTGAGCATTGTGAATCTTTTGGCACCTCACAATTTGATTTCGATTCAGAGAATCATGTTACAATTCCTAAATTATTCTCAATAATTGTTTTCTTCATGTAGATGATATACAAATGATATACAAATGTTTTAACTGTCACTAAACTTTTGATGGTATTGTCCTTTGTAATATGCAGAAGAATATACGCAGACATTCTAAAATATGCTAAATATTTTTTGCCAAGACTGCCCAATCAAAATCAAGTATTCTAAAGAGCTGTGTAATAAGCTAATGTCATAATTTATGTTTTAATTACACTGTGTAAGCCATTTGTTTTAGTTTGGTTAAAATGTGGGTGAATGCTATATATATATATATATATATATATATATATATATATATATATATATATATATATATATATATATATATATATATTTATATTTATATTTATTTATTTATTTCAGTGTTAACTGTTAACAAGTACTTGAGGAGCAGTAGATCTGTATTTATACACTCCATGCAGAACAGAGACTGTAGCTGTGCTGTTATTCCTTCCTTAACAGGTGTTCAGTTGTTTTTTTAAAAACTGATTGTGCTTGTGTTTGTCAGGTCCCATCATCACACTGGAGTCTCTGGGCAGCGCTGGGACCCAGTCCAAACTGTCCAAGAGAAACTGGCTGCGTCTCTTCAGACAGCCAGCTGTGTGGTGAGATTAGCACCTGAATACTGAGTGTGTGTGAGAGAGAGAGCATGGATGCTGAACAAAGGGTCTTTACTGAGCTCCCATAAAGGCTTGATTCACATCCATTCCGTGTCTGTCTATATATAGAGAACTCAGAAACAGTAACACAGTTCTCTGTCCCGTCAGCTAAACTTGGCTGAGTGTTTCTGACTGCACACATGACGTGGATGTTTTTTGTAATATTTCAGTTTAAGAATTACATTAATGTATGAGAAAAAGTGGATATTAATTATAAAATTATTTTAAAATGCTGCTTATTCTTGAGTGTGGTTGAGAGGGAGTGTTCTAGTGGTAACTGTTGTTACTAATGTTATTATTGTAGCAGTAGAGCGCTGCAGTGATGATGTATTTTTGTAGGCCAGCCCAGAAGTTCGCATCACTCTGATTCTCTTGACAAAATCCCAATTGGATTTTTCCGCTGGCTTTTAGATTATTGCAGACAATATGCTCTGTGACCAACAAATGTTTTTGATTCTTATACATATTGTTTATCGTGATAATCTTTACAAATGAACAAAACTGATAAATTCTGAAGCCTAAATACAGTCACCAGAAGTAAAAAGCTAGATGTTGGCTATAAACAAACTACACTAAGGTCACATGACTTCAACACCATCATCTCTAAGCTTCTCACAACTCTTTCAGTCTTTATGTAAAAAACATTTCCCTGAAAGTTTGAATTACAGAAATTAGCAAGAGTGCAAGTATAAACACAAAAAGATGAGTTTTGTTCGGTTTGATGATGTTTAATGTCCCAGATAACCTCTTTAATCCCATTTAGCCACTTGTTTCAAAGATGAGTAAAAGTTAAATAAAAAAAAAAAGGAGTCAAAAGCGGGTATTGCTGATGTATTTTATATCGTAGCATGAAACATGAAAATTACCACCGACCTTATTTCAGGCATTTAACCAAAAACCCATTGACTTGAGGATGATGGAACCTGAAGTGCTAAAATACTAACTTTTGGCCTACAAAAATATGTTATCCTTGCAACAGTCTATTGCTAGAATAATAACATTAGTAACAATAGTTACTACAAGAGCACTCTCTCAGTACACGCAAGCGTAATCAACGTGGTAAAGTCATATGTGATGTACACAAGTTTTCTTGCATTCTTAAATTACCCACATTTATTTTTTTAAATCAAAAATTATTATTTTTATATTAATTATATAACACAAAATCCTGTACATAGACACTGGTGTGGATCCAGCATCATGCAAATAATGCAAGCGTTTTTGATTGCTGATGCCATTGTAGAAATGTGCTATTAGTCTTGATTGATTTATTCAACAAGCAAAAGTCTCTAGATATGGGGGTTCCTCATTCCCATTTTCCCATTTTTTCCAAATTTTAGTATTTGGTCAGGTGATCGCACTGTCGGCACCCATCTGAAATGACCTACATCTCCATAAGAGATGTAAACTAAAACCACTTTTATTAGCCTACTAATGTGACTAGAGTCTTCATCTACATAATTATAAACATATGAGGAGAGAATGACCGAATGCACCTGCAGTGTCTTTTATCTGACAGGCTGTGTTGGTGACATTAATTTCAAATGCATCCTAAACACTCTTGTCTTTTTTCAGTGCCGTCATTATTACACACTTGTGCACCGCTAGCACCTTCTTCACACTGCTGTCATGGCTGCCAACGTTTTTCAAGGACACCTTCCCTGATGCCAAGGTAAACTGAACTGCACTCTTTCAAACCGTGTGAGAACACGATCTGTGTCAAAGCAAAAGAATATCAGTCTGTATACTGAGATTTCTCTCCTTCTGTGTGAGAAAAACAGTCTCCAGTAATTAATTTTTGAGGAGAGAGAGCTTGTCATGTTACTATGATGCTGTCGTGGTTGAACTCCAGCAGGGGGCTCTACATCACAGCGCATTAGAGTGTGTGTTTGATTCCTATTCACATGCATTGGACTCACCTATTGTTCATTGCCTGTTCCTGTGTGTGTGTGTGTGTGTGTGTGTGTGTGTTTGATTGTATGTCTGCATGTGTGTTTCCTCAGGGTTGGGTGTTTAACGTGATCCCATGGTTTGTGGCCATCCCTTCTTCCCTGTTTAGTGGCTGCCTTTCAGACCATCTAATCAGTCAGGGTACGAAACCACACATACTACACAAAAACACTCACTGTTTCTTGTTCAGAGATATGAGTTTGTTTGTTCCTCATGTTCATGTCTTTTTTGGTAGACAATAGAAAGGCAATAAAATATTCTCTGTTCCCTAGTGTCAACGGCCACACTCTGTAATCATTGTTCTGTCGTGATTTTGCTCTTTCCCACCAATGTTACGAGTCTGTTTGAGTTTTACAGTGTTGTAAATGTCAAGTCTACATGATTGTAATTGACTGTTAAATGTTCCTCAGCTGGCACACTAATACTCCTCCTTTCTTTGTCTTTTAAAGGTTTTGATACGGCGTCAGTGAGAAAACTCATGCAGGTATGTCTGAAATATACACTGTCTTATGCTCACCAAGGCTGCATTAATTTGATCAAAAATACAGTAAAAAAAAGTAGTACTTTGGAATATTACAATATTATGTTAAAATGTCTTTTATTCATTCATTGCAAAGCTGAATTTTCAGCATCATTACTCCAGTCTTCAATGTCACATGATCCTTCAGAAATCATTCTAATATGCTGATTTGCTGCTCAAGAAACATTTCTTATTATTATCATTGTTGTAAACAGTTGTGCTGCTTAAAATTTTTGTAGAAACTGATATATTTTCAGGATTCTTTGATTAATAGAAAGTCCAAAACAGCAGCATTTATTTGAAATGGAAATCTTTTGTAACAAATGTCTTTACTGTCACTTTTTATCTAATTTATGCATCCTTGCTGAATAAAAGTATTAATTTCTTTCAAAAACTGTGTATATAATATGTATTATTGTGTTTTTCAGTTCTTCTCTATGGGCGTCTCC
This sequence comes from Spinibarbus caldwelli, assembly GCA_039654775.1. Classification (NCBI taxonomy): domain Eukaryota; kingdom Metazoa; phylum Chordata; class Actinopteri; order Cypriniformes; family Cyprinidae; genus Spinibarbus; species Spinibarbus caldwelli. The sequence goes on along the minus strand of CM077261.1, from coordinate 17,094,230 downwards.
AGTGTATTTACTCTGTTCCTGTGTGGGACCACTACCTTCCCCACAGCTGTGGCTTTCGTGTCTGCTACTATGGGCCTCACCACATTCAGCCACAGGTAATGTCACTCACTGCTTACACATGCATTGAAAATAAAACCAAAACGGTAGAGCATGGTGCTAGCAACCGCAAGGTCATGGCTTGATTTCCAAGTAATGCAAGCTCTGATAAGATGTATGTAAAAGTGTCTGCTGAATGCATGAATGTAAAGTGAAAATGTAATTGTGTGTCTCTCTAGTGGGGTTTCAGTGAATGTTCAGGATCTCGCTCCTTCTTGTGCAGGGGCTCTGTTTGGTATGTAGCATTCTCTGTACTTTAATCCAAACAATGATTGCACACTAAATATATTAGCTTTAACACCAATGGACCGTAACATTGTTTATTCTAAGTGCATGCATCAGTAGAAAGGATTTTGATTGGCGGTCAAATTGATTGGCTGGTTTTATTGTTAATTAGCTGGAAAAAAAAATGCTCTGAAAGTGATTGTAGCCAAGGTTATTTTAGTATCATTAATACTTTTAAAGTTTTTATTAATATTTATAGAACTTGTTTTTATATTTTCTGTTTTCATTTTAATTTTAGTGAAGTTTCTAAATTAGATTTAGGTTTTTTTTTTTGTGTGTGTGTGTGTGTTTGATTTTTTTTATTAGTTTTTGTTTTTATGTGTATTTTTTTTTTTTTTTTTCAGTTTTTAATAGTTTTAGTTAACGTTCCTCTTTGTCATTATCCTTGTAGTTGTGGTGTGAACCTTTTTTTTTTTTTTAACTTTGTAGTTATTGTTAGAATTATCATTTCTGGTGTGCACAGATTTATTGTAATTTTACAATAAGCAATATGACTGTCTGCTGTTTAAACAGTACAGGAATATTACCAGTCAGTCTCATTATTTTATTTTATTTTCAAAATCTGTAATATGTGTTTTTTTTTTTGTTTGTTTTTTTCCCCTTTCAGGAGTAATGAATACCTGTGGAGCATTTACAGGTAAGAACAGTATAAAACATTGATATTTTATAAATGTAAAAGTGATATTAATCACTTAAAATGAAATAAGCACTCAATCTCAGTTTTTAAGTGGATTGTTAGTGTGCTGTATGTGTTAATGCTGTTGTGTGTGTTTGTTAGGGGTCATCATGGTGTATTTCTCGGGGTATCTGATCGAGGCCACTGGTTCCTGGGCATCAGTTTTTGGGCTCATCACTGTAGTGAACCTGCTGGGTTTAGGAACATTTTTAAGCTTCGCAGAAGCTCGCAGAGTGGACATAGATCTAACGAAGGGCCGATACCACAACATCCACATCTGAGAGCACAGAAGACAGGAGCAGAGAAGCAGAAATGACAGGATCTGACAGAAACCTTTCTGAAGAGGGACGTCCTCAACAGTCACTGGTTTCTTCATTACAGTTCTTCAGAGACTGTTTTATTATATGGATCACTAGGAGCCACGGTGTGTTACTGAATCTTTTGCGTTCATTCATTTCTATTTTACCCTGTAGCACTTGTGTTGGTTTATGGTAGCAGTTGCTTTAATATCATCATTACTGCGACCAAAGCTATTCAAAAACCTGCAATACACCGTCCATCTAATCAGATGAAGACCAAAAGCTAGAGATTGAGTCTGAGTATTGACAGTGTTTATTAAATTATTATTAATACCATTTGTTATGTCATTGCATGACATTTTAAAATACCTCGTCTCAGACATCTCAGCTGTTCTTCACACTCAGAGTGTGATTATAGATTACAGTTTGTTACTGCAGAATTGGAGTTTGTCCCAGTTTGAAGAGCGTTACTGTCATTAGATGAAACAGGTGCTAAGTCATCTTGTCAATGGCTGATCCTTTAAAGGATTTTCTTTGTCTCAGCTGTCTGCTGTTGAGAATAGTTTCTGATCTTTAAAGGATGTTTTTGTTTCAAACTGATAGTTTGCTTTTGTCTTTGATTGATTTAATCATTAGAGACCTTCTCTCGGTGGGTCATTTGCTTGGACCAAGATGAATTGAATGTATTATGGTGATCAGCTTTATTATGTAGAGAGAAGATCCTGAACGTTATATCTAAATGGGAAATAGCTGACCAAAAATATTTCAAATCATACAAATTGAATATTTAAAATATAAGTGTATAATGTACCATAAATCAAAAATTAAAGCATATTTCTGATCACAAAAGTCATAAATTATGCTGTAAATCTCCCATTCCCAGCTGTCACTGCTTTGAGTAAAATAAAATGTTACTGTTTAGTTACTTTAAAGAAACTGAAGGAAAAGCGAGGCTTAGGAAGGCTTAGCTGCACTTTAATGGTTCTTATTTCAGTGTGCATTAAAATAGGCAACACATTTCTGCTGTGACTGCAGGGAAGATCATGACAGATTTGCAAAGAAACAGAAAAAAAGACTTGAAGTATTATATAACACTGTTCTCTGCATGGGACTTAAGGAAATTGTATTTTTTCCAGTTCATCCGTACTCAAGATCATAAGACGTATATTCACAAAGGTTATTTGTGATTAAAATGTTATTTTATACATAGATTAGATATCACTGTGTGTAACATGTACACTAGACAATATTTCAGAATACTTTTATATTTATTGATTTATATCTGATTTAGAGGCTAGATTGAAAATGCTTATGTTAAATGATCTTTGCTTTCTTTATACATATTGTATGGTTTTTCTGGATTCTGTTCTGCCGTGTGTTCTTGTTTTGACCAATGCAGCTTTATAGAAATGCCATCTCACATAAATATTATGTTCCATTCCATTTAATCCTGTTTAATTTGTGTTATTGTTTTACAATAGACTGTTCTGCATAACTGGATTATGATTGTGGGGTTTGTTCCATCATCACAGCTGACAATAACATGCATTAGTGTAGCGATGAAGAAATTTTGCATATTTATTACGCTTGCGTCATTCCTTATTAAAATGATTTCACTCAAGACTAGTAAACACAATAGATGATCTGTGAATTTGTGTCATACCATCCTGAGTTGAGGATGAAAGATACGTTTCACAGAAAACTGAATCAATACATATTGTGTTCTTATTTTAGAGACAAATGTCACATGAAAAAGAAATGTGAACAATGTAAATGCAGTATTCTGTATTTGTAAGCATATTTTGCTGAAATATAAAAGTATATTTTAATCAAGGGGAATATGTTTTGTGTTTTAATTTACACCTCAAACAGAGTGAGCCATATGTGCAGACAATTGTTTACAATGTTACATGCTCCTGCAGTTTTTTCAGATTATTTTAATTTTAATTGTATTGTTTTACACTTGTCCCAAACTGAGCCAAATGTTTTAAAATATGAAAATCCATAGTTATTTTTATTTTATATTATTATTTTTGTATTTATTTATTTATTTTTAACTAGGATAATCAAAACAAAGAGCAAGTCATCATCAAATCATTTCAATATTGTCTGAAATGTTTTTAGAATAATTTTAAGTAAGTTGTGACTGTTATTTAGTTGTGGCATAAATTCCACTATAAATAGCTAAATTATTGGCTAATAAAAATGTATCATAAGTTAATAACTTATTTACCAAGAAGACAACAGTGTCAGTTAAGAGCTTGAGAGAAAATCTGAGATAAAAATAAAGATGAGGTAAATAAAGGAAGCCCATTTTAGCTACATAAGAAAATATGCTTTAGTAAATCATAATTATGACATTAAAAAAGTAGAAATTATGAGGTAAAAGTCATAATTATGACTATTGTGTTTCACTGAAAACTCTTAGGTGAAAAAGAAATGTGAAACAATATAAAAGAGGTATTCTGTATTTGTATGTGTATTTTGCTGAAACATAAAAGTATGTTTTCAAGGCAAGTTTTAGTTTACACCACCTTCAGTGTGATCCAAGACATATTGAAGTTGCATTGAGAGCCGCACCACCAGGGAGCAGCAGAGTCCATAAAATACTGTGTTGTAATGAGCCTACCTCACTTGAAGGTTTCCAGTCAGCTAACTGTGTCTGGCACAAACATTTAAATACTGAAAAGAGGCCTTTATGCGCGTAATTGAAAGTGCGAGGGTGGGCATATGTGTACGTTTAACTGGAGTGTCATGGCTAGCACCTCCTGACTGTTTGTAGCATCATTACACCTCAGTTTCAGTCTGGAAACTTCACCAACTGTGTTCAACCATCAACTTCCACACAACCTCTTTAGTATACTTCAGTTCTGATCATCTACATATATTAACAAACACTTTCACGGAGCTCAGCTGAAATATATGCCAGCAAGTAGCCTGCATTGGAAAGGCTGGCCCGCTAATGAATCTTGTAGAGCCATATTGCCAACTAGTCGTTCACACTGTTGTCGTAATTCCAGAGCTGTATCAGCATGGATGGACATGCAGGTCTTCCTCTGCTTCTGTCGCTAGATATATGGGGTGGCACCATATGGCAGGTCGCTGCGTGCCATGCTGGTGAGTTGGCAATATGTGCATGTGCCAGGCATCCGTCACCCCTCTCACGGGACTCTCTCAGGTTTCCATAGAGACAGATGGCGATGTCGCTTACCGTGGTGGTGGGAAGGGGGGTGAGATCAGGGGCCTGGGGCAAAGTGGGCGACACTGTGTCACACCTGAAGACGAGAGGTGCTCCATGAACTGGGGAAGGTTCTGTAGGTTTAAGAGAACAGATATTTAGATTTCATTTTGTTTGGTAATAGTTGATATAATATATCTAATAGTTCTCAGTACAAAATACTGTATTTGTGGAATGTGTCATTCAGTAATTGAGGTCACTGAATGTTTAGTAACAAAAAGAACATTTAGTTACTGTCGCATTAGTATTCATTGGGAATTTCCTCAGTTTGATGCATATATTTGTGTAAAAGACTATAGTACTCTGAGAGTAGTACAGAGAATAATATCCCCAGGCTCTTAGAGTCTGTTTCGGTTAATGTCCAGATCATTTGAGTGATGGGTGACAACATCCAGATCTCTGCTGATGTGTGGATACATGCTTGTTTGTGCGTGCATATGAGCAAACAATAGTTTACAGTGTTGCATTCTCCTGCCATTTTACAGATGAAATTTTATTGTTTTATCCTTTTTAATCCATAGTACAAATATTATAAAATTAAATAAACTAGGATTATCAAAATTATTGAAATTAAATATTTCAATATTTATTGTCTGAAATTGATTTATTTTAATTTTACGCAAATTATGATAATTGTGCAATCATTTCCACATTTATTACCTAAGAAAATTGTCTCAAAAGTTAACAAGCTTATTTACCAAGAAGATAAGAGTGTCAGTTAAGAACTTCAGATGACAATTTGAGATATGTGTGAGAAAAATAAATAAAAAACAAGGTAAATATATGGCAGCCTATTTCAGCCAAATAAGAAGAAAAAAATTAAGCTTGGGTAAACATAATTATGAGATTAAAAAATCATGATTATGACACAAATTGAAAGTATGGAATAGTCATATGACTTAAAAAGTTGAAAGTATGACATACTAAGAGATCAAAAAATTGATGACATAATTAATGACATACATCAAATTTATGTCAAAAACAATTGACAAAAAGTTGAAATTATGAGATAAAAAGTCATAATTATGACAGTCTAAATTATGAGATCAAAAGTTATATTTATGACATAAACAGTAAAAAGTATCCAAAAAAAAAACTGACAAAATGTTGAAATTATGACATGTCAAAATGATGACAGTTAATAAAAAGTCGAAATTGAGATACTAAATATTGAAATTATGCCATGTCAAAATGATGACAGTTAATAAAAAGTCGAAATTGAGATACTAAATGTTGAAATTATGACATGTCAAAATTATGACAATTAATTTTAATAAAAAACATGACAAACAATAAAAAGTTAAAATTATGAGATACTAAGTCATTACACTAGTCTTTTGACCTTTAATTCATAAAAAATGACCAAAAGACAACTATTTATAAAACTATTTTAAAAAATGACTTGTAGTGTAATGACTTAGTATCTCATAATTTTGACTTTTTATTGTTTAATTATGACTTAATATCATTTGAGATGTGTTGGAAAAGATAAAGTGTGATGGAAATGATCAAAATGTTCAGAAAAAAAAATGACTGAATAAATGAAAGAAACCTCCAGCGTTTTGTATATAGGAAAGTCTCATGCTTAAAATGCTTGCATTGCTATTTACAGTTGAAGTGGGGAGAAATAAGGCTGTACGTGGGTTTTATTTCACATGTGTACACGTGTTTATTAACACATCCATCAGCTTTCAATCCACATGCCATAACATAATTCTAGTAACTAAATACTACATGCTGTATAAATAAAAAACCCTGGTGAGAGATTATGATGATGTTTAACATAGACATTTAACAGTAATTTAAAATCTATTGTCATTCTAATCTTAAAAACATTAATGATTCTACAATAAAATCTTAATTTGTCCCATTACTAATCTTTTTAAATATTTAGTTTTAGTGAATTTGAACAACATCAAACCTGAGGTAGGGCACTGTATGTTTTCGGGATATTATTGAATTAAACACAGCTGGTTGTGACATGCCATAATATCACAGCTTTTACATATCTTAAGGATCGTGGCAAAGCCCTTAATTAACTCACGCGGGAAGTGACAGAGGAACAGTCCCCTGCGCGCATTATTGGTTTTCGTCGCAATGGAGGAGTAAAGAGCCTGTCAGAGGAGTGGGAGATGCGCCTGAGTGAAATAGGGCCGTTAATTACTAATTAACTTCAAGCTAATGACAATGTCACTGTGTCGTCGTCTCAACGAATGTCCTCTCCTTATACACCCCCCCCAACTCAGACCTGATCTGCATGCTAATTAGTCTAACACATGCACTATTTAGTCTCCATAATAAAAATGATTTATATTATAGACATAAAGTCCATACATTTTATTGCACTTCAATTTTTGGGGGAACACAATTCCAGTCCAGGAACAACAATAGAGACTGCTTTAATAATTTAATAAAGTATTTAGAGAACAAATCAATATTTTTAGAGGCTGCTGAGCACAAGAAAGAAAAAAACTAGACAAAACAAAGATATACTATGACCACAAGAAAGCTCCAAGCTCCTACTCTCTGTCTTTCTCTTCTGTTAAAGGCTGAGCCCTGTGGCTATAAACTCTCCCTCCACTAACTAAATTACCACTCACTTTGTTTTGCACTCCCTGTGGAGCGACTCTAGTGTTGCTGATCGCCAATCATTTCTTCCCGCTCACATCTCACACAAACGCGCGCGTGTCCAGATATGTTGATTTCTGTCAATTATCTCAGTCGGCTGTTGGCCTCCTGGTAAGCATATGGCCGGTGTTACACACACTGTCCTGTAGCTCGGCACAGAGTGGGACACTATCTTAATGGAGCCCTCTGGGACAGGACCCCACACCTGCGCTCATGCCATGATAAGGAAGTGTCAGTGAAACACCCATATAAAATATCAAGAGGTGTTGCAAGAACTCAAAACATTCTCATTGTGTCAATGAAGCCTCTGTACCATTTGGCAATGCAAAGAGTGAAAATTAGACAATGAAACTATTATCCTGCTTTATCAACAGACAACAGGAGAATTAATACATGTACAGTCAAAGAAGCTTCTATTTTTTGTTTGACAGGTAATATAATTTATTATTGTGTAGAACGAAATTTCAGTGTAATTTACATAAATAAAATGGGGTATCGGTACTTTAAGTGCACTAACACTGGCTAAAGAACTATGAATGCCCCCTAAAATAGAGTGCAGCCCATAAAACTTGTATAAGAATGGTCCATACAGCTATATATAAGTCATACAATAGCTTTGGATGAAAAAGAGAACAAAATTAAAATCAGCGTTCACTGATAATTTCTCCTCCAGTGAAATATTAAAGAAATGGTTCACCTCAAAATAAAAATTTGCTGAAAACTGACTCACCCTCAGGCCATTCAAAATGAGTTTGAGTTTGTTTCTACATCTGAACAAATTAGGAGAAATTTTGCATTATTTCACTTGCTCACCAATGGATCTTCAGCAGTGAATGAATGGGTGCCATCAGGATGAGAGTCCAAACCGCTGATAAAAACATCACAATATTCCACATGACTTAAATCCATCAGCTAATGTCCTGTGAAACAAAAAGTTGCATATTTGTAATAAAGAAATTCATCATTATCCCTATTTAAGGGATTTTAGGTTTAAATCAATGTTCCGAACAAAATATCATAATCCATAATAACACTACCTCCAGCGAAAAAGTCTGTCTCCTGTTGTTCATCGTCATATTTGTTTTCTCTTGTAAATGGCACCTAATCTGTGCAGATTTCTCTCCTGATTCAGATGAGATGACTTTTTCACTGGAGAAAGCAATATTATGGATAAAGGACTCAAAAGTTTTAAGGTAAAAATGTCTTCATGATTAATTTGTTTATTACAATCACGCAGCTTTTCGCTTCTCAAGACATTAACTGATGAACTGGAATTGCGGATTATGTGTGGATTATTATGAACAAATCATTTAGACTGATTTTGTGATTCAAATGATTCACTGAAAAGATTCAACCCAAAACAAATTATTTGTTTACAAATTTGACATAGCAACTTCTCTCATGAACTGTTATGAAAACATCAGTGTAAGCTAGGCTATTGAATTAAATTTGACCCAAATTCATATATATTTCCACCTGTTTCTCACATACAAGCTATCATATGATTTCAGTAGACTTGATGTACAATACAGTGCATAAGTCATACAGACCAACTTTTAAGATACCATTATGCTGCTTTCTTTTTTGAAGCTTAAACGCTGTAGTCCTCATGAAAAAAACTACCGACAAATAAAAAGAAAATAAGTAATTCGGCTTTGGAACAAAATAAGGGTGAGTAAATGAAGACAGAATTTCATTTTCAGCTGAACTGTGCCTTTAAAGTTATTTTATCAGGGTGATGTTGTTGAGGACAGATGCTGTTATTTGGGACTGTCTGTATTTCTTACCTTTGATTGTGCTGATATCATTGATAGAAACAGACAGAAAGAACACAAAAATATGCTACTGACAGTTTGCTCTCTAGTCCACTTTTTAAACCAACACACACACAAACTGCAACAAATGCCAAATGTATGTTTACAGAGCAATATGATGCATTGCTCTGGCAGGGAGTCGTCGTATGCTGGCCTCTTCAGAAAATAACTCCCTCCATCTTTCCTTCCAGACAGAAGGTCTCAAATGATCACACGCAACAATGTGTTTAATACTCACTTAATTCTCGCTGTGCTCATTGACGAGCCTGTTTTATAACAGCAGGAGTGATAGTGTTGTGTTTTCTTAAGACCTGGACAAGGAGACTTCTTCCTAACAAAAGACCTTTATTAGCTCAGAGCTTTGGTGGACCTCTTCAATTCTCTGACAGCCTCTCCTTTGTTGATTATCAGCTCATCATGCAAAGAAATTTCATTCTCTTGTTTCAAACTAAGCAGTCTCTGTAAGTCATTAGCTCAAAATGTGTCACCGCTTATCAGCAAAGCTTTGCAGCACTAAAACAGCTGAGCTTCTTTTAGTCTGGTAAAGTTAACGGGATGGGCTCAGACAAAAATGAAACTTGTCATCATTTATTCACCCTCATCCCTCAAGCTCATTTTCTTTCTTAAGTGGAATCAGAATTTCTTCAGAAAGTGTCTGTTTTCCATACAGTAATAGCACATAGTAACCTAGTGCTGTCAAGCTGACCAAAAATGACTTGTGCTTTATTTAAAGTTTTCTGAATTCAATTCAGAATGTTCACTGATTGTTTTCAGCTGTCTAATAGTTTATTTCATTGGTTAAAATGTTAACACAAAGATTACCTCTTAAAATAAAGCTTCTAAAAGGGGGTTTTCGCAACAATAGAAGAACCATTTTGGGTTCCTTAAAAGAATGTTTCAGTAAGTTCTTAAAAGAACCATATTCCACTATAAAGAAACTTTTGCGCAATGGAAATGTTCCATTGATATTAAAGGTTCTTCATGGAACCATCTATGCCAATAAGAACCTTCTATGTTGAGCTGTGAGGTCACTTAATTTGAAGGACGGAGGAAATATGAGACAACATGAAGGTGAATAAATAATGACATGTTCATGTTGTGGTGAACTGTTCCTTTTTTGTTAAAGGGATAGTTCACCCAAAAATGAATGGCGGTGGAGACTGACCTGGAAGAGAAGAAATCATTGAATAAAGTCATTATTTTTGTTTTCTTTGCACAAAAAAAGTATTCTCATAGCTTCTCATAGCATAGGTTGAACCACTGATGTCACATGGACTATTTTAACAATGTCCTTACTACCTTTCTGGGCCTTGAAAGTGTCAGTTACATTGCTGTCTATGCAGGGTCAGAAAGCTCTAAGATTTCATCAAACATATCTTAATTTGTGTTCCAAAGATGAACGAAGGTCTTATGAGTTTGGAACGACATGAGGGTGAGTAATTAATGACAGAATTTTCATCTTTGGGTGAACTATCCCTTTAAACAGTGTTGTGGTAACATGTTGTTCAGGTACCAGTTTGTTTTGCATTCAAAACAGCATTTTTACACCTTATATCTTGTGCCCAAAAACACAAGTGCACAGCTCTCTCTCTCTCTCTGTGCTTCTGTCCATGCCCTGTGTCTGTTCCCCCTCCACCAGCTCTCTGTCTTTCACTAAAGTTTGGCTGTCAATCAGATCTACCCTCCGGCTATGTGCACTGATTAAAAACCCCCAGAGATAAGGAGACCTAAATTAGATTTCAATAAGGCCATTGAATATTCATAACAGGAAAACATCTAAAGGTAAATGCTTTTTGATCTCGGCTTACAAATACCACTTGTGTGCATTCCCAGGTCCTTTCACTCGGGCTCCAAGTGTCGCTGTGCCGAGTCGAGCCGAGCCGGTCCGGCCGCGGCAGCGGTTCAGTGCGCGTTCCTCCGGGGTATGCATGAATACTGATGACAGCCTCCATAAAAGAGGCCGGGCATTAATTATGTTTATACTAAAGGGACTCAATAGAAAGGGCACCCACACTTAGCATTCATTAATTAGTACAGCGGGAGAAGTTGACTGGGTGAAAAAGATGGAAAAGAAACTGACTCGTACACATACAGAGGACTCCATTAAAGCAGCGAGATAGTATTATTGGAGAAGTTTAGAGGGTGAGCACAAGTGTGAGCTCCAGCCGGACCATAAACCATTCTCCAGACAGCTTATTTATGTAGTTTTCTACAACTTCTGGTTTTACGTCTTTAATGAACATGCCAGCAGAGTGTATGGTGTGAGTAGCTAATATCCATGTTTCTAACGATGTTGTAGCCATAAACCTAAAGGATAATTAGACTTCTTTATTTGTAATATATGCTCTTGTATCTCATTGTTTTTAATTAAGTTACATTTAATCAATGTACTTCTGTAGGTGAAACTAGGGTCAAGGACTTGAGATTTGTGTTTTCTCGTTCATTTGACTGCAGGAGTGACTCACATTACCAATACTAAGGGTGGGCGATATACCGGTAGACACGATTAACTGGTAGAAATTTGTCAACCAGAAGAGATTTTGGACTATCGTCTCTATCGCGGTTACACGCTCACGTGACGTTGCTGTGCTACGTGGTTACAAAAACATATCGTTTGCACACATTTTTTAACACTGCAGTTTAAAAATAAGTGATTTTAAGCCATTGAAATGCAATCAGCAGCGAAAGAGAACACATTTTGGAGTGCTGTCAGCGCATGTGATGATGGTGCTCAGAGAGCGCAGGAGTATTGAACGTGGGAGTAATTTTTGCTGCTTTATAGGCTTTGAACGGTTAAATATACACACTTGTATGTGCCAAAATGCCCATCTTTGCAAGTATCCTCGTAAACACAGTAATTTACGTCTTAAGTGAAAGGAAACAACTGAGAAAGAAAACACATGTATAACAGTATATTGGATCCAGGCAGCTCTTAAAGTGACAGCAGTCTAATATTCCTGGTGTCTGTCATTCGTGTTAATCAAACAACAAAAGAGAGAAAATCTCTCACTGCTCTTGACTAAATCACTTTTATAACTTTAATAAGAAGATATATACACATACACACACACACACACACACACACACATATATATATATATATATATATATACTGTATATATATGTGTAGCATTTCTTATTTATTTGTTCTACTGTAGGTTTTTTTTTTGTCCTATTGCTTGTAATTAGTTTCTTATTTTTATTTAATCTTATTTATTGTGTTTACTTGTCTTCAGTGAACTTGAGTTTTTTTTTAGGCTAGTATTAGTTTTTTTGTGATATCAACACTGGTGACTAGAATAATGAAATTTCTATGGCATCAAATATTTTGATATCATAAAGACCTCATTTAAAGCAAAAGTAACTATCAGTATCAGTAATGTAGTCTTTAAAAGCATGCTGCTCTGGCACAAATAACAGCAAAAGTGCTTACTTTCCTCTGACCCCTCACTCAAAGAGCTCATTTAAACAGACAGAGCAGCTATTGCCATTGCATCGACAGACATATCACACTAAATAACAATAAAATAGTCATATGTTTTGTCCTAAGGGTGCCAACCACTAGCAAGCTCAAATACGCAATTGTATTCTGGAAATAAGACCAAAAAAAAAAGACAAAAAAAAAAAAAAAAAAGGCAACATGTGACTGCCCAAATCTATAAGTAACTTCTTTAAAAAAAACAAGACCAAAGTTGCTTATAATAAATGGATGAAAACTGAAAATAAATGCTGAAAATTCAGCTTTGCCATAATAGGAATAAATTATATTTTGAAATATAGTCACACAGAAGACGGTTATTTTAAATTGTAATAATATTTCAAAATATTACTGTTTTTAATGTATTTTTGAAATGCAGCCTTGGAAAACATTAGAGGCTTCTTTCAAAAACTTTTAAAAAAATCTTGATGACCCCAAACCTTTGAACAGTAGTGTATTTTATGAACAGTTGAGAAGTTCTTCATCAAATCCAGTATATACTCTGACAGTGTGTGATTTCAGACACAGTTAAAGTATCTAGGACAACTGAAATAGCAACATTCAGTATTTTTTAACAGTAAGCTTAACCGACTTAGCATTGTTTCAAATAGTATGGTACATTACTTTTTAAGTGATTTCATAATGTTGCATATTTATTATGCATTTTTTAATCTAATATTGTGTGAAATGGTCTTAACTTTTGTCAGGCAATGCAAATACTGAATGACTAAAGAACTGCTAAAAATCTTGGTTTATAGTTCACAGGAAATGAAAGTTCAAACTGAGTGCATTGCATCATGGGATACAGTGTGTTTCATTTTAATGCTGAAATATTAAATCTAAAATATAGATTAAGAATAAAGAACATAATTTGGCACAATATAGGCTGATCTCTCCCTCCTCCCGCATGTTTAAAGCGAGTGTGTGAAGAGAGGGGACTGGTGTAGTTTGTGCCTGAGGCTGTGCTGTGACAGTCAGCCCAGAACGTTTGGCTAAAAGTCTCAACCAGACATCAGGAAACCAAAATGTCATTCACTGATGGGGCCAGTGGGAATCTCCGTAATGATACTGCATCATTAAATGAAGATTTGACCCTTGACACTGCTCTCATAGAGTCATATATTCACACAGAGGAGAAGTTTTCTGTTTCAGCTATTTTTCAGCATTATTGTTTTAAATATTTCTGATAGATGTAATTGCCATTGATATAGCAGACTCTCAGGTTCTGTAAATATAAAATGCTAAAGATAATTAATTCAGTCAAAAGGATTTGGTTTTGGCATAGTGGTCACTAAAACTGCCACCATATTTTCTCCTTTTTTATGTTCAATCCCTCTTTCTTTTTCTCTCTCACTCTTTCTCTTGCACCAGATGATGGTCATTCTGTTGCCAGGCAATCTGGTCTGTCAGATTCACACTTGCTTTTACCCCCAGATTTCTCTTTCTTTACTCGCTCTTTCTCCAACTATCTCTCTCTGTCTTTTTTTCTTTCTTAAGTCAGGACCATTATTTCTCATATATCTCTCAAAAATACAAACACCTTTCGGTTGTTATCTATATTGTTATATACATTATTTGCGTGTGTGTCAGGTTTTGCAAACATCAAATATATTATAAAATCAGAAATCACATAAATTTTAAGCATCAGACGAGAGTCAAGACGAAAAGAGCTTGATAAACACTCAAAATAATGTCTTAAGATCTTAGGTGTAGAAGATATAAAATATACTAATTTACTCATCATAAAAAACAATAGAAACTGCGATAGAAAAACACATATGTGTGTGTGTCTCTATTTATTTGTGTTGCACCTGAAGGAATGAGTGAACTGAGTGAGGGTCATTGGGACCATACAGGGTCATAGCCTGGCCTGCAGCGTGCAGCGAGGGCCCTAGGCAGTGAGCATGTATATAATCGTACAGTAATCATACAAATATGTATATTTGTGTATGCATGTAGACTTTATGAGAGCATAGGAAGCTAATGCGGGTATGTCAGTTGAAGTTTTATGAAAAGAAAAACACAGGAAGGGAGACAATTTCGTGTTTTTGTGCGCAGACGAGTGCATGGAGGCAGGTGGTGGTCTGGAGGGCTGGAGCAGCGGTGTGTGTGTGTGTGTGTTCATGCATATATATATGTGTGTGTGTGTGTGTATGTTTATCTTTTCAGTCCTCGGGCCCTGTTCAGAGATGTGAGGTGTCATGCTAGCTGGGCTCCTGCAGTCTGAGAGGCAGCTGTGAAGGAGACAGGTACGTCTGCCACACACACACACACACACACACACACACACAGGGGATGTTTCTTGCTTACCTTCCGTCTCACATGTTCAAAGAGCCAGAGGTGAATTTTTCCTACATTTCTTGGGAAAAGAGAATAGAAGTGGTAGATAGATAAGGTACCTCTATATATTCATAAATACAATGACCTGAACACACCTCTTCCATGATGAGTATGTTTTTAGTTTCTAAATTACAATTCATTTCGATATATTTTTGAGACATAAAGTAAAAAAATGTAAGTGTGAAACAACTGTCCTATTATAATGACGAAAAAAAGACTAAAAGATTGACATTTTTAAGAAATAATATAGAGTTGAATATTTTTTTTAAATAATTGAATAATTTTAGTACATTATATATTTTATTATAATATGTAATATTATACTATACATAATTATTTAAATTAAAATACTTTCTAGTGCTTCACTGCATATTAATTCATCTGCGAGCTCATGTGGTGCAACTTAATTGAACGGAGTTGAATCAACATTGACCTCACTCGAGTTTAATAAAGACAATATTTTTGCCTGTAGAGCTGATTGTAGCTGAAATAAACTCAATTCAAAATTGATTATCTTTTTAACATTGACACAGTTATTAAATTGTTATTAAACATTGAAATTGTGCTGAATAATGACAGTATGATCTTCTATTACTCACTATTAACTAACTCTTAACTATATGACTTTTGCCTCAGTAAACTCTTAATTACTGTTTATTAATAGTTAATAAGATAGTTAAGTTTAGGTATTGGGTAGGATTAAATGGTCATTCAGAATATATGCTTTATAAGTACTAATAAACAGCCAATAATAATAATAAGCATGCTAATAAGCAACTAGTGAATAGTCAGAATTGGTCCCTACTAAAGTGTTAACAAAATTTCTTAGAATGATAATTAAGAAGTGCACACTGTGTTTTAAAACACATATGAAATACAAATATACACAAAGAATACATATCTAAGAACTTGGATTTTTCCTTGTCTTTATCCAGTTTTATGTCATTGGCCTAGATATTAGTAGACTCTACTGAATACCCACATATCCACTTAGACAAAGCATCTATCAAACACACCCTTTTTCCTCTCAGACATCAGTCAGTTCCAGTTAACTGGCCGGATTATCAGTTCATCAGTTAGCGGGTGTTGCAACATGGAAATGTGAAGTTTTCATGCACCATCGGTTCGATGTTTTAATTGTGCCAGTAATTGAATAAGGAGTGTCCATGCCTGCGTGATGGTGCGCTCGCTCGGTGCCGAGATGCCAGGTGTCTCCAGGTGTCTGGCTGCTCCCTGCTTCACTTGTCACATCAGAAAGCAATCAGTCAAACGAGACAGCCCCCAGCATCACTCATTGCCTTTGAAAACGCGAAAGAAAGCGGCAGGGAAAGAAGGAACGGGAGAGAAAGTGATGGAGAAACGGAAAACAGAGAGAGAGAGTGCCACAGCAACATGTTGGCCTCCCAGGCAAACGTAAGCCTCTCGGGCCCGAATCTCCACCGAGGCGGCAGAGTGAAGTAAGAGGGTTAGAGAGCTTTTATGCAGAAGCTCCAATACAATCCCACACAGTCCTTTACTCATCTCTCCGAGTCTTTCCATATCCCAAACCCATCTCCAAATGTTTCAGGCCAGACAGATCCTCTCTCCCACACTCGCTCGCCTGTCTCGCTCTCCCTCTGGTTTCGTGGTGGGGCCAGATGTCCAGGTTGACACAGCGCTTACGGCGTTTGACTTGATAAAAAACCGGGCTGGCTGTGGGTAAAGGGGGATTAAAACAGGGCCTGAGGCGCTGGTGTTAGATTGAAAACATCCTGGGCTGCTTTGTATGGAGATTTGCATACATCCAACCCGTGCGGGGCCTGTCCATCTGCTAGAGTGCATTGTCCCCGCACAACAAAGTGTGTTTAAATATTTCACATCTCCATTTACCACGAGGGAGAGAGAGAGGGAGAGAGCGGGTGAGGGTGAGAGGCACAAAGAGACGGAGGGGGAACGAAGAAGAAAGAGAGAATGATTTGGCATGTCTTTGAATTTGAACAGATCCCAAATGTGCTCCCATCACTGAGTAAACAGCTCTGGCCAGGTTTTGGCAGAGCGTGGGCCATTCAAATATCTCATTTTGAATTCTGCTGTGACACCAGGTGAGAGCAAAGCTGGAAACAGGTAGCAAAAAAAAAAAAAAAAAAAGTCCTTAAAAAAAAAAAAACGCTCGAAAACAAACCTGATTGGGGAGCGAGAGCAAACTTAATTGAACCCCCTGTGCCTAAACTCATGATTTTTGGTTAGTCACATCACATTTATTTCTATAGCACATTCAAAAACAACAAATGGTGACCAAAACACCACACAATAATTCAATTAAGACATAAAATAAAGAGATTTAAAGGGACTGATCACTCAAAAAATGAAAATTCTGTCATTTATTCATTCTCATTTCCCTGTTTCTAAAACACTATAAATTTCAGTGACTTTGATGAAACTGTCATTTTAGAGCTTGACAGTCCAAATCATATTAAATAATACTTTTGACATTCTCATTTATTCTCAGATAAATAAATACATGAATGAATGAATGAATGAATGAATGAATGAATGAATGGACGAGAGTTGACACATTTTAGATGACCTGTCAATTTTTTTTTTTAATTTTTTTTTTTTTTTTTTACAGTGCATGGAGTATGGAGAAAAGATATTCTTAAATTGAAATTTAAAAAAGCCATGTGGCCACAAATGAGAATGATCACCCTAAAATTTTAATGGGATGTGGGAACAGACAGAAATTTGGGTGCTACTGTCTTAAAAATTAAGTTTCCAATAGGGGGGTTTCACAACAATGCCATAGAAGAGGTGTTTTTGGTTCCCCAAAGAATCTTTCAGTAAACAGTTCTTAAAAACAACCTTTTTTTCTTAATGTGAAGAACATTTTAAAAATATGAATATAAAGAACCCTTTGTGCAGTCGAAAGTTAACCATGTCCATGAATGTCAACGGATCTTCATAGAACCATCAATACCAATAAAGAACCTTTATTTTTAAGAGGAGTCTGATACTGAGGCACAAGATCACAAATGTAATATGAATTTAAGCCATGCAGGCTCTTAGTATGGCCTTAGAATTAATAATATTAAAGCCAATTAAAACAATTAATGTGGCCTTAAACTGAATCCTAGAGTGAACTGGAAGCTATGAGACAAATCTTTCTTCCTGGTTACACAACAGGACCCAGAACCTGAGGACCTCATTACGTGTTAGCACCTCATAAATGAGTGTTTGATGCTAATAGCATGTATATAGATGTTCCAGAAGTGGACATTTAAAATGGCCCAAACACATTAGTCACAAGGAAATAAATAACTCAACTGCAGGCTGCTGACATTTCTGGGTTTTGTGATTCATCCTCACAGCTCTACTGACACTTGTCATTTACTTATATCTGGATTTTTAAAATACTGCTTTAAAATATCATTTATTTACCAACACATACATTTAACAACCTTTCCCAAAGAGAAATAATTTATACATTTATATAATATGGAATCACTGACTTCACTAAAATTATAATTTTATTAAGTCATCCTTGTGCCTCAACCCTCTTTGTAATATTAAGTCCATAACTCTGACTACATATGACATTTAAAGGCGCTATAAAGTTAGATAATTATGGCAATATATCTGCAATAATCTGCAGTCTGAGAGCTGGAAAGAGTGTGTGTGAGAAAGAGAGTGAGAACAAGAATGGGGGACATATAAACATTCAGAAAGTGCGGTTTGAAAGATCCTGTATGCATGCATGTAATCCATCTTTGTACAGACAGTGACATTGTACCTCCAGTATGTACAGAATGGCAGTACCACATAGCTCTTATAAACTATACAACTGCACTTCATTTATTCTGTATCTCTCTCTAGAAATTTACTAAATTTATTACCACAAAACTCACTACCATGATGCTAGAATGTTATGGGTTGTTGCCAGGGTGTTGCTATATTGCTAGGGTGTTTTAAATGTTTTTAGCACAGTGGAAGGTGTTTACTTACTGACCAAAGTCTAAAGAGCCCCCTTTAAGATGTGTGATCTTTTCAATGCATGACTAGGACATGCTGTCACCTGTTTCATATTCCATCAGGTGAAAATCAGGTAGCACTTTATTTTTCAGTCCTGTTACTCATGTACATACTATGTACTTATTATAGTAATTACAATAACTAGGTAATAACTAGGTACTAAACCTGAACCTACCCCTAAACCTAACCCTACCCCATGTAGTTACCTTATATTACCAGTACTTTCTTATGTAGGTACACTCTAAGTACACTGTAAGTACATGTAAGTGCACGTACTGTAAAAAAACTGCATCCGAAAATCATATAGTACAGAAAATCATATAGTACACACAGTAGTAGTGATGCTTGCCTTGAAAAAAAAAAAAAAAACTACAAAAACTATTTCAAATGTCCAGTGAATGCCCCTAAAAGCACTTTTTATCTGAAACAGATGAACGTAAACCTGCAATGTTTTATTACGGTGATCGTGTCATTTTTGCTTGCTACTTCAAATCTTTGAGCTCTTTTATTGTGACTTGTGTTTCACAGGACTCAGGTACCAGGTGAGCTAACAAGCAAGTTTACCATGTCAGAAAAGCCATACATATAAAGCTGGTTATATGATGCAAATGTTAAAATATATTAGTTCACAAATCATCCACTATGGTAAAAGTGTTTTGAGGTTATAATATAGTAATGAGCAAGGAACTGTGTAAAAATAAGTCTTTATTAATCAATAATCTGCCCCTGTAATCATAATTTGTGTGAAAAGGAATAAAAGTTGGTCTTTTACTGCAATCTGCAGTGAATTTTATGCATTTGTCGTTTTGGAGCTTTCAAATAAGCCTATGCTGGGATAAAATACAGTTTAAAATGAAAATTCTACACAAATGGTGATATTTTCTGTGCATACAAGTCAGCGAGGTCCAATGTTGTTTGGACCCCATTGACTTTCACTGTATAGACAACAGTTCTTTAAAATATGTGTTCACCAAAAGAAAGAAAGTGATGCAAGTTTGGAACGATATGACAGTGAGTCGAGTTTAATTTTTGGGTGAACTATCCCTCTAAGTTTTAAATAACAGTCGGCAGGAGTGGATCAGGGAAAAGGCAGTTAAGGTAAAAGTCAACGGCGAACAAGTGGGCCGAGCCACCTGGCAGCACATCCACGCCAATCTCACACCTCTAACACCACCACGCCAAACACACACACGCATCAGAGATGGACGTGAGGGAAGTGTGGACTGAACGGGGGAGGATTTTGGAACACGGTGCCTGGTCAAGCTGTCTTCTCACTCACATGTCCAAGAACACTGTAAAATACATCCACAGACATTTCATCAAAAATAAAACAAGACGTCCAGGCCTGCGATTAGGTGTACGTCCTGTCACTTCCACCCCGACGGCACACAAAACAGTTTAATAAATGAATATCGGTGCAGGTCGGGAGAACAGCTGTATCGCTGTCACTACGGGATTTGGATCATTAATTAAATTTGTGCCAAAAAGTCAGTAGACAGATTCCATTTTAGCCACATAACGGAGACACAGCATATCCTCTGTTAATCTGGATTAACTGCAACAATGAACCATTATTTAAAAGCCATTACACCCCTCTCTCCTGAGAGAGAGAGCGAAAGGTACGCGGCTCGTACTAGAGTACAAGACAACATAATCAGACTAATGGTTCACATTAGTTATGTGCCAAATGCTTGGCTTTTTACTTTAGATCCTACTAAATAAATACGGCGCACAGATCACAGTAATTAAACCAATCCCTTTAAATCACTGCAGATTTTCTTCTAGGCGCCGTCCTCGGTGGTAAACGTCACTTAACAGATTAAGTCATTTGGGACAGTGGGCAGACTCACTGTGTGGGCGAAAAGTGCTCATAATTTCCTTGGGACATGGACGCCTCTTGAAAGTTTTCTGACCCTGACCCACAGGAATCAATGGGTTATGCACGAATGCAAATAGATGCAGTATTGTGCAGGAGCGAACACACACAAACACACGGAGTGAGCAGACCACTGCGGCGCTGTCAGCAGGAGGCCAGAGCTGATGGACATTCTGGTTACGCAACTCAGCAGATCACAGCCATTAGAGACAGGTGGCCTACCACGCTGTGTGTAGGGGTGTGTGTGTGTGTGAGAGAGAGAGAGAGAGAGAGAGAGAGAGAAAGAGAGTGGGGGGTGATAGAGACATGGATGGATGGATGGATGGATGCAGTGCATTATGACCATATAAATATCTATGACAACCTAAAGGCCCTGATATACTCACAGCAAAGTTCTTGCTCTTTGCTTGGGGTAAAAAGAAGATTGAAATACTTTAGCAGTGGTTTATTGTTAGTGAGCATCCAGATGCTTTCTGTGCTGCTGGGAGTGGTGTTCACATGAATATATAAATATGAATGATGAATGATGCATTTATATAGCGCTTTTATGTGTATTGCTGTACACCCAAAGCGCTTTACAATCATGTGGGGGGTCTCTCCTCAACCACCATCAGTGTGCAGCATCCACCTGGATGATGCGACGGCAGCCACAGGACAACGGCGCCAGTGCGCTCACCACACACCAGCTACATGACAACCTAAATATGTGCTGTGCACTTTCCTCTCAATAACAAAATAAACACACAAGAAAATGACAGCGGTGAGAAAACAGCAGTTAAGAAAGTGGCTGATCATAGTGATGTGGACCCAGATAACAATTTAGTTTATAAAAAGGTAGTGGGAATATTGTTTTGAAAGGTTTCAATGATGTTAAAATGTCCAGTTTTCTTGTCATTCTTGTTATTTAAATGTTAAAAAAAGTTTCTCACAAGGTTTTACTAACTTTATTTTTACCCAAAACATAATGTTATTTAAATGTTTAATTTTATATTCTAAGAATGTAAAAAATGTCTAGTTTTCTTGTTGTGATTATAACGTTATTCAAAGGTTAAATTTTTTTTAAACATTTTATTAACTTTATTTTTACCTAAAATATAACACTTTTTGAATGTTTATTTTTAATATTCTGAGAAAGTTAAAATGTCTAGTTTTCTTGTTGTGATTTTATTTCTGTCATGACAGCTCTCAGAGGGATTGGCATGGTAATGTACATGACAATGTTAATGTGTTTGGTCTTGGCGGAATAGATCTGCTATGCTGCTACTACTGCGGCAGAGCAAGTACAGAGACTTGCTACTGCCAATACATCCACAACATGCTGCTGTGAGCAAGTAAGAAATACTGCTGCTGCACATAAAACATATGTGACCCTGGACCACAAAACCAGTCTTAAGTCACGCGGGTATATTTGTAGCAATAGCCAAAAATACATTGTATGGGTCTAAATTATCGATTTTTCTTTTATGCCAAATATCATTAGGATATTAAGTAAAGATCATGTTCCGTGAAGATATTTTATAAATTTTCTACTGTAAATATATCAAAACTTAATTTCTGATTAGTAATATGCATAGCTAAGAACTTCATTTGGACAATTTTAAAGGCGATTTTCTCCACATTATTTTTTTGCACCCTCAGATTCCAAATTTTCAAATAGTTGTATCTCGGTCAAATATTGTCCTATCCTACAAACCATACATCAATGGAAAACTTATTTATTCAGCTTTCAGATGATGTCTCAATTTCAAAAAACCCTTATGACTGGTTTTGTGGTCCAGGGTATATATGAAATAATCCCCATATAGCATACATGATCACCCCATAGCAGATCTATACAGGTGGAGCTGGGGAAGTTGGAGGGTTTCTGCGTGCTGCAACTGCTACAGCAAGCACTAGTATTTGAATGTTGAGCAGCAAGCTCATTGGCTGCTGATACAAAAAGAACCAATCAGCTGCGCCATGTGTTAATGATGTCATTATGTCAGATTGAGTTTGACCTATCGGACTGTGTCATCTAGAGTTTCATGCCAGAACTTATGGATTTAAAGGTTACAAAAACGTTTCTCACAATGTTTTAAAAACTTTATAAGGTTATAAGAATGTTCCATAAACATTACTTTGAGGAGTGTTTTGTCCTAACATTTAAATAATGTTTTAAAAAAATGTTTGTGAAATATGTGAGAATGTATTAGGTGGGGATATATTTGCATGAACTCTGTAATTCACACTCCATGCACGTCATGTCAGGTCACATTTATTTATACAGCCCTTATAAAATAGCCTTCTTTAAAGCAAGCAGCTTTACAGTATCAAACATATTAAACAGTGTCACTTTAAATTAGATTTTTCTGGAAAGTTTAATTATAAGCTTCCATTTTTCTGGAAAGTTCACTTTGGCAACTGTTTCGAGCTCCCAAAACAAACTCCATTTTGGCCTGATTTTGTCTGAAATGTCACCACACAAGTTTGTTTTTTGATTTTGCTTAAAGCTTCTCGAGCCTTAACATTTTAAAACATACTGTGGCTGTCAAATATCTTTTTTTCCACTCAAAAGTCACAGGTAACTTCTAGATCACAGGTAAATCTTGTTATAAAAAATGTTATTTTGAGTGAATTTGTTCTGTGTGAGCATTGATCTGCCAATAGCCAAGTCTGATCTATTGAATGTGCCTCAAATAAGGTCCCTATAATAACTCAGTTTCAGCAAAAGTCTCCTACTTTCTGTAGTAAAATACATTTTCAACAGGGGTTTTTCCAAGCGATCAATCGTTATTGGATCATAAACTGATTGCTGTGAAAAAATGAGAATAAAATTATTTTCCAAATTCAGTCAAAACTAAAGTTAAAAAGCTGAAGTTCAGCTAAATGTTCCTCTCATATTAAAATGAAGTAAAATTAAATAACTTGCAAATTATTAAAATAAAAATAAATAAATATTTAATGTAGTGTAAATGACTTGCTACATCAATGATTATTTTAATAGCTGTACAATGTAAATACATTAATATTGTAGTGTATGCATGGTTTTATAAGCCACCATTAAAATGCAAAACCCAGTTTTACACAATATGTAAAGGGAGTTTCAACTTCACCTCTCTATTCTCTCTATAATAGTTAAAAACCCTTGATTTAGAGATCTCAACACTGTCACAATTTGTGCTAAAATGAAACATCAAGAACTGCTTCTCAATATTATTAACTCGTCGTTATCTTTAGGTCACGTCCCAAAACCATTCAAGCTGGCGGTTATTAAGCCTCTTATTAAGAAACCACAACTAGATCCTAGTGAACTGGCAAATTACAGACCCATTTCAAATCTTTTGTTTATGTCTAAAATTCTAGAAAAAGTTGTGTCTGCTCAATTGTGCTGCTTCTTGCAAAAAAATTCTCTATGAAGAATTTCAGTCAGGTTTCAGGCCCCATCATAGCACAGCATCCGCACTTGTTAAAATGACTTGTTTCTTGTGTCAGACCAAGGCTGTATCTTATTGCTAGTTTTACTTGATCTTAGTGCTGTGTTCGACACCATAGATCATGACATACTCATAGATCGATTATAAAACTATGCGGGTTTTCAAGGGCAGGCTTTAAGATGGTTTAGATCCTACCTGTCCAATCGCTACCACTTTATTTAAATGAGGAGTCATCTCAATTATCACCAGTAAAGTATGGAGTACCACAAGGATCTGTCCTAGGTCCTCTGCTATTTTCAATATACATGTTGCCCCTTGGTAATATTATTAGAAAATACGGGATTAGTTTCCACTGTTATGCTGATGATACTCAACTATATATCTCAACAAGACCAGATGAAACTTCTAAATTATCTAAGCTAACAGAGTGTGTTAAAAATGTAAAAGATTGGATGACCAATAATTTTCTCTTATTAAATTCAGATAAGACAGAGATATTACTTATTGGACCAAAAAAAAAAAAAAAAAAAAAAAAAAAAAAAAAAAAAAAAAGTACACAGAATCTCTTGGATTACAATTTGCAACTAGACGAATGTACTGTTACTTCCTCTACAATCAAAAATCTGGGTGTTATATTAGACAGCAACTTGTCTTTTGAAAATCATATTTCCCATGTTACAAAAACAGCATTCTTTCATCTTAGAAACATTGCCAAGCTACGAAACGTTACCTGTTTCTGATGCAGAAAAGCTAGTTCATGCATTCATGACCTCTAGACTGGACTATTGCAATGCACTGCTAGCTGGTTGTCCTGCATTTTCAATAAACAAGCTACAGGTAGTCCAAAATGCAGCGGCTAGAGTCCTTACCAGATCAAGAAAATATGATCATATTACCCCAATTTTACGGTCTCTGCATTGGCTACCTATTAAGTTCCGTATCAGTTACAAAATATTATTTACATACCTATAAAACCCTTAATGGGTTAGCTCGTGCATACGTAACTAGTCTTCTACCACGCTACAATCCAACCCGCTTCCTAACGTCACAAAACTCTGGACTTTTGGTAGTACCTAGGATAGCAAAGTCCATTAATGTAACAGAAGCAGAGCTCACACAGATAGTAAATGTAAACAAGGGTGGTTTTTATTGAACAGCTGAGTACTGGGTAGTGAGCGGAAACTTGAATTAGAGATGACGGTAGAGATGTTTCGGTAATGGAGGATATATTTGCCTTGCCAGGAGCTCGTGGAATGCTGATAAGCCCACACCTCAAGAGGAGACCGGTATCCACTGGAGATCGGCGGGGAGGACGGGACGATGGAGACGAGAGGACACCCCGATGGGAGCGAGACTGGAGGTAAGTAGAATCCTAGGTAAATAGCAGGAAAGATTGCAGATAATGCTTGGGATGAGTCCACTTCGCATAAACGAGACCGGACGTTTAACTGTGGTGAGGTGTGAGCTTAAATGGTGCGTGGTAATGAGGTGCTGAGTGTGTACAGGTGTGCTCCATTAATATTCAGGTGAGGATGTGTGATGTGATTGGCTGGCGTGGGAGCCTGATCGATCTGTGACATTACCCCCCTCTCCACGGCCCGCTCCAGAGGGCCGAGGACCCCGACGGCATGGTGGTCTACCTCTTCCCCTGGGAGCTGGTTGATCTGGGTAGGTTGAGTGGAATTCTTCGAGTAGGGCTGGGTCTAAAACGTCATTCCTGGGGACCCAAGATCTCTCCTCCGGGCCATAGCCCTCCCAGTCAACAAGGTATTCCAGCTGACCACCACGACGCCGGGAATCCAGGATCTCCTTAACCTCATATACGGCGCCATCCTCCAGGATCAGTGGAAGAGGAGGTTCCTCACTTGGACCAGGCTCTGTGGAGGGAGAGACAGGAGGGTGGTAAGGTTTTAGCAGTGAGACATGGAATGTGGAATGGATCTTGTATTGTGGAGGTAGTTGTAATTGAAAGGTGACCGGGTTGATTTGTCTCAAGATGGTGAAGGGGCCAACATATCTGGGACTTAATTTTTTACAGGGCAGGCGCAATCTGATGTCCCTTGTTGACAGCCAGACCCTCTGTCCCGGTTGGTAATGGGGAGCTTCGGACCTACGAAGGTCTGCTGTCATCTTGCGCCTGCGCACTGCTCGCTGGAGATGATGGTGAGCATTGTCCCAGACCCTCTCTCTCTCTCGGAACCAGTAATCTACTGCTGGTATCTCTGATGGTTCCCCAGACCAGGGGAACAAGGGTGGCTGGTAGCCGAGTACACACTGGAAGGGAGTGAGTCCAGTGGAAGGTTAACGTAGGGAATTCTGGGCGTATTCGGCCCAGCCAATGAACTGGTTCCAAGAGTCCTGGTGGCCATGGCAGAAGGTTCATAGGAAGCGACCGATTTCCTGGATTTTTCTCTCCGTTTGCCCGTTAGTTTGGGGATGGTATCCGGATGACAAACTCACGGTGACACCTAGGAGTTTGAAGAATCCCCTCCAGACCCGGGAGACAAATTGTGGACCCCGATCCGACACAATGTCCTCTGGTAAGCCGAAATATCTGAAGACGGAGTTGTACAATAATTCGGCTGTTTCCATGGCCGTGGGCAGGCCTCTGAGAGGAAGGAGTCGACAAGACTTTGAGAATCGGTCCACAATCACCAGTATGCATGTGTTACCATCTGAATCTGCCAGGTCGGTGATGAAATCTACCCCCAGGTGTGACCATGGCCGATTTGGAACGGGCAACGGGAGGAGCTTGCCTGCTGGTAAGTGGCGAGGACTTTTGGAAATGGCACACTCCGCACAGCCCTGGACGAACCTTCTCACGTCCCTTGCCATGTTGGGCCACCAGTAGCGGTTCTTCAATAGCGAGAGGGTGTTGTTGGCCCCGGGGTGGCCAGTGCCCAGTGAAGTGTGTACGGAGTGGATTAGGGGAGTGCGCTGTAATCGAGAGACATACTGGACTCCTGGTGGGCAGCCCGGCGGAACGGCCGTGGAAGCATTGGAGGAGGTGGCAGGGTCGAAATTCCATTGGATGGGGCAGACAATGAGTTTCTCGGGAATGACGGATTCTGGTTCTTCCTTGGTTTCCTGTGGAGTATGTAGACGTGATAAGGCATCGGCTTTAGTGTTCTTGGATCCTGGACGGTAAGAGATGGTGAAGTTGAAACGGGTAAAGAACAGCGCCCAACGGGCCTGGCGAGGGTTGAGCCGTTTGGCTTCACATAAGTACTGTAAGTTCTTGTGGTCAGTTAGGACGGTGAATGGATGTTGTGAACCCTCCAACCAATGCCTCCATTCCTCGAGGGCTAACTTGATGGCCAGAAGTTCCCTATTGCCGATGTCATAGTTTCTTTCCCGGGCTGAGCTTCCGGGAAAAGAAGGCACATGGGTGGAGTTTGGCTGGAGTCCCCTGCTGCTGAGATAAAACAGCTCCAACCCCCGTGGTTGAGGCGTCTACCTCCACAATGAATGGTTCTGTGGGATCAGTATGGACGAGGATTGGAGCGCAGGTGAAGGTGTCTTTCAAGCTTTCGAATGCTTCCGTTGCAGCAGATATCCAGGACAGAGACTTGGGCTTGTTACGTAGGAGGTTGGTGAGATGACTGGTGATGGTACTGCAGTTCTGAATAAATCGTCTGTAGAAGTTGGAGAACCCGAGGAATCTTTGAAGTTCTTTAATGGTGGAAGGGACTGGCCAGGACCGGATGGCTTCCACCTTCCCCTCGTCCATACGGATGCCACCACTATCGATGTTGTATCCCAAGAATTGTACTGAAGGTTGATGGAATGAACACTTCTCAGCCTTGAGGAACAGATGGAATTTGCGCAGGCATTGTAGGACCTCCGCAACGTGGTGGCGATGTTCGGTCAAGCTCCGAGAGTATATGAGGATGTCATCGATGTAAACCAAGACGAACCGGTGTAAATACTCTCGGAGCACCTCATGCATGAAGTCCTGGAATACGGAGGGGGCGTTGACAAGACCATACGGCATGACAAGTTATTCATAGTGGCCAGTAGGTTTTACGAAAGCCGTCTTCCACTCGTCCCCCTCGCGTATCCGGATGAGGTTATACGCGCTGCGGAGGTCCAGCTTGGTGAAGATGGTGGCTCCGCGGAGATGTTCCAGGGCTGCTGGGACGAGAGGAAGGGGGTATCGGAAGTTGATGGTGATGTTGTTAAGTGCCTGGTAGTCAATGCAAGGCCGCAAGCCTCCGTACTTTTTGCCCACGAAGAAGAAGCTTGAAGCAGCAGGGGATGTCGAAGGGCGGATGTAGCCTTGCTGAAGAGCCTCTTTGATATACTCCTCCATTGCCTTCTGTTCCGGTAGAGACAGTGGGTAGCTCTTTCCCTTGGGCACTGGCTCACCTGGTACAATCAATCAGTACCAGTTCAATCGCACAGTCCCATGGCCGGTGAGGAGGTAATTGGGAGGCCCTCTTCGGGCAGAAGACATCTCTGAAGGGGGCATAACAGGAGGGTGTAGTGACAGACTGTTTCTCGAGAGGGCTTTCGATGGAGGTGGAGTTTACAGATAGGGATTGGATCTGACGAGGAGCTGGTTGAGGCAGACATGGAAAACAGGTTGGGAATCACTGGTTGCCTCACTTCAGGACTTCTCCCGTGCGCCAAGAGATCTGGGGGTCATGTTGAGCAAACCATGGAAGACCAAGGATGATATCTGTTGTGGATCCCTCCAGAACCAGCAGATGGAGTTGTTCTTCATGTAATCCGCCCACACGTAGCTGAACGGGACCCGCACTGAGTTTCACATGGCGGCGGCTGATGGGTTTTCCAGTTATCGATTGGACTTGGTATATGGTTTGGTTGGTAACGGTTGGGAGGTTGAGCTGGCGGCAGAGGCTCCCTGAAATGAAGTTTCCGGCGGACCCCGTGTCGAGTAGGGCGTAGACTGGAATAGATACAGTGGAGGCAGTAAGTACTACAATAGTAGACAGTGGTTTCATTCTAGATATGGTGGGTTGAATGGCACTCACTGGAGGTCGAGGAGGTCGAATGGGGCACGATGATATTATGTGCCCACTATTTCCACAGTACAGACATAAGCCTTGGGTGAGTCACCTCTGCCGCTCAGTGTATGATAAGCAGGCACTGTCAGTTTGCATGGGTTCGTAAACTGGTTCTGGAGGGCAGCTTGCTTCTTGGGGGCGCTGTTGAGGAGTGCAACGGGTAAGTCGGGCTGGTTCCTCGAAACATGACTGCATGCGGGTGGAACAGCGAATGGATAGTTGGATTAAATTTTCTAATCCACAGGAATCATCATACCCCGCGAGTTGCAACCGCAACCTGGGTTCGAGTCCCTGACGGTAAGTGGTTAGAAGTGATCGTTCGTTCCATCCGCTAGCCGCAGCGAGAGTTCGGAACTGAAGGGCATTGATGGATCTATATCCCTGTCGGAGATGGTAGAGCTGATCACTGATGAAAGGATCGGCCGTTGAGCGGCCAAAGACTTTGCGGAAGTGAGTGATGAAATTGAGTGACTGGGTGACAGGGCCTGATTGTGACCAGATTGTTTCAGCCCACTGTAGAGCTTTACCTGTCAGGAGGGATATGATGAAGGCGACCTTAGATCTCTCAGTGGGGTACAGCTGCGGTTGCATCTCTAGGGCTAAGGAGCATTGTAAGAGAAACCCGTTGCACTCCCCCGCCACACCTGAGAAGGGCGTTGGTCTGGCCATAGGACTGGCGATCAAGTGTGCAGAAGAAGTGATGGTGTTTGTCATAGAGGTGATCGGTGGTGCTGGCTGTGGTGGTGGTGCAGGAAGAACTCGTCGGAGATTGTCCACGAGCTCCTGGAAGGGGTCGGTATTACTCATGCTGTCTTCGGTGAGGTCCGGTCTTCTGTAACAGAAGCAGAGCTCACACAGATAGTAAATGTAAACAAGGGTGGTTTTTATTGAACAGCTGAGTACTGGGTAGTGAGCGGAAACTTGAATTAGAGATGACGGTAGAGATGTTTTGGTAATGGAGGATATATTTGCCTTGCCAGGAGCTCGTGGAATGCTGATAAGCCCACACCTCAAGAGGAGACCGGTATCCACTGGAGATCGGCGGGGAGGACGGGACGATGGAGACGAGAGGACACCCCGACGGGAGCGAGACTGGAGGTAAGTAGAATCCTTGGTAAATAGCAGGAAAGATTGCAGATAATGCTTGGGATGAGTCCACTTCGCATAAACGAGACCGGACGTTTAACTGTGGTGAGGTGTGAGCTTAAATGGTGCGTGGTAATGAGGTGCTGAGTGTGTACAGGTGTGCTCCATTAATATTCAGGTGAGGATGTGCGATGTGATTGGCTGGCGTGGGAGCCTGGTCGATCTGTGACAATTAAAGGAGGTAGAGCTTTTTCACACTTGGCTCCCAAACTCTGGAATAGCCTTCCTGATAACGTTCAGGGTTCAGACACACTCTGTTTAAATCTAGATTAAAGATACAGCTCTTTGGCCAAGCTTTCAAATAATGCATCTCATAATCTTGTACTGCAGTTATATCTGATCAAATGCACATTATTATTCTTTAGCTTGGGTTAAACAAATCGATTTTGCTTGGTTGGAACAGCAGCTATGCTAATTATGTCTCTATTTGTTTCTCACTAGGATTTACACAAGCTTCAGTCTCAATCCAGAACACCTGAGAAGAGATGATGCCAATCCCTCAGACGATGCCAACCCTGAAACAACATACAGAACTACCAAATCTTGCTATAAGTTTGATTTCAACATATAATAATTGCTGTTAATAGTGTTCATCGTCTGTTTGATTACGTCTTTAACTGATTTTTCCGTACATTTCTGCCATACGTTAACTGACATAGTCACCAATGATAAGCTACTACTAAATATATTGTAGATAATTAATTTTCTGTACAGCGCTTTGCCACGATTTGTATCGTGAAAAGCGCTATACAAATAAACTTGAATTGAATTGAATTTTTAACCTGAACGTTTCTCATCAAATTCTCCCAATACCAAATTTTCTAGACATATCCATATTAATTGTCAATAATTGTCATTTCTTTTATTTCTAAGGAATTTTACTTTAATTTTAAGTGTCCCGAGCAATGAAAACGGAAGCTCTGAGGAATAAACTGTTACATATTTAAACAAATTTATAATAAGCATTAAAAATACCTTTTTTTACTCAATAATATATTTAATATAGGTGACATTGGGCTCAATACACCCTGCTTAATGTATGAGCAAAAGTATGGTCAGCCAACACACACTCAGTCTTCTTAATCAGGCTTTTGCCAGATGGTGTCCTATTGCACAGATGATTCATATAAAAATCAGACCCAGCACTGATCTTGTCTAGCGCCTTGGAGACCTAGACGAGAAATAAAGACCATTTAATGCCTATATGCACCATGTACAGTCAGTATCTAAATAGACACTGTATAAATAGACAATTTCTGTTACAACTGAATCACAGTGCAAATGCAGTTATCCTTGTATTAGAATACCAGTATGTGCACTGCAAGGCTGTAGCAGAAGCTCTTGCATAAGATTTCTTCCATAAGTGTCTTGTTTTCCCTCTTTCAGCCTTCATTATCAGCGATCATCAACACCTACATGAAGCCATGCCAGTGCCTTTAAGCTTTGACCTTGCTGAGTAATCTTGAGAGAAATGCATGAGCTAAATCATTCATCGCTGCATATTTATGTCTCAGATTGACCATGAGCCTACTCAATTTTTCCAAAAAAGCACTGTGCATTGCAAATACGTTATACAACATGCACCCATTACATACATCTATAGTTTCTTTCCCACCTCTTCTTCTCTCTCACATATGTACAGTATACATGGCATGTGAAGGACAGTATGAAATATAAGTGGTAAACATTTTGTATGGACAGATGTGGATTAGTGTTCATCTTTGCCTCATGCAGGAGATTAAAGCTTATTCACCGTTAACAGGGTTTATCTTTCTCTGTAATTCTGATTACAGCGAAAGAGGAGAGCGAGAGAGAAAGAGAAAGTGAGAGAGAGGCAAAAGAGATGTGAAGATATTAAAAGACATTTTACATATGTAAGACAAGGAAGTGACGCTTAAAAATAAAGGTGCCAATTAAAACTAGCAAAAGTAAGTTTGTCAAGACAGTGATGTTGAGTTGACAAAGTATGGAAGGTTTAAAAAAGTTTAAGTGTGAAGTTTATATAGGTCTATAGACAGACAGAAGGTATGTGCCACGTTTGGTAGCTTGGAAGCTCTTTTCAATAGTAGTCTTTAGGATTTTTGGAATCTTTTATCATCCCCTATGAGAAAACTGTAAGTTAGATTGTTTAAAAAATACATAGCACACTAAGACAGAACAGGAGAACTGTGCCAAGCTCGGTGGATATAGCTTGTAAGCTCTAGGACAAGTTATAGTCAGAAATGTCTCAGCACTGTAAAAAATTTTCACCCATTTCAACTTAAAAACTTAAGTTTTGTGGCTGCCTTAAAATTTTAAGTTAAATCAACTTAAAAGTACAAGTCATTTCAACTCACCATTTTAAATCTTGCCTATGCTGAATTGCTTTATTGAAGTTCATTTGACTTCACAATATTTGCTGTTACAGCTTAATTAAGTTAAAAGTTAACATTAATTTTCTAGTTATGATAATGTAAACTTTATTTTAGATACAGATAAAAAAAAATAAATACATTTGTTTGAAACATATAATTTTTTTTTTCCTGCAGTGTTTATAAACAGGTTTTTAATATTAAGAACAGTACACAACCTGCCTGTGCATGCTAATGTGTGAATGCCAGTATATGTATACAACAAGGGCACAAAAGTAACAAAAAACTGTTTAACAAAACTGTTTAGCAAAAAATTGGTTAACAAAATAACTGTCATACAAAGCTGAAAATATACTCATACCTCATGGGAAACAACCACTGTGACAAGCTTGAAAAAAAAAACAAACAAAAAAAAACAAATGTCCATAACAGTCAATTTTTTCTTGAACATTTAAAAGGAGAAAGGTATCCTGCAGTGCACCATCGTAGTCTTCGTATTAGGAGGCCAGCTTGCAAGCCCTTCTTGTGTGAAGGGTCTCACCATGAGCCTTTAAAATCAGAAAATAACAGAGTAAAAATTACTAACTGTTGGTTATTCTATTTACACTACACACTGACAAAATTCAATATACACAAATACTTTAAGAAACACATTCAATATTTTGAATAACAAAAAAAATAAAGTGATGGTTTAAAGCAGGGGTGTCGAATCCTGCTCCGAGGGTCACTGTCCTGCATTGTTTAGCTCCATCCTTAAACACATCTAAATCAGTTAACTAAGGTCTTACTAGGCATACCAGAAACTTCCAGGCAGGTGAGTTTAGGCAAGCTGTAGCTAAATTCTGCAGGAGAGTGGCCATCCAAGACTGGCCATCCAAGACCGAGTTTAGACACCTCTGGTTTAAAGTTTCCCTATGCTGCTTTTGTGAGTAACAGGGATGTAACAATGTACTCAAAGTCTTTTGAAAACCTATGCAAATATGTGATTCAAGTTGATTGAGACGTTAAACAAATCGAGATACACGTTTTAAACAACAAGGGCTGCTGAAGCTGTATGACCGCACTTTACAAGCGCTATGGCAGCAAACATTTTGCCAAGTTAATAAATAGTAGCAAACATGATGGCGGCAGTGGCAGGGTAGATTTTTGATGAGGTGTGATAGAGGCTTGGCTTTCTGATTACTATAAATGAACGTGATAAGGTGGCAACAGACAAAATAAAAACTGTGTGTAAATACACGTACAAAGTTATAAAGGATTTGTTCAACAAAAAAAAGAAAATTCTGTCATCAATTACTCACCGTCATATAATTTCAAACCCGTAAGACCTTCGTTCATCTTCAGAACACAAATGAGGATATTTTTGATGAAATCCGAGAGCTTTCTGACCCTCCATTGGCAGCAACACAACTGACCCATTCAAGGTCCAGAATGGCATCATTTAAGTAATCCATGTGACTCCTGTTTAACCTCAATCTTATGAATCAACACGAGTGCTTGCTTTGTGCAAAAAAAATAATATTTACCACTTTATTTACAATAAAATATTATTTAAAGCTTGTTCATGCTACAATGTCAACTCTAGCGTGAACACAACACACATGCGTCATGATGCTCTTGTGAGCGTGTGTTGCAGATCAATATTTTTAGAAAATAAAGTGGTAAAGTATGTTTTTTGCTCAAACAAAACACTTAAGTTGCCTCATAAAACTAAGGTTAATCCACTGGAGTCACATAGATTACTTTAATGATATCTTTCCTACCATTCTGCACCTTGAATGTGGTAGTTGCGTTGTTGCCAACGGAGGGACAGAACCTCGGATTTCATCAAAAATATTTTAGTTTGTGTTCTGAAGATGAACTGAGGTCTTACAGGTGTGGAACGACATGAGAATGAGTAATTAATGACAGAATTTTAATTTTTGGATGAACTATCCCTTTAATAGGCCAAACCACACTGACCGGTGGATCTGCAGCTCCAATCGCAGCGACCTCGTTTCCTCGCTCCTACATCTTCCAGCCCATGACCCGGAAACCGATCGAACTCAGCTGTCTAATGATCTAATGATAGAAATGTAGGGAAAAAAACTTAAGTTATTCAAATGTTGGCTTATCTTTATAAGATATGGTTTATATTTACTTAGTACAGAAATGCAAAACTTACCCTTCATCAAGTCTCAGACTCACAGTCAAACATGTGCCTGCGAAAACAGAAAAACACATATGTAGGGGGAAAAAAAACCTTTAAAGTGGTTCAAATATTGACATCTTAAGATATAGTTTATATTCTTTATTTGGTACAGAAATGCAAAACTTACCCTTCATCCAGTCTCAGACAATGCCTGTAAAATGAGAAAAAACACATATGTAAGGGGATTAAAAAAAAAATCTTTAAAGTGGTTCAAATGTTGACTTATCTGAAGATATAATTCATACTCTTTATTTAGTACGGAAATGCAAACTTACCCTTCATCCAGTCTCAGACTCGCAGACAAACATGTGCCTGTAAAATGAGAAAAACACATATGTAGGGGGAAAAAAAACCTTTAAAGTGATTCAAATATTGATTTATCTTAAGATATAGTTTATACTCTTTATTTGGAACAGAAATGCAAAACCTTCCCTTCATCCAGTCTCAGACTCAGACAAACGTGTGCCTATAAAAAGAAAAAACATTAACATTAAATTTGTAACTTAAATTTACTTGTAAACAACACAAACAAGCAACGAAATTTCCTACACAACAGCCTCATAACCCATAAATAATCTGAGCTGCCTAGTAAAAAATAAAAAACATTAAGATGAATGGTGACCCTCACTGTAATGTGCTGGGTCATAGCCAACAAAGAGAGGTAAACATGAAATTGTTGGTTACTTGCTAATTACAGTTATGCCCAAAAATGTAACTTACACAACCCTTTTACAGACTTTTTGTTCATGATTAAAATGTCCGATTCATACAACATAATACATTTTTTTGCATTCACTATTACTTGTAATCTGTTACCAGTAAGCAATTTGCAGTCGTAAAACAAACTTATATATAAAATATATGATGGTCAATAAAATAACAAATGGCACTGAAAACGAGCTTGTGAGGAACAGATGTAACTTTATAGTGCGTTTAACTGATTGTCATGTTTAACAACATGCCAGTTGTTCGGCTGACAAAAACGTCTGTCTAAAAAGTAGTCATAAATGAACAAGGTTAACAATTGTTTGAATCGTGGTCTCTTAAATCAAATTAAGAAGTTTCATATGTTCCTCTAGTTTGAACAGAATAAACTTTACTGACAAATCTGGTGATGTTAAGTTCGTGCGTCGTAGAAAACAGCTCGGGGGTCGTCTACCTCTAGATAGTTCACTTATATTATCCTAACTTGTATGCACGGGTGAGGAAAATATTAAAGTTACGCTTAACTTTACTCAGTAACGAATCCCTCATCCGCACGAAGCGGGACTGAATGGATAACGTTAAACTTCCAGCGGCGCGAAAACGCTGAGCCTGCTCAGCAAAGCCAACCGGTACGCACTTTAACGGTAAAATACACCTATAATCGCTCAAATTGACAATCTTAACGATGTTTAACAGGTGAAGAAACAAATTTGTGTTAAATGGGACTTGTAACGTTACATTACAATCTGCACACCGGCCACCACATCAAATGCAAACTTGAAAGGTAAACACAGTTCGAAAAACGATGACAGAACATAACTAATTCTACTCTGTTCTGCTAAAATGAACAATAATCTCCTTCAAAACATTCTCCCTAAAATTATGTTACACAAGCATTCACTCACCTCATCCTCGACGCTGAATGCTTCTTCGCGCCAACCGAACGACTGACAGCTTCGTCAAGTTCATGAGTTGTTCGTCTGAAATTCCTCCGCGATTTAGTTAGTTCGCTGTATAGTCTGCCCGTTGTTTCCTTGTTTTCATGTTGCACTGGATGTCTTTATGTATTAAACACGAGTCTAATGTCTAGATTTGCTGATTTTTTATTTTATTTTATTTTATTTTATTTTTTTCTTGGTGGAAAGGACTCTGATATTGAATTCGTATACAAATTTGACTCCCGCGCATTAATCCATGTTCAGAGATCTGGCCGGTTAGTGCCAATAAGTTAGAACTTAGAACTTCATGTTTTTTTATGAGTAAAAATAACTTAAAAACGTAAGTTGTCATGACTTTTTCATCATATCATTTTTTACAATGAGGATAGAGATTTAATTATAATAAATAAATTAATAAATAACTTTTAATAAAATAAATAAATAAATAAATAAATGCTTTGGATAAATTAAAGCAAATCTGGAATCTGAGGGTGCAAAAAAATCTAAATACTGAAAAAATCGCCTTTAAAATTGTCCAAATGAAGTTCTTAGCAATGCATATTACTAATCAAAAATATGATCTTTACTTAATATCCTAATGATTTTTGGCATAAAAGAAAAATCGATAATTTTGACCCATACAATGTATTTTTGGCTATTGCTACAAATATACCCGTGCTACTTAAGACTGGTTTTGTGGTCCAGGGTCACATATGTTCTTCATACCTTCCTCTTTAAAAGAAAAGAAGTATCATATTTATGCAAAGTGACCCATATTTGGGTTTTGACCACTGAAAATGTGTACAGTTTAACAATTTACCCCTGGAGCCATATTGAAATTCCAATGTGTCAATGTCAATGTCAATTTTATTTCTATAGCACGACTAAACACTAGTTGACCAGTGTGCTTTACATCAATTCAAGAGACAGTAAAAATATAAATATATAATTAAGAAAATCATAAAAACAAAATATCTCTGGAACCGAACCATATAATGCCCTTAAAATGAAGATGCCAAAAGGAAAGTTTGTTAAGATCCAATATCTAAAAGGGCCTTAAGATATCGTTAATACTTCTTGAGTTACAGGCATGCAAACTTTGGAGAAAAAACTTGAACAGTGCTCTTTATCCATTTTTGAATGGTCACCATTGGCAATAATGCAACAAAGATCACTAAAGTCAACAGATTTTACTAACAGACCTACCGATCTCTGTCTTATGATGCTGCCATCTTTCTGAAGTTGTTTTTACACCCCTGTAATCCTGAAAAATTATTTCCACAAAAATATGAGCACAACGTTGATAATGTTGAAAAAATAAGAAATGTTTCTTGAGCAGCCAATCAGCATATTAGAATGATTTCTGAAGGATCATGTGACACTGGTAATGATGCTGAAAATTCAGCTTTGCATCACAGGAAGAAATTACATGTTAAAATATATTAAAATAGAAAATAGTTATTTTAAATTGTAATAATAATTTACAATATCACTGTTTTTACTGTATTTTATTATCAAATAAATGCAGCCTTGCTGTATTATAATGTCTAACCAAGATTGGCTGGTAACAACTGAAGAAACATAGTGTGTCTAACTCGTTTTATGACATGACGAAGCGAGATAATGCGTCTGTGTGTGGAGGGGGTACGTTTATGGTGGTTGAGGGGGGTGCTGGTGGTAGAAGAAGAGCTTGGCTGCATTTGCGGTCGATAACGAACGTTTAATGCAAGTCTGGAAAACTGAATACGGTCACCATCTGCTCTATACCCGACTGTGTTCTGAGAACGAATCAACAGCCAAGCACACTTACTGAAGACAGACAGAGATGGAAAGACAGTGTATGTGTGTGTGTGCATGTGTGAGGGAAAGAGAAAGAGAACGAGAAAGAAAGAGAGAGAGAGAGAGAGAGAGAGAGCAAGCCAGGAGCACACAGAGAGAAATTTGCTCAGAGGCGAGCGATCCATCACGTGTGTTTAGAGAAAGAACAGACACAGATGAAGGTGAGCACAAGTAGGACGGTCAGACATGAGTCTCACACTCAGAGGTATCACAACAAAACACACACACACACAGCCCTGAGGTAGAAAACACAACACATGTGACTCACAGATGTAAGGTAAGGTAACCACGCAGATCAAGATAAAGAAATAAAGTGTGTGAATTCTTGCAAGGAAATCAAAAATTAAACATTCTGTCATCTTTTCTTTCAATTTTTAGATTATTATAAGAAAATCCTATTTCAGTCTAATAACATTCATGTTTAATTCAGTGTTGCTTGTCATTACTTTGTAATTATTTTTTGAATTTGTGAAAATTGTTTCAAAGTAAATCCTACGACAGTTTTTTTCAGTGTACAATAAAAGCAAATGATGACTAGAGGTCGTCAATTTAAAAAAGCACCATAAAAGTATCATAACATATACAGTACATAACAGACATCTGAAAAGCTTGTGTACTTGTATTTCAAGATGTCTGAAATAATGATTGTGTAAGAAACAGACTAAAATTAAGCCATTATTCACTGAAAACTTCAACTTCAGATCAAATGTCATTTATGTGATTTGAATATGTGAGTATTAATTCATTTATTAATATAAGTAATTTTGCTTTTATTTTTATGGGACAGAAAAGTGCAGTCAGGAAAGCTGGGGTGAGAGAGGGGAAATGAGATTGGAACACCGTTCACTTTCATTGTATGGAAAAGAGCAGCATGAACACTCTGCTAAATAGCTCCTTCTGAGTTTTTCTGAAGAAAGTAAGTCACACAGGTTTGGAATGATATGAGCTGTGAAGACAGACAGAAAATCTACCTGATCTCATGATGAAAACATACCTGTGGGAAATGTTTCGCTAGATGTGAAATACGTACCAATAAGTATATATCACTGCAGTTTCCAACAGAAATTAACACTAGAGGCGGTAAAACAGTGAGCACTTATAATCGTTTTCATACACAGTTATGATTACAGCTCCATATGTTTCGCTTATCGGACGTAACAAGCTTTCTTGGTAGCTCAGCCGGCACGGAACTGGACTTAGAATGCAGAATTCCTGGGTACGAATCCCATCAAAAACATGACTCACGATGAAAGAGCTGAAAGATGAGAGATCGAAAAACAAGCTAAAACAGCATGCTTGCAATTCCGTTTTTACGTCACATTCGCTTTTGTTCATATTATCAGGTAGTAGTGTTGATGGTACGTTATTTTAAAACGTCACAGAGCATTAGACTTATAGCCCCACTCAATGGACATTTCAAGTCAGAACTGCAGTGACACCTACAAAACCACCGTCACAGAAAATGTACCATATGTACGTTTCTGGAAAAATAAACCGAAGACTTTTTTAGTGCCATCCAGTGGACATTTCACATTGAATATGTTTCGTCTGGCCAGAGGAGAACTGGCCCCCCTGACTGAGCCTGGTTTCTCCCAAGGTTTTTTTCTCCATTCTGTCACCAATCGAGTTTTGGTTCCTTGCCGCTGTCGCCTCTGGCTTGCTTAGTTGGGGACACTTAATTTCCAGCGATATCGTCGACTTGATTGCACAGATACTATTCAAACTGAACTGAGCTGGATGATGACATCACTGAATTCAATGATGAAACTGCCTTTAACTGAAAATTGAGTGTTTAATCTTGTCCTTTTACATTATTGATACACTATTTTCCTATTTGATACTGTAAAGCTGCTTTGACACAATCTGTATTGTTAAAAACGCTATATAAATAAAGGGAAAAAATGTCACGAAACGTACATGGCGGTATTTTGCATCTTGCGAAAAAGTTCCCACAGGTACGTTTTCGTCATGAGATCAGGTTGCAGAAAACACAGAATGTGATATAAAACGATACTTTCGTAAACTTATAAAAACA
This sequence comes from Spinibarbus caldwelli, assembly GCA_039654775.1. Taxonomy (NCBI): domain Eukaryota; kingdom Metazoa; phylum Chordata; class Actinopteri; order Cypriniformes; family Cyprinidae; genus Spinibarbus; species Spinibarbus caldwelli. The sequence continues at coordinate 17,053,847 of CM077261.1, read as the reverse complement.
AAAAAGGTTAAATTTCCAGTAAAATAATGGCAGCTAGTTTCCAGAACTTCCAGAACCACAGAAATACCACAGCATTTTAAGTTTTACGCATTGAACTTAAATTTACGGTAAAAAAATTACACTTCAATAACTGATAATGTTAATATACTGTACCAGCCTACTGAAGTAATACAATTTGTTTTGTACTTCTATAATATACTGACAACCACCATAAAGCTAGCACAGGAGGTAATAGTAAAGTTCATCACAAGTAGTTTTTCCACAAGCTGAGGTAAATACTAATGTATAGAAGGTGCATAATGCCATGCACACAAATATAAAACACCACAGTAACAAAGATGACAATAAAATATTGCAATTAACATTAATCTAACAAAATAAAACCCTAATGCACATAACTAATATCAAAAGAAACTAAGAAACATAATCATTTAAATGAAAAACCATTAAATGTGAAGTGTCCAACGGAATTCTGGGAATGTTAATTTACAGTTTTTCACTAAATTTAACAATATTTTACCATGTAAATGTCCCGTTAAATTTATCATAGTTTTCAACATACATAAGGAAAGTTACTGTTAAATATTAATATAAAGCATACATCAACAGTAAATAAACACAGTAATCCTGGTTCACAATGCTGGTACATTGCTCAGACACACACACACACACACACACACACACACTTCATCACCAGCAGGTTGTGATTAAATTCACCATTGCTCATGATCCCTGGCTAAATCTTTGCAATTTTCATTTTAGAGAGATTTAATATGGATCATGGTTTGGTTGAGCACACACCCCCTCCTAATCTAGAACAATCTCTAGGACAGGAGAGTGGGTGCTTTAGACCTCTGCAGATACAGAGAGCGACTCCAGCAAGAGACTAAACAGCTGGTCACCATTACAGTTATTGGTGTTAATCTGAGCCTGTGTGACCTGATATCAGTCATAATCACTCACAAACACACATTAAATATGAACACACAAATCAGCGGCTATGATACTTCACAGGGGAGGGAAGAGGCCCACCCATGACCCAGAGAGGAGCTATCTTTCTTGGGGAGGGTAGAGAGGCAGATGGGGGTCTGTGTCTCCTGTCTGGAAGAGATCGTCTGATCCAAATGGCACAGGATGATAACAGATGCACTTTGAGAGCTGATGTACCTTAATGTGTGTTATGATATTAACATCATGTTACTGGCATTAACATCAATGTCTGTAAAAGCTGTAATATGCGTTAGAAATGATTTATGCTCTAACAAAAACTATCAAAATATACCATGGTATTACCATGATGTACTTTGAAGCGTGTTGAAGTACCAGTCACATAGCAGGGTAGATAATTATGGCAATAATTTAGTGTCCTGCATCGTTACACATTCTATCCAAAATGTTTTGAAACAGTTTTTATAATCATTATGCATGCTATGTTTATGAACTATTTTCTTACAAGGATTATTTATACTGTTGGTAACACTTTAGTATTAGTGACAAATTCTTTCTATTTACTAGTTGCTTAGTAGCATGGCTATTATTAACATATTTGCTGTTTATTAGTACCGATAAAGCACATATTCTGCATGACCATATTCTACATCCATAATCCTACCCAATATCTGAACTTAATAACTACCCTACTAACTATTAATAAGTAGCAATTAGGAGTTCATTGAAGCAAAAGTCATAGTTAATGGTTTGTTAATAGCAAGAATTGGACCTTAAAATAAAGTGTGACCATACTATTTTATTTTTTATTTATTTGTCACATGGGTATTTTAGTAAACTGCAAAAATCTTCAAAGATTATTAAAAATGGTGAAAAAAATTGTTGTTTTACAGATATATAGATGTACATTTTCTAGTAAATATATTTACTTATAAATAATTTAAATTAAAAGTGAAAATTATAATGTACACTGTAAAAAAATAAAAAAGTAAATAAAACAAAGGTTACTGAGTACATTTTACTAGAAAATACTATTTAAGTTTTCAAAATTTGTTAAATATGTGTTACTTGCTGTTTCTTTGTAATTGTTTGTGATATTTACTAGCAATTTCTGAGCGAAAAACCAAATTCCATTTTTTCAGCATATATAATCTTTGTGTTCTTGGATTTCTTTTTTTTTTTTTTTTGGACGTGTTATCTGTCAGTTACTTATATATCAAAGTACCGTGATATTGTCATTAGATACCATCATTACATGGTATTACCATTACATTGTCACACTTGCCTAAGAGTGATGCAAAATATTTGGTGAAATAATGCTGATATAAAGCATAATTTCATATTTTTGCCAAAGAGGAAAGTCCCCAAGAACAGTGAGGTCCAAAAGTCAGAGGTTTTTGCATTTTCCTAAGTCATTATGTGAAACTGTATGACAACTTGCATGAAATGTTGCTTTAATGATAGTGGTACATGAGTTACATGATCTGATGATCATGTTCTCCAGCATGATTTGAAAATAGTATAATATCACAAATGTATTTATTTGATTAGTAATCTAGAAATACTGCAGAATCAGATTATTTCTTATTAAAGGTGCAATAGGTGATTGTCTTCAGAAACATTTTTTATTGTGCTGGTTGAAAATCTCTTCACATCCCAGTAGCAACCATTAAGTTCAAAGGTCTAAATGTATTTATATGTATTTATATATTCTGTAAAAGTGAAAGCGTAGGACCAAGAAATGTTCATCCAATCAAAACGCTCGGTCCAAATGTTTTAACTGGTTTTCCTACCTGCCTGTCAACATGTGTATTTGCATACCTCTGCGCACCCGGTTCGCACAGACAGGATACGTCATCAGCGCGTTCACGCACGCTGTGCAGACAGAGCGAGAATGGCAGACAAACATCAGCAACCTGATCTTCCTTCCTGGTATTGTAATACTTTTACTAAATGTACTGTAAAGTTTTCTCACCAGTGAATGACACATGATGTATTGTAGTAATGTTGTCTCTGGTTGTCTGGTCTGTCCGGGTTCATGCATTCAGGGGGCGTGGCTTTGGACAGCGATTGCAGGGAGGGTGGGACTTTAGCTTTCAGTGCTATCAGGCTAAAGTTATCAAGATCTCCTACTGCACCTTTAATGTTATGGCATAGTGTTTCTTTATTTTAAAATTCTGAAAACCTTTGATTTATTTCCAGGTTTCAATCAGATTTTAGTCCAAGTGCTGAATGTGGCCTCAGACTTTTGGACCCCACAGTAAATGCAAAGGTTGTGGAAAGCTGAACGAGATGAATAAAACAGAATGTTTCTGTGTTGGTGTGTGTGTGTTGGTGTGTGTGTTGGGGTGTGTGTTGGGGTGTGTGTGTGTGTGTGTGTGTGTGTGTAAGTGTGAGAGGGTTGGGAGGGAAATTGGCCTTGCTCAGTCTGAGACAGGCTCGAGCTCTCAGATGGATTACAGCAGAGCATTAGAGCAGAGAGCACAGAAAACCCTTTAGCTCTAATGTAAATAATGACTGTTAGCACAGGCCCATACACAAATACACACATGCGTGCTAATGCACACTAACACATACCAACAAACATCCAGTCATATAGATTATACACAAGTAATCACTGGATCTGGCACTGTCAGATGGTCATTTCTGAATTAAGATGGTAACTGAATAAGTAATGTTCATGTACACACAGACACAAACACACAAACAGAAATGTTGTCATTGTAAACCAGAGTCAAACAGTCTGCCGCTCTACAGAAATAACACAGCGCCATTCAGGCATGCTAAAATGTCATGCATTTGTGTGTGTGTGTGAGAGCAGACTATTTCTTCTTCTACTGAGGGGATTAATAGAGGGGGTGAGTATATCTCCCCCTAATCCCCACACACTCCATGCTGCCCTGCATGTGTGTGTATGTGTGTGTGTATGTATGTGCGTGTGTGTGTGTGTGTGTGTGTGTGTGTGTGTGTGTGTGTGTCTTCACACTGCCTTTCACTCTCTCAGCCAGATTGCAATGTTCACTGATGGAGACAGCGATGAGAAATATAACAAAATTGCAAGCATATACTTTTTATGTATATTGTATGTATTATAAGTTATGTATATTGTATGTATTATCAGTAATATTGTTGTGTGTGCATGTATAGACACACACAATATAGTTTATATTATATACTGTGTATTTACATTTAGTCATTTAGCAGATGCTTTTAAAGTGACTTACAAATGAGGACAAAGAAGCAACCAAAGTCTCGGTTAGTCTAATGCAGTGCATGTAACAAGGTTTGTTGTTGTTGTTGTTGTTTTTATAAAATAATAATGAATAGAAATTGAATAGAGAGAGTTAGTGTTGGAGGGTCAAGTTATTATTATATTTTATAGTAATTAAAAATAAAACAAGTAGATAGAATAGAAATAGAATGGGGAATGCTAGCGGTAGAGGATCAAGTTTTTTAATAAATAAAAATAAAACAGAGAGAGAATAGAAATAGAATAGAAAGTGCTAGTTGTAAAGGGTATTTTTTATAAATAAAAATAAAACAAATAGATAGAATAGAAATAGAATAGAGAGTGCTAATGTTAGAGGGTCGAGTTTTTATATATAATAAATAAAAGAAAAAAGATAGAATATGAAATAGAATATTCATATAGAATATATGTATCTATATAGGCCTACTATAGATATAACTGAACTTTACAGTAAGTGAATACAATGAATTTCCATTTTTTGGAAAATATATTACATTGGGCGGGTGATTTTAAGTTAAAATATATTTATGTGTTATATATTTATGACATTTCTGTGAATTGATATACCCCCACAACAGGATCTAAATCACAACAACGTATGATTTATAAACTTGTTTCCTCATTGGGACCAAAAAAAAAAAAATGTCCACAAGGTCAAAAATTACTGGTATTACTATACTTGTGGGGACATTTGTATGGAATACCAGGACCATACACACACACACACACACACACACACACACACACACAAACAATAGTTATATACTATTTAGTCATATAGTTAAATAAATAAATAAATAAATAACGAGTATTCTAATAAGTATTATAAATATTCTATAAAGTATTATACTTCTAATAAATATATAAGGATAAAATGAATTTGAGTCAATTTGACTGACTATACATTTCAGATATTTTTTTCTGCTCAACAATAACTATGTGACTTAACTAATCAAAGATACAACTGTATATTTTTGTGAGTTGCATTCAAGAATCCATTTAAGAATCTGAGGGAACATGCCCTGCACGATGCTTGAATGTGCATGTGCTTATACTAACAAAGAACCAGGTAATTTAGTCTCATTTAAAGGGTCAGGTAAGGTGGAAATAGCTCCTTAAGGTAATAACTGCACATATTCACATTTTACAGCATAGTTGATGTTTAGCTCCAAAAAAACGGCGATCAGACCATTGAGTATTAAACCAACCACTTCACTGCCTCAAACTACTGTCATGTTCTGTTTTAACCCCCTCCAAGCATGTAAGTGCTGCTTTACCTCTGCAAACATGATTAAATCAGACAATCTACTGTGTTAAATCCTCTTACAGCTCCATATTACATATCTGCCCAACAAAAGAGACTCAATCAGAACAATCAAAACCCGCTCTCTGGCCCGGATTATCTGATCCCATTGTCATGATTAAAATGAAATGATGGAAAATCCCATGTTCTGAATATATGAGATATCAGGAGGGGTGGAAGAACGCAAATGTATCTGCTGTAAGTCTTTGATACAGATCAGCCATTGTTTGCTGTTATGTGATAATAATACATGTGCCAGATATGATTGGTTGACAGGGACAGAGTATCAACCATTGGCTGGAAAGCTTCAGGATGTGCATGTGGAAATCTGTATGTAAATGTTATTGGCTGTTCATTTTTAAAGGACAGTGGTCCAAAAAGAACTTAAGATTGTTTTTGTCCATTATGCTGCAAAAATCTGAGAAAAATGTGTAGTTTGCTCTCATTCTCCAGTAATCTTAGCTGATAAAATAGATTTAAACAGACGAAAACTCAGAGAATGTGTCTTAAAGGATCAGTTCATCCAAAAAGTAAAATTCCCTGAACATTCACTCAACTTCAGGCCATATAAGATGTAGATGAGTTTGTTTCTTCATCAAAACAGATTTGGAGAAATTTAGCATTACACCACTTGCTCATCAATGGATCCTCTGCAGTGAATGGGTGCCGTCAGAATGAGAGTCCAAACAGCTGATAAAAACATCTTGTGAAGTGAAAAGCTGTGTGTTTGTTAGAAAAAAATCTATCATTTAGGCATGTTAACTCTAAACTGTCACTTCTAAATTTCTCCAAATCTGTGATAAAAATCTGTGATAACAAACTCATCTATATCTTGAATGTCCTTAAAGTGAGAACATTTTCTAAAAAAAAACTCGCTGTTCCTTTAAATTCCAATTATTTGGTACTTATTTTTTTAACTTCTTATTTTGCAACTTTTTTTAACATAAACCTCAGTAAATTGTCTGAGTTAAGCTTAAACATGAATTTCAAATTGCAAAAAATTAATTTGAAACCAAGTGATATGTATTTCATTATAGAACAAAAATGATTTTTGTAAAAATAAAAACACATTCAGTGTTACTTGCTGTTTCTTTGTACTGAAATTTACTAGCAGTTTCTATTTGAAAACTGTATCAAAGTAAATCCTAAAGCAAATTTTATTCAGTGTAAAGAACTTGTTGTAAAGAGAGCAAAATGCTTTTTTTTTTCAATAGCTCTACAACATCCTATAAAGTTGAGATAGAGATCGTGAGTGTTTGTGTGTGTGTGTGTGTTTCTGCCAGTTCTCCTGTAGTCTCTGCAGGGTGTGGGGATTATCTGAGGAAGTGCAGGGGAGTGGCAGTAATGAAGAGACCTCCTCGAAAGTGTATGAACACACACACACACACACACACACACACACACACACACAACAACAACAACAACAGGCTCAGAAAGCAGTGTTCATTCATGCTATACATTAAAACCAAACTACACATCCATATTCTCACAGAAATAAATTATACATAAATGCTGAGTTCAGAAAAGTCACTTACAACAACCTCCGCTGTTTTCACTACATTATTAATTTAGACTGTACACACACTCAATAATAGACTATCAAGCTTTTGAGGGCCATTTGTGTTACTTCATACTGAATCTGAGAGCGATTCTACCCAGCACCAGTTTATCTGTTGTGTTCTGTCCTGTTCCTCCTCAAAGTCATCTGGGCCATTATCCTTCCAGAGTAATTAAGAGGGAGAATATTACCTCAGATACACCCTCTCACCCCTCTTATGGATCGTCCCCACTCAGCATGATGGATGGAGGGCTGTCACATCAACCTGAGCAGCAGAGGGGTGCAGGACCGGCCATAACACACCTCTAATCACATAAAACCAAACACTTGTCATTACACACTCTAATTGTCAAAATGCAGATGGCAGGGCTGAGTAATAATAACATCTTGAATGACGGGGTCAGCACTGTGATAGAAAAACGAGCCTCTTTAAAAACTGCAGTGAGATTTGGTGATTTTCTTTTCTGGTTTACTTTGATTTGTAAAACCAATGTATAATTCATGTATTTCATTGTTCACCCAAAAATGAGGATGGAGGGTCAGAAACCTCTCGGATTTCATCAAAAATAATCATTTGTGTTTTGAAGATAAACAAAGGTCTTACTGGTTTAGAACCACATGAGGGTGAGTAATTAATGACAGAATTTTCATTTTTGTGTGAACTATCCCTTTAAAAACATACTAATTTCTATCGCTTTTTCTTCATTTGCAGGTAGGGTTGGGTATCGATACATATTTCCTGATTTCAGTTCGTTTTGATTTTCTTGAGGTTACATTTCTATTCATTTGGTAATAGGGTGTAAATATTTATTTTAAAAATGCATATTGTACATAATTTATATCATGCTCATTCTGTTAAATATCTTAGGGTCAGAAAGATTTTAAAGAAATGAATACTTTTATTTAGCAAGAATGCATTAAATTAAAAGGGACGTTGTTACAAAAGATTTCTATTTCAAATAAATCATGTTTCTTTTAAATTTTCTATCAAAGAATCCTGAAAAAAATATGGTTTCCATAAAAATATTAAGCAACGTAACTATTTCAACATTAATAATAATATGAAATGTTTCTTGAGCATCAAATGAACATATTAGAATAATTTCTGAAGAATCATGTGCACTGAAGACTGGAAAATTCAGCTTTGACTTAACAGAAATACAAATATTTTAAATTGTAATAATATTTCACAATATTACTGTTTTTACTGTACTTTCGATCAAATAAATGCAGCTTTGGTGAGCATAAGAAACTTTTTTTCAGAAACATTTTAAAAATCTTACCAAGCCCAAACTTTGGAACATTTTTTTTTTTTTTCAAACTTTGGAACAGTCAATTTTTATGTGTGTTAATTAAATATTCCAGACAGTTACAATAAAAACCCATAATAATGGATTCATTGAGTTCGTGAGTCTTTCTGAATGATTCATTCATATGAGTTTTTCATGAATCGACCTACACTGGTTTGCATGCAGTAAAGACTTGGAGAAAGATTTTTTTTCTTGAAATTATTTTTTGGCCTTTTTATATTTTCAAATTTAATTCAGACTGGAAACTCTTCAAAATGACTTCTTTTAGCATAGAATAACAAATGAATCAAACAATCAATAATGTAATTTAAATTAGATTTGCATTAATCTGAAAAATTGCTTTTTCTTGCAATTGCTTTTTTTTACCATTTCTTTGGATAACAGTGTCTGCTAAATGAATAAATGTGAATGCAACTTGTGTCTCTTAATGGTGGGCTTTATAATGGTTTGAGATGATAAAGAGTAAACATGCTTAAGCCACGAGCCTGCAAAATTCAAAACAAGTGAGCTGTTGTGTTACAAAGGAACAAAACAAACAGGAAACAATAAAAAGAAAAAACACCATACATTATCGTCTTTCAGCGGTATTGCGTGTGCGAATAACAAGTTATTCGTGAAAGGGCTTATCTTGAATATTAGTATTAGCTGAGGAGGCTTTAGGGCACATCTCTTCTCTCACTATTCAACTCTAAAGCTTCCACCTCAGGGGCAGAAGAACTGAAAAGCAATTGGATCCCTTTAATGTCAAAGCATGTTAAGAAGGCCTTCTGCCACCCCCCATATCCTGGAGAAACCTAAGTCAGAAAGAAATTACATAAATCAAATCCATTTTCATTATTACAATATTTCAGAGGCATTATCCCTCAGACAAAACGCAGTAAAACCCCATTTATTCTTTTTAATCCTTCAAAGAGTGGCTGATATTACCTGATACTGATTGGGTTTGAGTGTGAATGACACCAACAAGTCTGAAAGGCTGGAATCATGTTGGTGGATCCCATTGAGATGATTAAAACGAGCCTGTGTGTGTATGTGTGTGTATGTGTGTGTGTGTGTGTGTGTGTGTGTGTGTGTGTGTGTGTGTGTGTGTTTGTGCCTGTCTGTCTCTTTCTGCCTGTCTCTCAGCCTCTCACTGTCCTCCTGCTCTCTACTCGGACGTGCCTCAACCATTATACCATTATAGCACATTCAAAACAAGTATAATGTTTTGGAAGAAATTAAACTGGGAGAGAAAGAAAATAGCAGAAACAAAAAAGACACTATCTATCTATCTATCTATCTATCTATCTATCTATCTATCTATCTATCATTTTTATCTGGTTTGTATATATACATCTGTATCTATCTATTCTTTTTATGCCTTTTCTTTCTACCTATCTATCTATCTATCTATCTATCTATCTATCTATCTATCTATCATTTTTATCTGGTTTGTATATATACATCTGTATCTATCTATTCTTTTTATGCCTTTTCTTTCTATCTATCTATCTATCTATCTATCTATCTATCTATCTATCTATCTATCTATCTATCTTACCTTTTTATCTGTTTTGTATCTATCCATCTATCTATCTATCTATCTATCTTACCTTTTTATCTATTTTGTATCTATCTATCTATCTATATCTATCTATCTATCTATCTATCTATCTATCTATCTATCTATCTATCTATCTATCTATCTATCTATCTATCGTACCTTTTTATCTTTTTTATCTATCTATCTATCTATCTATCTATCTATCTATCTATCAAAAGAGATCAGAAATCAGAGTTGAGAATTCTTCAAAAGTGAGGTGTAATTAGCAGAACATAAAAGCGGTTTAAAAGAGAAAAGTGACACAGGCACATGAGTGTTAGTGATTGACTGGGCTTTAAGTGGGAGTCCCTGGAGTGAAGCACTTTCCCGTGATAAAGATCCTGAACTGCAGAATCAGCCATAAGCAGATTAGTACAATGGGATGAGGAGGCTTTGAAAGTCTTTAGCCCAATTCACTGCAGCAGAGATCGACTGCGACTACTCGTCTAGATAAATCTCAACACCCCCCTCCTTCCCTGCCTGCCTGAACTTAGCCCTTCAGGCCAAACATCCCTCTTGAACCCCGCATCCCTCATCTGGACCCGATGCAGCGTGGGCCATGTCCAGAAACCAATGACACGCTGAGAACAAGTGCATGACTTACCAGTGCTCAAGCTGGGTTCACCTAACAATGCTAATTGCAAATAAATGGCTGTGCTACGAATGCTTTGTCCTGTTGTCCTATCACCCAGTGATGTAGATAACAGGGATGTGTGGTGAATTGTAAACTCTGAATGGGACATTACGGGAGGCGGGGTCATTAGGTCCTGTTAGCATGTCTGACTCTACACAGCTCTTCTCTCATGTCAGGACTTGTCGAGTGACAGTGCATCACCTTCCAGTCTGCACTGTATAGCACAGGGGCCAGGAATTCAAATGACACAAAGAGTTATTCGGTTCGTAATGAAGCCGCTTAATGAAACCATTGCCCTTGAAAGTTCTTCATCAATTTCAACCCTCCCTCGCTCGCTCTTTCTCTCTTTTTCTCTACCGCTCTCGCTCCATCTTGTCAGCACAGCCACGTGGCAGCTCTGTATTAATTAAAGTCACCGTTTCCTGAAGTACTTAAGTGAGGTGCCCTCATTGATAATGAGCAGGTTCAAAAGAGTGCCATCCCTCCAAAATGACTTTTTAAACCAGCCTTATTAAGCAGAAAATTATGCCCAAATCAGCCTACAAGCTCCTCATTAAAAGCCACTGATCCTTGGCCGCGCACTTGTTCGTCCGATTTTAATTAGGAACGCACGAGTCTCACTGCCGTGCTAAATGCCATTAATCTTCCCTTTCATTCCGTCTCAGACGCCCAGGAATGCGGAGAGCCAGCCCTGCTCGTGCTCGCAGCCTCCGCCTCCTGTCTGCCTGCCAGCCTGAGGGAATGTGAACGCCGGCTTGAGCTGGGGGCGGCGTATGACTATGTCCAAGTTAGGAGGAGTTTCTTTTTTTCGTGTGAAAACCCAAACACATTTCACAACACTTAATCAATTCAATATTCAAGTGCATGAAGTAAAAGTATTTCATAAACTGTGTATAAAAAAGAAATGCTCAATACATATGAGGCTATTCGAGTATCAATGAAAAACATTTGCTTTTGTTGGATTAGAGGTTTAATTAAAGGATTTTTTTCCCTCTCCTTTAGATTATGATTACGGTGAAACACTTGCAATGAACATAAATGGACCCATTTTTTTTTTTTTTTTTTAAATATAATATAAAACTTTTTTTTTTTTTTTAAATTGTAAAATTTGGTAATAGTTATTGTAAAATTATTTTAAAATTGAAACTTAATTTTACAAAAGCACTCACATTAATTCTTCATATAAAATATTTGCATTATTTGATATGTAAAGTTGTGCATGTCACTTTTAAATCGTAAAATCTGGTAAAAATAAAAAATAACAAAAATTGTAGTAAAATTGAATCTTAATTTTACAAATGCACTCACATTAATTTTTCTGTTAAAACTTGTGTATTTTATTTGAGATGTAAAGTTGTGCTTGTCACTTTTACAGTGTTGAATCATCGGATTTGATAAAATTATTGTAAAGTTGTTATAAAATTGTTACATTTTTGTAAAATTATTGTAAAATTCTTTCAATTATTGTAAAATTGTAAAAAAATACTTTAAAATCATATTTTTACATTGTTTACATCTTGTGGCTATACTTTTGAAATTAGTATTTGAATATTTACAGATCAACCCCACTCACTTTCATTGTAAATGCAGATTTTTCTTTTTCTTAAAAAGTTGAAAATTAAAATTATTTTTGTAGTATTATTACACTACTATATTGTAGTATTTTTGTAGCATTGTTATACTATTAAACTTAAACTGAACTGAAGACAACATACTCTTTTAAAAAGTTAAAACTATGATTTTTCCCCTCAAAAAAACACATGCACATAAACGTGCGTGATGCGTTATGATTTAGTCTGCTGTGTTTATTATCCATTGCAGTGCAGCACACCTTTGCCTGCCTGCCTGCCTGTCAGAATCCTGCGTGCATGGAAGATTATGGATGGCCAATTACATAGTTTCTGGCATTAATTAATGATGTTAACCGTCTCCCCCTGCTCCTTACAAAACAGAATCTCTCCTAAGCTGCCTCCAGGAGGGCAGACCGGGTGAATGTGTGTGTGTAGGCGTATTGTCTGTAGGGTTGCATCTAAATAAATTAATGTACAACATAATGTCCATATGTTAGTTAATGTCTTGCAATTTTATTACTACATCTTTAAAAATCAATTCATGTTTTTTCAAAGAGACCTAGTTAGCATGCACGTGTCTGCAGTGTGCAAGCATGTCATGCTACAGTACCACAAATGCTCTGACTGTGTGTTCATGAATGTAATGGCCCTGACAGTGGAGGGGAAATGTGGTTGAACTGGTGCATGTTTCTTTTTTCAGTGTTTCTATTCTCTTGTCGTCTCCACAAATTTCCCCCCACCAGTTTGGCGTCTGAGGGGCCATTACAGAGATTAAGCTGAGGAAGTGGACTGGCTGCCCTGTGTGTCAGCTCACATACACTGATGAACTGGGAGACAACCATTTATTCTCTCCTCCTTTCTCTCTCGTTCTGTTACGCTGCTTTTAACGACACTGCCTAAAGGCTTATAGCAAAACTTTCTCTGTATTTTTATTTCAATGATTCAGAAGAAATATTCTGTCTTCAGTACACGTTAAGCTCAATCTTCAACATTTGTGGCATAATGTTGATGGTTAACACTAGTTAATAACATTAGTTAATAGGAACTAACAATAAAAAAAAAACTTAAGCATTTATTAATCAACCTGGTCTCATGATGAAAACGTACCTCTGGGAACTTTTTCCGCAAGAAGCAAAATACGTACCACCATGTACGTTTCGTGACATATTTGATGTGAAATGTCCACTACGTGGTGCTAAATGAGTGTTCGGTTTTTTCCCCGGAACAGATGAACGTACATATGGTAAGTTTTATGTGACGTTGGTTTTGTAGGTGTCACCGCAGTTCTTGCTTGAAATGTCTATTGAGTGGCGCTATAAGTCTAATGCTCCGTGACGTTTTAAAATAACGTACCAATCTGCACTACACCTAAACCTACCCGATAGTATAAACAAAAGTGAATGTGACGTAAAACGCAATCGCCGTTTTAGCTTGTTTTTCAGTCTCATCTTTCAGCTCTTTCTTCATGAGTCATGTTTTTGACGGGATTTGAACCCAAGGATTCCATGTCCTAAGTCCAATTCCGTGCAGCTGAGCTAACGAGCAAGCTTGTTACATCTGGAAAGCGAAACATACGGAGCTGTAATCATAACTGTGGACGAAAACGATTACAAGTTCTCGATGTTTTACCACCTCTAGTGTTCATTTCTGTTGGAAACTGCAGTGATATATACTTATTGGTACGTATTTCGCATCTTGCGAAAAAATTCCCAGAGGTGCGTTTTCGTCATGAGACCAGGTAGGTTGATCCCAACATTTAATAATTCATGATTAAAATCCAAAGTTTGTCTGTTAATATTATTTAATGGACCTGAGCTCGTATGAATTAACAATGAAATTATACATAAACAGTTATAGTTAACAAAGAGTTTTAGGTTAAAATAGTGTAACAAATGTATTGTTCATTGTTAGTTAATATTAGTCAATACAATGTTATCTAATAATGTACCTCACTGTAAAGTGTACCATGTTAATTACCACAAAAATTAATTAGCATCTGTCCCTCTTTTTCTTTAAAAAGGCAAAGATATGGGTTACAGTGAGGCACTTACAATGGAAGTGAATGGGGCCAGTTTTTGAATCATTTAAAAGCAGATATGTAAAGCTAATCATTTTAGCTATAGTACTTACATTACGTTTTCTGTTGAAACTTGTGTATTATTAGCGCTGAAATTTAACATTCTGTTGTCAAAGCAAAAGTAGATGTAACTTTACACAGATATGGTTAATAAGAAATTTTTTCACACTAAAATCATGTTAGCATCCATATTATGTCTTGTGGCAATACTATTAAAACAGTGAGTATTTTAATGTTTACATATTGACCCCAATAACTGCCTTAACTCCAACCCAAATTTTTGCCTTTTTTGACAATGGTAATTATTATTTTTTGTGATAACTGGAAATTGTTAAAAATTTAGTGCAACTTGTACCAAAAGCAAAATATTCTTCTGTTGAATTAATTAATTATTTTTTACTTTAATTTAATTTAATTTACTTTAATTAATTTAATTTTTTTTTTTTTTTTTTTTTTTTGTGGTCATCAACATTATGCCCCAAATGCTGATCATAAATTGAACCTGGAATATTCTGTGGAATTAAATAGATCCAAAACAAAAATGCTGATTCTTGATATGGCAGCTGGATTTGCATATCTATATGAAACTATAGCTTTTCCTCCATGGGACCATTAACCTTCTTTTCTTCTCCTCTGTGCTCCTCGTTCTCATCCAGCAGTAATACTACAGTTTAAATGCATGGTGTCAGGTGCCTTGTGGCGATGGGTGAGGGTTCAGGCCTGCGTGCCACGTTAAGAGCGTTAGCGGGCATATAGACGGGCAGTGCCACCCTCCCGCATCTACGTCTGATTAGAGTAACGAACGGAGGGCTGGTCCGTCATACCGCATTGTCCCTCACGTCGGCCTGAATCACATGGCTCCTCGGAACCAAATGACTTAGCCAGTCATCGCATACGACAAACTGGGCCGCAAGCAGGGGGGCTGCAATGATGTCACAGGCCCACCAAAGGGGATCCCCTCTTAAAAATGCACGTCTCCACCTGAACAAATGGAGAAACTGTACAAGATACGGAAGAAAACAAACAAAAAAACAGCACCAAAGGGACATAAAAACAAGCTAATTATCTCATACGTACCATCTGTACCCTCTAAATCAGCGTTTCAGCCTGCGCTCACGCACACGCAGGTCTATTGAGGGTCACCACATACACACATACTGCTTTATACACTTTACACACTTTTGTGTTTCCTTCCAAACTACCTCTTCTGATTCCAGAAGCCTCTGACATTCTGCATGCGTGCCTTCCAGTTTCTGCGTGTCTGCTGTGCATAAACAAGCACCAACCTGAATGCAGTTTCCAGCAGTCCGCCCCCATCTCCCCTTTGTTGCTCTCGGCTTGTTTGCATCGCTGAAGCTCGAGGTCCCAAACATGTGTGTGCAGCTATATATGTATGTACATGAGTGAGGGCAGAGCTGTGATGTGCTTCCTGAAGAGCTTAATGACTCTCAGCAGTGCTGTCAGAAACACTCGGCAGAGTCCGGCACTTAAGGGCATATGTTTTTCCCTCTCCTCAGCTGCCTGCGAAGAGCGTCAAACGCACACAAACAGAAGCTCCCAGCTACGGTAATGAAATCATTCTGCAGTGAACCCACAGAAAAGAAGGGCAAATACTGTGAGACATGAGAAATATCTGTATCCCTATAATAAAGTACTTTTGTTTTGGAGGCAGATAAAGAAGGTGTACTCATCGTATGTCATAAAACAGGTATTTGCAATTAACAGGTAGGTATGCAAGTTGTTCATTTGATTCAATATCTGAATCAAATGTTTGAGCAAAATGCTAATTAGAATGGAACACAAAATGCTCAGATTTCAAATAATAAGAGTTTCTCATATACATATAAGAAATGCTCACAAACAAACAAACCTTGAAAATATTAGGTACTGAGTGAAATATTTAGGAGCTGCATAACTTATTGAGTTAACAAATTGCATATTCAATTGATAAATATAGTTGTTCAAAAATGCTTCAGCTTATTAAATACATAGCTAATATATACTAGCGTTGTACTATACATCACAGTTCTTGTTTCATTTCAATGATTGGCGTTTCAGTGAGGGAGTCGGTTGACTTAGTATCGGCTCTGAACGATTCACTGAGTGAGTGAATCAAATTGCTACTCACAAGCAAATTCAAGAATGTTTCATTAATCTTTTGACTCATTGAAAAGAGCTGCTGTATTAGGGTCATTTGTTTCACGAATCAGACATCACGACTGCAGGAAACACTGTAGCGAACCTAATGACAGTATATGACAAATATCTTTGAGAAGTGACAATATCTACTGCATAGGTGGTGGAGTTTTACATAACTTACAGACTGTTTACGTCTTGTCAGCTACTCGTGCAGGCCCGGTGCCAGAGGGGGGCCCCCCCGCGGACATCCCTGTGCCCCCCCTCCAGACCGAGGGGGACAGCCGAACTTAGCGTATATAAAAACGTCAAATGATTTTACAATGCATTTTCACAGAGGGGAGCAAAGTAGCCAATCACAGACATGTTTGCTGATTTCTACAACGCAATGGCCAATCAGAGGTGTTTAGGTTGGAATCCACACACTAATCACTTTTTGTCCAGCGCTGAGTTCTATCATAAAAATTTCATTGTGTGGTCACATTCATTGGTTAGAACGGAACTTTGTAAGATCGTGATGAATGAGTGACAGTTTATAATAGATTTAAAGGGAGCGCTTTTTGCATGCTGTATACGATAATATATTCAGAATTTACATAAAACTTATGTTTTTCATGCTTGACAAGCGGCCACGGACGACACAGAGATAGCTAACTACTACACTATATAGATGAAGATAATAATTTCAGAAGCACAGAGTGATGTGATTCTGCAACCGAGCCTGGTCCAAACGTAGGATTTAGGTAAGGAAACGGTTATTAATTATTTGTATTGGCTGCCATGCCAGATCATGCACCTACTTGCTTTTCTGTTCAATTTAAGTGTTTTTGTGAACATATATGCTTTAATAACAAACAATTGTAACATTTTACAATATGGTTCCATTAGTTAATGTTAATGTATTAAGTGTATAAAAGTGTTAGTTAATTATTGTAAAGTGTTACCCAAATAATGCATTTTGAGCGTTTACTTGAAACTAACTAACTTGAACTTGAATATTGTTCAACTAACTTGAATATAATATAATATATAAATAACATCCCCCCCATTAACTTGTGGGATGTTATTTATATATTATATTATATTATTTATATTGCATAATGCTTGATGTATAAGATCCCAAGATCACATTTAATAATTTGTTGATAATATAATTATTATGCATTAAAGGAATTCGTCTTTAAGAACATTAAAAAATGCAGTTCTATGTAAAAAAAAAAAAACAAACATTATAATTCCCATCCCAAATTCTTTAAAATCCAATCACTGATCGTTTCTTTGTATATACAGTCATGGCCAAAAATATCGGCACCCTTGGTAAATATGAACAAAGAAGGCTGTGAAAATTAATCTGCATTGTTAATCCTTTTGATCTTTTATTTAAAAAATTCACAAAAAATCTAACCTTTCATTGGATAATAAGAATTGAAAATGGGGGGGAAATCTCATTCTGAAATAAATGTTTTTCTCAAATACACATTGGACACAATTATTGGTACCCCTAGAAATTCTTCTGAGTAAAATATCTCTGAAGTATATTCCCATTCATATTCACAATTTTGAGCACTCCAGGGTGATTATGAACATGAAATTATCCAGCCATGGCTTCCTGTTTCACAGAAATATAAATAGGAGGGAAAACAAAGCCCAAATTCCCTTAATCATCCATCACAATGAGAAAAACCAAAGAATATATTTCTGATGTGCAGCAAAAGATAATTGAGATTTACAAATAAGAAAGTGGCTTTAAGAAAAGAGTTAGAGCAGTGAAAATTCCCATTTCCACCATCAGGGCAATAATTAAGAATTTCCAATCAGCATAAAATGTTACGAAACTGCCTGGAAGAGGACGTGTGTCTATATCGTCCTAATGCACAGTGAGAAGGAGAGTTTGAGTGGCTAAAGACTCTCCAAGGACCACAGCTGGAGAACTGCAGAAAATAGTTGAGTCTCGGGGTCAGAAAACCTTAAAAACAGCACCTACATCACCACATGTTGTTTGGGAGGGTTTCAAGGTGCATCTCAATGAATTAGAATGTCGTGGAAAAGTTCATTTATTTCACTAACTCAACTCAAATTGTGAAACTTTTGAGCGGTACAGTCCCACATATGGGATTCTTATTTCCGTGCCTCTGGAAGTACGGTCCCACATATGGGATTTAGCACGTTCGATGATGTCACACAACTGCCAAATTCAAACTGTGGTTTCGCGCGTTTACTGGCGCTGAGCCAGAGAGAGACGTGCACTGCGATTGTCATATTATCACAACAATGTAGTGTTCTTAACCACATAATGTATATTTTAGGTTTCAGACATTTAAATACACGTAAGTACTGGTAAAACAATACATTTAGAGCTTGTAAAATACACACATGTCTATGGAAGCAACAATAACAATCCATTCAAATTTAATTTGCCGATGTGTTTTATTCATATCAGATACACATAGTGTAAGTAACTATAAAGTTCACTCTATTCTTCACCCAGTTCACCAGCCACTTACTTGCATGTATTTCGGGAGAAATTGATGAATTCATGTGCTGTAAATACGACTGACAGGACTCTGAACTGCGGCGCGCACAAACATGGCGGCGCCCATCTCACGTTACAGATCACGATCAAGATCATTTATAAAGGTTTTTTAACGACAAAACACACTCATTTGCACATATTTGTGAATCGGAATATCAGATTGTTCATGACATGGTAAGCAAGTTTGTTAATATTTTAAATAAAAAAGATAAAACGAAATAAAAACGATCCATCTGTCTTACATTGTTATTGTGGCCGCGGTGTGTCACGTGACAAGCAAGACGCGTCGCCATAGAAACAGTAAGGGGCAACGTTCTAAAATAACTGTCACCTAAAAAAACTCACTCTGGGGGGACCGCTAGAATATTTTAAACTCACCAGCGAAAGGGTTAAATAAATTCAATGCTCACAGACTGAAGTAGTTTAAGTCTATGGTTCTTTTAATTGTGATGATTTTGGCTCACATTTAACAAAACCCACCAATTCACTATCTCAACAAATTAGAATATGGTGACATGCCAATCAGCTAATCAACTCAAAACACCTGCAAAGGTTTCCTGAACCTTCAAAATGGTTACACAATAGCCTATACAATCATGGGGAAGACTGCTGATCTGACAGTTGTCCAGAAGACAATCATTGACACCCTCCACAAAGAGGGTAAGTCACAGAAGGTTATTACTGAATGGTTGGCTGTTCACATAGTGCTGTATCAAAGCATATTAAGTGAAAAGTTGACTGGAAGGAAGAAATGGGGTAGGAAAAGGTGCACTACCAACAGAGATAACCACAAGCTTGAGAATGCTGTCCAACAAAGCTGATTCAAACACTTGGGAGAGCTTCACAAGGAGTGGACTGAAGCTGGAGTCAGTGATCAAGAGTCACCACGCTCAGACGTCTTCAAGAAAAGGGCTACCAAGCCACTTCTGAAACAGAAACAATGTCAGAAGCATCTTACCTGGGCTAAGGAGAAAAAAACTGGACTGTTGCTCAGTAGTCCAAAGTCCTCTTTTCAGATAAAAGTAAATTTTGCATTTCATTTGGAAATCAAGGTCCCAGAGTCTGGAGGAAGACTGGAGAGGCACAGAATCCAAGCTGCTTGAAGCCCAGTGTGAAGTTTCCACAGTCAGTGATGAATTGGGCTGCCATTTCATCTGCTGGTGTTGGTCCATTGTGTTTTCTGAAGTCCACAGTCAACGCAGCCATCTACCAGGACATTTTAGAGCACTTCATGCTTCCTTCTGCTGACAAGCTTTATGGAGATCCTGATTTCATTTTCCAGCAGGACTTGGCACCTGCCCACACTGCCAAAAACACCAAAAGTTGGTTAAATGACCATGGTGTTGGTGTGCTTGACTTGCCAGCAAACTCACCAGACCTGAACCTCATAGAGAATCTATGGGGTATTGTCAAGAGGAAGATGAGAGACACCAGACCCAACAATGCAGATGAGCTGAAGGCCACTGTCAAAGAAACCTGGACTTCCATACCACCTCAGCAGTGCCACAAACTGATCACCTCCATGCCACGCCGAATTGAGGCAGTAATTAAAGCAAAAGGAGCCCCTATCAAGTATTGAATACATATACAGTAAATGAACATACTTTCCAGAAGGCCAACAATTCACTAAAAATGTTTTTTTTTTTATTTTTTTTTTTGGTCTTATGAAGTATTCTAATTTGTTGAGATAGTGAATTGGTGGGTTTTTGTTAAATGTGAGCCAAAATCATCACAATTAAAAGAACCAAAGACTTAAACTACTTCAGTCTGTGTGCATCTGAATTTATTTAATACACAAGTTTCACAATTTGAGTTGAGTTAGTGAAATAAATGAACTTTTCCACGACATTCTAATTTATTGAGATGCACCTGTATATGTACTTAATATATTTATTGTTATATTTATTTTATCTTTCCTTTTATATATCTCTTTATAGGCTATATCTTTTAACGCTTTGAATTATCTAGGCTATTTTAAATAAGCTATAAATTCCATAAATACCCGACAATCATTCCAGTAAAGCTTTGACTCCGTGAATCTATAAATGTAATTGTAGGCCAGTAGGTGGCGGTAAACGAGCATCTCTTATGAGCTATTATCGAGTCAACTGACTCAAATGATTCGCTAAAAACACCAATTCATTTACAGCTTAAACAATGTACCTGAACGAAATGATTCATTCACTTAAACGATTCATTAGCAATCGAAACACCACTAATTAAATCTTCTTATTCCACGTAAAATAAAACCTTTTCCATCTCATGTGAGTGAACATCATTTTAATGATATATTCTCAAATGTACTGTAGGCCTATAAGTTCATAAAAGCAACAAATAGACAGAAAAAGGGCTATCATAGTGGTCACATTTCTAATGGCCTCATCCACACCAATTAGATGAAATCAAGAGTGATTAGGAAAACTGAAACAGCAGCGCGCTTGTCACTCTAAATCGCCGCTTTCCTCCTTGTCAGAAGTGTTCAGCGGTAAGTCACATGTCAGGATCGCGCCGGTTCGACATGCCAGCGGTGTAATGCTGTTACGACACGACACTGTAGAGACGCACCCACTGGGAGTGATGACTGTTCATTTAACGCAGCGTGAGTTCAAGATCACTTTCTCTCGAGCGCTCACTTAGTGGACAGGTACAGAGACTGAAGCTCATTAGAAGTGATGGCATAATGTGAGGGGAATCTCGTCTTTAAAGAACACTTCTCATTGTAATGACTATAAAATACATTAAAAACTAAACTTTCAAAACTGTATAGGCTATAATATGAATTAAAAATATCATTGTGCGTAATATTATGCTTCTTTGATGTGTAAACAATATTTTTAAGCAGCTCATTGCACGAATGGGAGCGTTATTCTGAAAAACTGATTATTAAAGTTTTTTTTATTTTAAAAAATTATCTCAGACAAATAAGATTTTGATTTCATTATGCAGTTTAACAATTAATAAACTGCTTTGTGCCATATTAAGCTAAAGGCGAATATTTGAATATATGTTGGAATAACAAAAAGTAACGGGACTGTGCCATTAGCTTTGTGCTAGGCCAAGGTGTTTTCTAAAGAAAATGTGTACATTTGCTAACACAGCAAAGAGAAGTTAGAAACACAGCGTGCAAAATCTATCTTAATGGTGAAAAAGAAAAGAAAATTAAGTTAAACTTTTGATGAAGTGGCCATAATAACAGTCAACGTCAGCTTTTTTTTTATTAACGGCACTTTATGTTTATTGGGGAAATAAAAGGCACCCGTGCAGTGACTCGTGCCTATTGTTAGGTACTTTTTTTTTAAACAGAGGTTAACAATACAAGCCCACATAAAATTAACAACTTAAAATACAACATATTAAATGTATTAAGGAAATAATTTAATTCTCATAATTATTCTAAACGCGTTATGATGTATATTTGCCTCCTCTGTTGGCGTAATACGTGTGTAAAATGATTAAAAACGAAATTCTCCGAGGCTAAATAAACATTAAAAAGCACAGTCTAAAACAAAGTGACATATCGATTTTGTGTTAGATCACTGACAAAAGGTCTGGTTTAGTTAAAGAGCGGTGTGAATGAAACTGCCTTTGCTGCGCTCATGCATTAGCAGGCTGTGGACGACAGGCCCTGAAATCGTGTTAATAGGTGGAACGGGTAGGTTACAGAACACTGCCGATTCACGATCACACAAATACTCAAGGACAGGTCCCCTCGGCCCCGGGGCGCTTCAGGGCCCTGCACAACAGCAGCAGGCCGCACCTTACCAGCGAAGACCAGAGACCAGTCTCATTTAAGAGATTATACATCCAACACACATTAGAATCATGACACAACCCTTCAATGCATAAAAGTGTGGCAGAGACACTCGTGATGGCATGTACACGTGCTAGGCCTGTTTACTAACAACAATAGCAACGACTGAAGATTTTATTTTGGACCATCAATACTGTACAGTTATTTTAAATACTTTAATGGTTATTAAATGATTTGCAAAAGGACATTGCATGTGATATATGGAACGAAAGCAGTAAAAACTGACCTCTGCAGTATACATTAGATCTATGAATAAACCAGAACCCAAAGTTTATTCATGTCAAAGGCCTTTAGAAATTTTGGAATCGCATTATTTGTAAAAAAAAACAACAAAAAAAAAACTTTCAAACACTACACGTTTTCCTCCAGCAAAGATTCTTCATTTCTTTAAAACAGTTAGAAAAGAAATTGAGTAGCCTATTGTGAGCATAACGTATATGGGAGAAAACAACAGAGATGGTCATAGATATATGTTTTAATTATAAAGACATATAAACAATATACAGTATGAAACTCATGTCGCAACAAGATCAAATGCTTTGTAGGCTTGATCAAGTATTCTTCACAGTTGTACAATACAATCAAGTGAATTGTGCAATAACAAAAACAAAATCTTTTTAGGCCAAACATTTGAGAATGTTACACCGTCTTTCCTAATACACTGATGGAGGTGAGACAGTTCAGCTTTATTCATTTCTGACACAGGTTTTTAAGAAATTACTTTCTGTGGGCGATTGCAGTAAATTGCATAGTTCACCAACAACGCTGAAACCGAAAGAGAAAATGTTTGAATTGAGAAATAAGTCCTCCGCAAGCTGTGAACCAGTAAGATAGAATTTCTTTTGTTTGTTTGTTTGTTTGTTTTTCACACAAATAACCATTTTCAATCCATCACTTGGGATAAAAGGAGAAAGGCTTTTAAAAATTGTGGGGTTTAAAAGCTTATTCCAGTAACACTGTGTCCCTCAGTTAACATTATTTGTTGTATTATCTAATAAATCATCGTAGTTATTTAGACCTAAGCCCGTTCCCAACAAAACAATTCGAATTCAGACCAACATAAGGATGAAGCAGGTAGAGTTCAGCTCGTAGAAGTCAAGGCTTGTCGTTGCAGTGTTTGAACAGGTTGGACGGGGTCCCAGAGAACGAGCTGCATTTCTCCGCGCAGGTGGCCAGCGCCGTGCTCGAAAACGGATACACGGCCGCCTGTCCGAAAGGCGCCAGCGCGGTGGGAATCGGCGAAGTTATAGTCTGTCCTTGGTTTAGATAAGCCACCAACCGGCGCATTTCCTCCAGCGCCTGCGCCTGCATTAGGATGTAGTTTTTTGCAAGAAGCAAAGTTGCGATTTTAGAGAGTTTTCTCACAGACGGACTGTGCGCGTAGGGAATCACGGACCTCAGGCCGTCCAGCGCGTCATTCAGGTCATGCATGCGTCTCCGCTCGCGCGCGTTGATGCTCAACCGGAGAGATCTCTGCTCCTTCGGCTTCTTGGCGAGCGCGCTCGGATGCTTCTCTTCGTCGAACCCCGCGCCTCTCTTACGAGACTCGAGGTGGTCAAAGCCGTCGTCTTCATCGCTGGTCTGCTCTCCGCCACTTTCGTTCGACTTGCCCGTTTGACCGGAGAGGAAATCCGCGGCAGGTGTGAGGGAGAAGCGGCCGGGACTTCCAGCACCATGGCCAGCGCCGAAGCTGAAGGCGGACTGTCCGTAGCGCTGCGTCAGGTCCAGCAGGGTGTCGTTGCTGATCGATTTCAGCAAGTTTTCTTCGCCCACATTCATTTTGGAGAAACGAAATAAAACTAAAACAAAAAACGGACCGGATGGAAAACTTTCGTTCGCGCTCTTGAAAGCTTCCTCCCGCTGTCTTCTTCCCTTTCTTTCGTTGGCGAAAGAAAATCAAGTCACTTTTTGATAGAGATCTTTCTTCCCCTATCACGTCGAGCACTCGCGTAACGCTCCTCCGCGCAGACAGTGCTGTTGCGTGCACTTTAGATGCCTCGTCTGAACTCGCGCGCGTTCTTGCAGTGCGTCTTGCCCTCGCCCTGGGCAGATTGAGACTCGCGCGCAGTCCTACTTGCTAGTGAGTAAGAGCGCGAGGCCCCGCGGGATTATCACTCTGTCCAATCAGGAGAGCGTTTTAATTAAAACGATTAGAAACTGGCATGCTCCTAAATTCAACTATAGCAATGATAACTGCTGAACAAATGATGGCATAATGCAATTAATGGCCGGCACATTGCAGCGAACAGCCACTGTACCTAACATTCTGTAATCTTCTAATCAGTAACACCAAATTAGCGCAGTACTGCTGTAACAAAATGTTTCTTTATAGTTAACTAATGATCAAAACAACTTGATGTATAGCGTACATTTATTTCTGTCACTTGCAGCCTTGCGAACTACTTGGTTAACAAATGTAGTGTAATAGGTATAGCCTATGTAATATAATTATTGAAGACTTGATGACCACTGAATTCATTTGTTATTATTGAACCGTGCATAAAAAGTTGTTCAATAAAAACTACACAGAGGTTCAGTTTGTAGTCCTAAAACTGGAGCATTTTCCAGCAACGGGTTCCCTCAGAAATTTTCTATGAAATGTTGGTTTGGTCTTACGTGTAAATAAGTAAATAAACCAAGATCTGTGATTAACTTTACTAGAGACACAAATAACACACAGTCAAACCCAGGCATGAATTTAAAGTAAAGAATAGTTACAGCAAAGGACTACAACTACCATAAGGATCTGACTGAACGTGCTTCAGAATTCACTGTTCTTTACTGTTAGCCCTTAATTAATTAATTAGCCCCTAATTTGTACTGTAGAACTGATCTTTAAGTCTCCTTTTATCATTTTAATCACAGTCCTCATTTTGCTCATAAACTGTGTTAGAAACCTAAAAGAAAATTTGCGAGGGAACCAATGGAAGTTTCGGTTGGTCAAAAATTGAAGCCATTACCAAATTTGCCAACAAATGCCAACATTTTATCAAAATTGACATATCAGTATTTTTCTTTTCACTATGCAGGCTAAATTCTGTTAGTTGTATGTGACCTGACGCGTGTCTCTTGTTGGACACGGAGGAAGTGAATGGAGGAGAGAGCACGTGCTGTGAGGGATTAATCGCATCGTCTGGACTAGACCCAAAAGTGAGCTTCAACGCCTACAGCCAAAGTCCAAGGCCGCTTTACCTACAACAAATGTGAAGATGGGGGCATTTATTCTGGGTATTTGCAGGTTGGTAAAAACGCAACGTCGATTTTTTTAAGCACGACGTGGCCTTTCTGGTAGTTCATAACACAGAACTATACAATTCAGTCGTACAGAAAGAAAAACATTTATTTAAAGCTATTAAACAAGTCGCAGTCATTACTCAAGACTCGTGTTAAACTCTTTCTGAACAGTCAACAAACGAAGAAATGGACCGCTCAATAACGAAGACTAATGCAAAGATGATGCACCGCCATCTAGTGTTCATTTAAGAAAAGCACAATGCCAAACCCAGACAAAATATTCGCTTAGCCAAACTAACGATGATTTAGAATAGGCTAACACAAATATAATAAGTCAATAAAATGTTGATAATAAACCTGAATGTTATTATTAAAGCTTCGAATCTTAAAAAATACACTTTGATATTTGTTAAAACGCGTGAATTCAGCTATAATAATGCTGAAGATTATATTAGAATTTAAAGTGGTTAAAGAACTCCGTTTTTATTCCTAATCAGTGTTATTGTAGGATCACTGAGAGATTATTATAATTTGTAATATTTTGAATTTTTTAAAATTTTTATTTTATTTAAAGATTTAGTAATTTCATTGTTTTTTATTTGATTTTTTAAAATGTCTATATAGTTTTCGTTTATTTATTCGTATTAGTCGTTTATTAGTTTTAGTTTTAGTTATTTTAGTACATCAAGTTAAACTAAATAAAATGTTGCCTTGGCAATTAGTTGAAATAATATGTTATTTCAGTTAACAAAATAAGTATAAAATACTAAGGTTTTGTCCCTGACTGAGTCCAACTGAACCAAATGAACAGGTTTGTGAATTTCTCTGCATTACTCAGACCAAAACACAAGCTACTACTGCTGATGGCGGTAGAAGATTTTCTCTGCTGATATATTTCAGGTTTGCAGTTTCTGTAAAAGCACAGTATTTAAATTATAAACAAAACCATACATCTATACAGAATATCTATAGAGGACAACCTGTGCTTTCTCATATAATACACAAGGGGGCGCTGCCGTAAAACAATTCTGGATTGTGTTGTGAAAACACTAGAGTTTTGCAAAATGCAAACACTGCATCCTTACACTACAAAGAGCAGTGCCATTAAAATATAAATAATAATAATTGCAACAAAATCCCTACATGCACAGACCTTCTACATGTGCACCAAAGATGTACCATATACAAAAATGCAAAAGTATGCCTATCTGGAGGGGGAAATGTGTGTAAATAAACATGATTTCATATATAAATAAGATTGTTTGATGTTTCTGCATAGCACACACAGCAGTTGTGCTTAGTGCTTTGAAAAGACAGATAAACAGACGGATGGATGGCTGGACAAACAAAGAGACTGACCTCTTTTATCTCTCTTGTTCCAGGCTATTCCCTTTGCCGGGGCGGCAGCAGCGTGTGATCAGCAGGAGATTTTTTTTTTTTTTTTTTTTTTTTTGGAGCAGGGGCAAGCGGTTCTCTGAGAGTTATCATTCGGCGTGTGATATCAGGCTCCGAGGCCCTCCGGCCAAACACCCGCCAGAGACGTCTCCTGCCTCTGTCCTAACACGCCATGAAATTATAGGGCCCCTTGGCTATTGTGAGAGAGGTGGCACATTTCAGAGTATTCCCATTTTTGTCTGTGTCTTCAAACCATTTTCCACATCAGAAAGTAGTCATCATGTGTAGTCATTTTGGGTCTGATGTTATATCTAAGTGTGATTCCAAAGGGCCAGAAGAGATAACAAAAGCTGCACAAACCCACTCGCTTTGAACATCACGACCACAGAGCATGATAAAGATTGTGTAGTAATGGCCTGAGAGTAGAAAATCAAATGGAATATAATCTCTCAGCCATATAATAGCCACTGACCTTCCGTACACATTTCTATAATGATGGCAAACACACGCTTATGTGCGTGAGAGGACGTTTCAGCTCAGTAATGCAAGAAACCACGCACGGCACAGGCAACAGAATGCTCACGCTTTTATTTGGTTGTTGCTAGGTGACTACTGGTGCACAGACGAACAAGTCTGACAAAAGGATCTTATAATTTAGATCAGTTTTTAACAGCTTTAATTCTATCATTCATACATAAGTGACAGCACAAACAACAGAAGCAATAATGCAAACAACTATTGGTTATATGGAGTATTAGACTCTTAAAAACAAAGATTCCAAAAAGGGGGTTTTCACAGTAATGCCATATATAAGAACCATTTTGGGTTTGTTATAAAACCTTTTAATGAACAGGTCTTAAAATATATATACATCAAATATATATACACCAGAATCTGGCAGTAAGTTTTAGGAGCTCATTTTAGTCCATCTCCTATCCTGAGAAGTCTGTCTTGCAGAGACTGACTAAAATGAGCTCCTAAAACTTACTGCCAGATTCAGGAAGATCAATTCTTCAAACAGTGGTACAAAAGGATGTGGTGCTGGTCCTTCAAGAGTCACTCCAAATTTATCTGCCCATAAAGCCTATGAAAAATCAGTCTTAGAGTTAATCAGAATTAGAGTTCAAAACAGCTAATAAAAACATCACAACAATCCACACGACCTCAGTCCATCAATTAATGTCTTTTGAAGTGAAAAGCTGTGTGTTTGTAACAGACAAGTTCATCATTAAGGTGTTTTAACTTTAAAATGGCCAAAATACAATTCCATAATCCATAATAACACTTCTTTCAGTGAAAAGTCCTTCCCCTGTTGTCCTCTCACATCAAAATCCACCGACATGTTTGTTTAGAATTGTGACTGTTTTTGCTTGTAAACAGTGCTTGATCTTTCCATATTTCTCTCCTGATTCATACTTTTTCACTAGAGGAAGTGTTAATATGGATAATGGATGTGAATTTTAGTCGAAAGGGATGATTCGAAGTTAAATATGTCTTAATTATGTATTTATTACAGTCATGCAGCTTTTTGCTTCACAAGACATTAAATGACAGACTGGAGTCACGTGGATTACTAGTGGATTATTGTGATGTTTTTATCAGCTGTTTGAACTCTCATTCTGATGGCACCCATTCACTGCAGAGGATCTTTGCATACAACGAGGTAATAGGTCAAAAAGGCCAAAGAGGTGAACTGAATTTATTCCAAAATCTACTGAAGGAAAAACAAACATATTCAGTCTCAGAGAGTGAAAAATGATGAGGAAAGAGTAAACAGAGACATTTTGTAGCTTATTCTGTAGACATTGTGTTGCGTAACATATCTGAGGAAACATATTATGTATATTAAAATATATATACAGTGGGTACGGAAAGTATTCAGACCCCCTTAAATTTTTCACTCTTTGTTATATTGCAGCCATTTGCTAAAATCATTTAAGTTAATTTTTTTCCTCATTAATGTACACACAGCACCCCATATTGACAGAAAAACACAGAATTGTTGACATTTTTGCAGATTTATTAAAAAAGAAAAACTGAAATATCACATGGTCCTAAGTATTCAGACCCTTTGCTCAGTATTTAGTAGAAGCACCCTTTTGATCTAATACAGCCATGAGTCTTTTTGGGAAAGATGCAACAAGTTTTTCACACCTGGATTTGGGGATCCTCTGCCATTCCTCCTTGCAGATCCTCTCCAGTTCTGTCAGGTTGGATGGTAAACGTTGGTGGACAGCCATTTTTAGGTCTCTCCAGAGATGCTCAATTGGGTTTAAGTCAGGGCTCTGGCTGGGCCATTCAAGAACAGTCACGGAGTTGTTGTGAAGCCACTCCTTCATTATTTTAGCTGTGTGCTTAGGGTCATTGTCTTGTTGGAAGGTAAATCTTCAGCCCAGTCTGAGGTCCTGAGCACTCTGGAGAAGGTTTTCGTCCAGGATATCCCTGTACTTGGCCACATTCATCTTTCCCTCGATTGCAATCAGTCGTCCTGTCTCTGCAGCTGAAAAACACCCCCACAGCATGATGCTGCCACCACCATGCTTCACTGTTGGGACTGTATTGGACAGGTGATGAGCAGTGCCTGGTTTTCTCCACACATACCGCTTAGAATTAAGGCCACAAAGTTCTATCTTGGTCTCATCAGACCAGAGAATCTTATTTCTCACCATCTTGGAGTCCTTCATGCGGGCTTTCATGTGTCTTGCACTGAGGAGAGGCTTCCGTTGGGCCACTCTGCCATAAAGCCCCGACTGGTGGAGGGCTGCAGTGATGGTTGACTTTCTACAACTTTCTCCCATCTCCCGACTGCATCTCTGGAGCTCAGCCACAGTGATCTTTGGGTTCTTCTTTACCTCTCTCACCAAGGCTCTTCTCCCCCGATAGCTCAGTTTGGCCGGACGGTCAGCTCTAGGAAGGGTTCTGGTCGTCCCAAACGCCTTCCATTTAAGGATTATGGAGGCCACTGTGCTCTTAGGAACCTTAAGTGCAGCAGAAATTTTTTTGTAACCTTGGCCAGATCTGTGCCTTGCCACAATTCTGTCTCTGAGCTCTTCAGGCAGTTCCTTTGACCTCATGATTCTCATTTGCTCTGACATGCACTGTGAGCTGTAAGGTCTTATATAGACAGGTGTGTGGCTTTCCTAATCAAGTCCAATCAGTATAATCAAACACAGCTGGACTCAAATGAAGGCGTAGAACCATCTCAGGGATGATCAGAAGAAATGAACAGCACCTGAGTTAAATATATAAGTGTCACAGCAAAGGGTCTGAATACTTAGGACCATGTGATATTTCAGTTTTTCTTTTTTAATAAATCTGCAAAAATGTCAACAATTCTGTGTTTTTCTGTCAATATGGGATGCTGTGTGTACATTAATGAGGAAAAAATGAACTTAAATGATTTTAGCAAATGGCTGCAATATAACAAAGAGTGGAAAATTTAAGGGGGTCTGAATACTTTCCGTACCCACTGTATGTAAAATAACATCATTCCCACTCTTACCCCATGCAATTACTTCTAAAAAAAGTTTGAATTATATATTTTTATTACAGTCCTGCAGCTTTTCACTTCACAATATATTAATTGATAGACTGGAGTTGTGTGGATTACTTATTAATTATTGTGATGTTTTTATCAGCTGTTTGGACTCTCATTCTGACGGCACCTGCAGAGGATCCATTGGTGAGCAAGTGATATAATTCTAAATTTCTCCAAACCTGTTCAGATGAAGAAACAAACTCATCTACATCTTGGATGGCTTGAAGGTGAGAACATTTTTAGTGAATCTTCATTTTCGAATGAATTATTTTTTTCTTTAAGGAACCATCAGTGCCAATAAAGAACCTTTATTTTTAAGCATGTATGATGATTTGTAGACAACATAATTCATCTAAATGGACATTCTTAAAGTACAGGTCACATGATCAAAGTCACAATTATAGCTGTGATAGTAGAGACTGACAAACACAAAATAATTTTCTGCTCTTCCACTGCGAACATAAAGAGATAAAGGGGCCGTTCGTCTTGAAAATGAGTGGCCTGAGCAAAAGTAAAAACAATTTTTTACAGAGGTTTTAAAGATGGTGTTAACACTACGACCTCCATAGAAGAAAATATATTTAGCGGCACAAAACAAAGCATGACTCGGTTGTGTATTGGCACGCTTGCGGTGCAATTGATCCGCTGCTCCCTGTTGCCACAGCAACTGCAGGCTAGACTACTCCAAGGTGACATGCCACTTGAGGACTGTGAATCCCACTGAGATCCCACAGTGCTGTCCAGAAACCTCAAGGGGGCAGCAGCTGCCAAGAACTGCATTAACTAGCCATACTCTCAGGAAATCAGTCAGTGGAGGCATTGTTAGATCTCAAATTATCTTTGTGCCACTATACTCAGACTATTTAATTGGTTTCAGTATGAATAGTTGAGTTTTTAAAGTATATTTAAAGGACCCAAGGTGCACTGCTGGATTGAGATGCAGGTGATGGGAGGAGCGGTAGGGTAACAGAAGTTTGGATTAAATGAGTGACTAAATTACCACACTGAGATAATTGCCATTTGTTAAACAGATCGACCAGACAGGTGTAGACCGAAGGAGGCCAGAGATGCTTAAGAAAGTGCGGGAATGCTTCAAGGATGTAAAACATCACATTCAATAAAATCGAATGACTTGATGGTGTGAGCTTGTTACTCATCTCTCTTTGAAACTCTCGGGTCATTATAAGGCCTCCATTAGCCGTACAATCTCCCTCGTGTGAATTCTCATCGGAATTATAATTTCAGTCATTAGAGCGAAGCTTCTCACCGCAGTTTGCAGTTTCACATAAACACGAAAATACAATAAGCTGCATAATGTGATTATGTCTCTAATGTGGCACTGCAACAGTGAGCCAGGGTCAGATATAAACCAGGGCTCAGGGCAAAAATAGCAAAAAAAGGGACAAAAACACCCCAGATATTAAAAAATGAGGGGGCAAATATGCCTATATGGGTGAATATATATTTCTTGATTATTTTTATGTTAACAGTTGTCATGTTATTTACACTGTGTATGATGTACTCTAGGCCTTTCTTGTTATGAACCTCTTCACTTTGTGACCTGTAGATGTCAAATATCAGTCTCAGAAGCAGGCAGAATATGTGAATATGTAGCTGGTATGAAGTTTAGTTTATTTTTTATTTACAAATTTTTTTGATTAAAAAACACAGATCTTGAAAAAATCCCGACAACCTCAGAATCTGTCATAGTGATTACAGCAAAATGGTAGACCGTACAAGCATTACCTAACATGGAGATTAGCCATTTATTTAAAATATATTAAAAACAAAACATCTGTCTTGCACATTATTTACAGATTTTCTTTTTCTTATTGATTTGATATTAGAATTAGCAGTCTTCATTTTCAGATTTCATTTTTTTAATTGATTGAATATTTGTAATTTATTTTGCTTTAGTATAGAGTGCATTTATGACTATTTTATATTTTTAAATTAAACTTAAAATAAATGAAACAAACAAAATCAAAATATTACATCAGCTTTTTGTTGAAAAAATGCCAATTTTTATGTAGAAAAAAAAACCTTCTACAGCAGTGGTTCTAAACCAGGGAGTGAGGCTGACTTAAAATTACAATAAATAATAATATATTAAAATATAATGTATTATTACTAATATAATAAACATTCATATAATTAATATTAAAACAATCTAATTAAATGGAAATTCTAAAAAAATTCAATTAAGATGTAAACTGAAATCAAATTTATTTTTTACTTAATAATACCTATTGTTTTTATTGAAAAACATATACTTCTTGATACTTCTGTAATCACAAAATTAATGTAGTAAATTAATTTACCTATATCGACTTCCCCAGTTTATATTATATTTCTTTTCATCATAACAGTCAAAGGCCCCCTATATAATATAATATAATATAATAATGTATTATTAATAATATAATAAACATTAATAGAATTAATATTAAAACAATCTAATTTGATAGAAATTCAAAAAATTCAATCAAGATGTAAACTGAAATCAAATGTATTTTTTACTTAATAATACCAATTGTTTTTATTGAAAAACATATAGTTCTTGACACTTATATCGACTTCCCTAGTTTATATTATAGTACTGTCCAACATAACAGTCTAAGGTCTAAGGTTATATAATGTAATATAACATAATATAATATAATATAATCAGATATTTTCCTTTATTTTATTTATTGCTCTATAAAAACATGCCTATAAAAATATATTTACATTTATACATTTATCTGAATTAAGCAATTCACAAGTGAGAATAATATAAGTATGATACTGTATTTAGGGCAGATGTAGTGGACAGTTTCCGTTTACAGCATGAGCTACTAAAGTATTTAATGGCTGAAATCATAACAAAACCAACCAAGTAATTAATGAATTCCAAGGAATAAAATCTGTGCAAGTGAATGACAAGATTGAACATGAACACACACACACACACACACACACACACACACGTGATCAAAAAGAAACTCTCTCACCTCTCAGAAACACACTCATGAGATTTCACTCATTTCCATACCAGCACACCACCCCATCTCATCCCTTCTCTCTCGCTCTCTTTCCCTCTCACGTACACACACACTCACTCACAGGAGAGGGAGGAGGAAGTTCAAAGCCTTCCTCTCGATGAGGATGGCGAGGGCTGCTTTGATCTCTCTCTGACTAATTTGAAGATGTTCAGTTTAAACCTACAGGGAGCAGAGAGACAGACTCCCATATGCTGCAGTGCTGTACCATTCACTCCTGCACTAATCACATGCTTAGCCGCTCTCCAAACAGACTGAGCATGCTCCACGCCATCCACCTGAACGTGTCACAAACAAGGTACGCAATTGGCCCAGGGGCACGTCAGTTGCAGGATCTCCACACTGGACAGAACACACTATTACCGTCTCAGCATCAAAACGCTCAATAATAAAAACAACAACTGCTAGCACAGAAGGCGGGACGTGGGCAAGATGGTAATCGCAGGCTGAGTGCAGACGTTTACTGCAAAAGAAACAGTTTGTTACACCAATATTTCATCAGATCCGCCTGTGACAAAACAAAAGAGTCATCTCTCCTGCTTCTCAACTCCAGCACTGCAGCACCATGCAGATTTTAGAGAGCAGAGGAGGTACAGAAAGAGAGGGAGGGCTGCATGAATAATTGTTGAAGATATTTTTACTGTGACCCACTTTAAAGTCAAATTCAAACCTCTTAAAGGAGCAGCGCTCTGCTCCTCTCCCGTCCTGAGACTGCGGAAAACCGCAGCGGGTCGGGATCAGCCCTGAGAATCCTGATGAAATTCACAATTTGTTCGAAAACAAAAAGAATTAGGCACTTTTCTCAAATTTAGCATTTTTTTTAGATGTCTGAAAGACTGGAAATAAACAAAGCTGAAGTAAAATGGTTTTGTGAGTGATGTCAGAGCTGTAATTTAAATGTTTGTAAAATGTGAGGCTTTCATTCGAAGCACTGTGCAATTTCTGCCCATATAAATTGTAGGTGTACTGTTTTTCATCTTGCTAAACCATAATCAGTGAACCTCCGTGGCATTTGTGATTGAAATGCACAAATAATCTGAATACGGAAAAACAAAAAGCGTCATAATTTTGCTTGCATTGAGTCCTTGAACACTATTACGACCGTGTCAGCTCCTATTTCTTACCGTACAGAGAGGCTCCATTGATCGGAGGAGCCATTTCTCCTGTCGCGCAAACATCTGGCTGGAGGCCCTGGTGTGTGCGGTGCAGGGGACAGATGAGCTGTCGCTGTGTCTGATTAATGAGGCTGGTCGACTCGCTAGAGGACGGTCACCATGGAGATAATAGGTCAGAAAGGCCAGAGAGGTCACTCTGAATTCATTCCAAAATCTACTGGAGCAAAAACAAACATATTTGGAGAGTGAACATGCACTTCGGGTAATGATGAGGAAAGGGTAAACTGACATTTTGTACCTTATTCTATAGACATGCATTCTTTTGCATAACATACTTGAGGAAATATATTATGCATATTAAAATAGATATACTATAGATTATATAAATTAAAGCCGATAGTTTTTGAACTAGCAACATTTTTAATTCTGAAATTAATCAGATTATCATTAGAATGTGTTTAACGTGAATGTATCTTTTCATGTATTTTTTTTTCTGTTTTACCAAAAATTATCACTCACTACAAAACCACTATGAAACTGTTCTAAGGCCATAAAATGTAATAATTTTTCTATATAAAATTCTACATTTAGATTTTTTTTCCGTATTTATAATTAAATATAGAAAAAACAGAAATATCAATACATATTTTTAAAGAAACATTACTACTGTCCTGTTGATGCTTTGCTAAGATTCTCTTGTATTTATAAATATGTATAAAATTGTTCATCAATTTGCACTGGCTACCAATAGCTGCTCACATAAAATTCAAGGCATTAATGTTTGCTTACAAAACCACCTCTGGCTCTGCACCCCTTTACCTAAATTCAGTACTTCAGACCTATGTGCCCTCTAGAAG
Organism: Spinibarbus caldwelli; assembly: GCA_039654775.1. NCBI lineage: Eukaryota > Metazoa > Chordata > Actinopteri > Cypriniformes > Cyprinidae > Spinibarbus > Spinibarbus caldwelli. The sequence continues at coordinate 17,017,954 of CM077261.1, read as the reverse complement.
CTTGCGTTCTGCAAGTGAACGACGCATTATTGTGCCATCCCAAAAAGGCACAAAATCATTTTCACAGACTTTTTCATTCACTGTTCCCATCTGGTGGAATGACCTGCCCAACTCAATCCGAGAAGCTGAGTCCTTAGCCATCTTCAAGAAAATAAATAAATAATAATAAAAAAATAATAATCCCACTAGGTTTCTTTTTTCTATTCTATCTACTTTTTTTTTTTAATTAAAAAAAAATAAAAAATAAAAACCTTCCTATGTGTACTGCGTTAGACTATCCGAGACACTACATAGCACTTGCATGTTGTTGCTCTTTTGTTGGTTTTGATTGCTTCTATTGTCCTCATTTGTAAGTCACTTTGGATAAAAGTGTCTGCTAAATAACTAAATGTAAATGTAAATAAAAAAAAAATAAAAATTCAATCTTCATCCTGAACACCCCCTCTTTCCAAATTTCACCTTAAGTTGTTAATAGGCAAAATATGATTATAGTGGCAAAATTTATCAGGAAGTTAGATTAGTTAACATGTATGTTACTGAACATATATCACTCAGTCACTGTAAATGTAAAAATATATTATGCTATTTGAAGATTAAAATTAATATTAGATTGATAATACTCATTTAAACAGTTTCAAAATACTAAGACAGGAGTATATAAATTTAGGCTTAATTATACAATCTACAAATGAAAAAAATGTACATAGATGTTTAATGTACATAGTTTTTTAATATTGTTATTAATATATAATAATAATAATAATAATTATTATTATTATTATTATTATTATTAATATATTAAAAGTCTTAATATTGTTTTATTATTATCATGGCAGTATTGATAACCTGCATTACCTTGTATGTGGCTCAACCACACACACACACACAGATGACTGTATAGTATGCAAGTGTGTGTGCGTGTGTGTCTGTCTCTCTATATGATGACTGAATCATTTTCATCATGGCTACCATCTCTCTGTTTGTAACTTTAGCTTCTGTTCTCTATCCTCTTTACTTTCTATTCCTCCCCTTGTCTCTCTCTGTCCTCTAGTCATAGTGAGGCGTCGCAGTGTTCCTGCGGAGAATTTTTAGACAGGAGGTCAATATTTAATGAAGTGACCCTCTTGTTAAAATGCTTTAAGTGCTCCTGTTCAGCACTAGAGGGTGGTTATGGCTTTTATTTATTAATTTAGGACCCTCACTCTCCTTCACTCACTCCATTCCTTCTCTCAGCTTTGGAAAGAAGGGCCGTGGTTGTTTTTCCCAAGAAACGCCACTGCATCATTCCATCAAACAAACACACTCTCTCTCTTAGAAAACACCTAAACACACACATCTTGCACCTTGTTTTACGTGATCTGGTGTATTGTAAAATAATTTTAGTATATACGTATATGCCAGCACACACTAGTCATCATAGCAGGTGAGAGACGAGGGATATTTTTGTGTTTGAAGTTGCACTAAAGCCTTGATTATTATACAGACGAGTTGTGGATGTGCGTGTTTGTCTGTGAGATCGGACAGCATATTTAAAGAATTCCTGCTCATCAGCAAAGTCTCCGTAACACCCAGCACATCAATATTATCAGAAACTAAAAAGCTAAGGGCCAGCTCTAGGAGATGTTCAAAAAAATCTCTGTTTTGCCAATAAATATTAATTAAACATCACTTACATCTAAAGGGTTTTCATCAAATATTTATGCTGGGAATGTTGAAGCATGCAGAAAAGAATGTGTCAAATGCACCATAAACCCATGAGAAAGCAGCGTGCGAGCAAACACTAACATATATGTGGGTTAACATAAGAGTGTAATTTGAAAGGACAGTTTCTCCCCTGTGTGCACATGTGTATCTGCGCCTGTGTGTGTATCTGATCTGAATATGTAGGTCAAACAACCATATATGGAAAGCATGAAAATTGCCAACTAGTGTACGCTTGAGTAGACACTTATACACAGCGGCGCTAAACCCATTCAACTAACAGATCAGATCTTTAAGTGTGGAAGTGTACGGTTTTTGTCCTGCATTAAAACTTTGGCTGTTAGACTCCACAATGTTTTGCACTTGAAGAAAGCTTTGAAACAATCTTTAAATCTTCAAGACAGTAAGAAGCAGGGCTGATGTTGTCTACTGCTTCTTTTAAAAAAAATAAAATAAAAATCTTCCCCTGTACTTCCCTCTCTCAGTTATCACTGAAATATTTAAATGAAATTCCTTTTTTCCTGCTGGTTTTTGGAACATCAAATGAAGTTTTAATTGGATTTTTTCCACCATGGTTCGTGTTTAGAGATTTTATTCATCACTTTTTTTCATTTGTTAAATCTCAACCTCTGCTGATGAACCGCACACATTTGTCCTCACAAGTCAGCGTTATCAGACGGAGGAAGAGAGGGAGGGATTTGGAGACTGAGGGGGAAAAAAAGAACAGATTGAGCCAAATACAGTCAAATAGAACATCTTGGAGTAGTGTATCGAAGACTAAATGTGTTTGAGCTGTTTGACACACACATAAACACTTGAGACGAGCCTTGCATGCTCCAATCTAACTGTAAAATGGTGAAAAAAAAGCTCATTAGCATAGAGACAGGTTTAATCAAATCAGCTGTGGGTACAAATTAGTCAGTGAGAGCATCATGAGTTAGGAATTAATTAGGAACATAATGAGAATATGAAAATATGGGAATCCTGGCATCTGCACATTATCTTCTGGTCACTAGACTCCCAAAAGACCCTCTGCCTCAATCTTTATTTCTTTCTTTATTTCAGTCCTTTGGCAGTGAGAGCAGGAGTCGGGTCAAGGAGTATTGGAAGAGAATGAAGTTGAATATTGTTGGAATGTGAATATGTCTCACTACAATCTTTCAGTAAATGTTCCCATTAAACCCTTACCAATGTTATAATTACATCTCAATGATGGAGTCATTAACATGACAAAATAGCCATTTTATAGTGTAAGGTCATGACACAGCTGTTTGCTTTTTACACTGTGACAGAACATTCTTGCCAGAAACTCCACTACATCTCCTGTGCATCAGCAGAAACTTCTCCATGTGTCATGACACCTCTTTCTCTCACCCATCACAACACGCCTCATTTGAGGTGTAACCAGGCTCTTACTTCTACTGACAAATTCTTGCCAGGCTCTGCAAAAATGAGAAAAAAGGGATTGAAAATAATGGAGCTATAGTCTTTATATCTAATCACATTACTCTTCACATTTTATCACAGTAGTTATCACATTACATTTTTATCACAGTACTCATTTCATCATCATATTAATCTTCACATCTATCAAAGTACTCATCACATTACTCCTTACATTTTATTACAGCACCAGTCACATCATCACACTACTTCTCACATTTTATCACAGTACTTATCACATCATCATATTAATCCTCACATTTTATCACAGTACTCATTACATTATCATTTTATTCTTCACATCTTATCACATTACTCATCACATTCTCCTTACATTTTATTACAGTGCCAATTACATTATCACACTACTCCTTACATTTTATCACAGTACATATCACATCATCATATTAATGCTCACATTTTACCACATTACTCATCACATTACTCCTTACATTTTATTACAGTGCCCATTACATCACACTACTCCTCACATTTTATCACCGTACCATCACATCATTACACTACTCCTCACATTTTATGACAGTACTCCTCACATTACTACTTACATTTTAATCACAGTCCTCATCACATTGCGCCTTATATTTTATTACAGTACCCATCACATCATCACACTGCTCCTCACAAATATCACAGTACTCATCACATTATTGCACTACAACTCACATTTTATCACAGTACTCACATTGTTCCTTAAATTTTATTACAGTACCCATCACATCATCACACTGCTCCTCACATTTAGCACAGTACTCATCATATTACTACTTACATTTTAATCACAGTACTCACCACATTGCACCTTGCATTTTATTATAGTACCCATCACATCACACTGCTCCTCACATTTTATCACAGTACTCATCATATCATCAAATTATTCCTAACATTTTATCACTGTATTTATCACATTACAACTTACATTTTATCACAGTTTTGACCACATCAATAACATTTTATCACATTACTCACCACATCAGAAACATTTTATCACAGCACTCATCACACCACATTGCCCCTCACATTTTAACACAATAGCTATAATGGAAAGTCTGTAGAAAAGTCTACAATCACAGACTTTTATTGTGTTTAGTATGTACTCATCATTGATTATATTTATTAACTTATTTGGCAGTCCCTGTTTGATATTTTCCTGTTTTCGCTGAGTGGATATGACCTTTAAGATAGCTTTTTCAGGAAACTCTAATGTGTTTTGTTTTACCAGCCAATTTACTGTACAATTTTTGTTTTAACTCTCATTTTAATCCATGTTCTGTTATTTATTATGTTTGTATATAAGACATATTTAAGGAAGCCGTCACTAGATGGAGTTAGGCTTGTAGTGGACAGATTGTTGGGCAGAGTGGACAGAGTGTTTGTGAGCGAGAAACACTTTTTTTTTTTTATCTGCATATTGTGCTCATCCATCCACAATACTCATCACATCACACTTTGCATTTTATTACACTACTCATCACATTTTATTACAGTGCTCATCACACCCCTAGTACTCATCACATCACTCCTCACATTTCATCACAATACTCATCACATCATTACATTACTCTTCACATCTTATAACATATTCTTTAAATATAAGCACAATTTTCTCTACAACTCATAATACTCCTCACATCCAATAACTATACTCTTTATTATTATTTACATTATCACATTACTCCTCAAATCCTATCACAGTACTGATATACTGACTCATCACATCACACTACTCCTCACTTCTGATCACAATACTCTTTCCATATCATCACAATGTTCTTTACATCATCACAGTACTCTTCCATTCTCTACTCAATTTATCTTGCTCCTCACATCCAATTCCTTCTTATATCTCATATAGAAGGGATAAAACCAGACACCAAACGAGACTAATTAATTAAACCTCAATTGTAAATGCAAATGAGCTGTGCTGAAGAATAGGCCGTGATTGTCACCGAGCTTTGGTCTCTCAAACAGGAGCGGGTGATCAGGCAGGTGGCTCAGCTGTGGCACTAACGAGCCACTAACGCTTTAACAAGGCTGCTGCCCTCATTTGTTTATGCTAATGATATAAAATAATATTTGTTCTTTTCTCAGTATCAGTGAACAAATGCGCCAGTTCCCCTCCTTCCCCCTTGTGTTTGGAATCATGGCACAACAAAGGACCAGGGGTTCAGAGGGGAGGCTTTTGTTTTCTAATTGAGCTAATTAGTTTAATAAGGTCAACTGGTTTGATATCAAGTTGTAGAGGAATCTGTAGCCTTTTGATATTTTTAGATTAGCAGCGATTGTTCTTGGATCTGTGCAGTGTGCTGAAAGAAAACCTCTGGCTGTGTGAGCTGGCCAACTAGAGGAGGCACCTTCACAATAAGAAGAGTGTTTTAGAATTCTTTAAAATTGGAATTCCAGCCCGTTATAAGAAATAATTGCCCTTCTGTGTTTAAAGCAGCATGTGTGTGTGTGTATGAGAGAGAGAGAGACTTCACTTTTGTACAGGAGGTTATTTCTTTATTCAGAGTGGTCCTGGCTATGCTGTATGTTCACCATTGAGTGAGCATTCAGCGATGTGAAACCAGCTTTTGCCTGCTCCGCGCTGATAACTTCACAGCAAAGAGATGGCAGCCGACTCAGACTTCTTTTCACCACTGCTATTATTAATAAACGAGGGAGGGTGCTCTTTAATTGGACGCACTGTCCCTCAAAGAAAAATCCGTAACAATAATTTCCTGCAATATTCCACTGCAGGCAGAATTAATAATAATACAATTATACATAGAGACACAAGCCAGATTCACATGCACATACAAACACAGAACTCAGTGATGTGCTACACTGGACTCTAAACACTGAGAGAAGCCGTTTAGTATGCCTCCTTTTTGAAACAGAGAGAACGTGACTCACTATCCAGAGGTTTTGGAGAGAGCTGGGTCCCTTGGGAGAGGGGGAGTTCAAGTCTCTGAGGTGTGTAAGGACTATTAAACTAAAAGGAACAAAATGAAGCTACCCATTTTTAGCTTGACCAGTGAAGACCAACATATGCTGCACTGTAAAAGAAAAAAATGAAATGAAAAAAGCTTAATAAAATGAAAAATGTCAAAGTGATTCCAACGCAGCAACCAGCACTGAAAAGTTCATTGCATTTTTTCAAACATTTTAAATGAAGGAATTTGAGTTCTCATAACATCTAGCAGAAATTACAGAAATTATTGATATGTGAAGTGGATAAAAAAGTATTAAGAATGACAAATGCTTTATTACAGTTGTTTTTTTTTTCTTTCTTAAACCCTGTAGTAATGCAAAATTACCTCAATGTTCTTGTGCTGTTATTAAACATATATTCTTTTCTACACAACTAGAGGTCCTGCCGACATATCCCTCTCAAACAAAAACTGCACAAATAAATAAATAAATAAATAAAAAATACAAAAATAAAAATTTAAACTTTATTTTAAATTAATAATTTCTTGTTTTAATTATTTTTAAATAACTAAAATCCTGAAATATACTGAAACGTGTAAATGGACAAAAAAAAAAAAAAATCACATAATAGGAGGCAGTGCCTCAGATCACTATGACTGGCTGATCATCTATTTATAATATTCACAACCTGTCACAAACATTATATCAAATCTACAAGAATGGTTCAAACTAGTGGAAATGTACAGACTGATTACAAAGTGCCCACTCATATATCACTTTAAGTCTCATTTGAATCATAAAATAAACTTGACTTGAATTATTGAGCCAGTTTTTAGTGACCAATTAGCTCTTTTATTAAAGGTTCACCTCTGTTCCAGCCTCCACCTTACTGCATTTACTGCACTCTGAAGTCCATAAAAGGGTCGGGGAAATTTCCATATTGATTTTTTCACAGGTGTTTTGGATTAAGTATTGTTTCGTGTTTTAGGATTAAAGGAAATGTCCATAAATGTAATGGAAAATGTCCTGGCAAAAAATTAGGAGTACCTTTTCCTTTTTTTTTTTCAAACATATGATTACTAAAATTTCCAAAATGTAGGAGATACTGTACTGTACAAAGGCTTTTACAGTGACATTGCATTAGCAATGTAAAAATGCAACTTTGATGCAACTTGGACTAATATAAAGAATGATATATACACACATTTTTTAGTCATTGTTCAACTTTACAGTCATCAGTGCTGACAAGCTGTATTTGACGGTAGTCCCACCTCTCTTTTCTGGGCTGTAGATGTAATATGTGCGTGAGCTATTTTTGGGTGAGAATGTTAATATATGGTGGGTAATCTGCGGGGTGGGGTGGGGTAGCGGAGGGTTGTTGTCACACTTGTCCTGCGTGAAGAGCCGCTGTAGCGTGCAGCACTGCAGTGATAGGCCGAGCTCATTAAAATACAGACAGTCAGAAACAAAAGCATGCATACACTCACAGTGGCGTGTTCCTGTGTGATAACCGGCACGGTCCCTCATCTGAATTAGCCAGCCTTTGTAGTTAATTAGCATCACTTGCTAAATGTAAAAAAAAAAATAAATAAATAAATAAAAAAATTATATATATATATATATATATATATATATATATATATATATAACAAAAATAGATTTTTAAGAAGCAAAATGTCAAAAAAAGGGTATATATTATATATAATTTTTTCACCCTATAGGCATACTGTTTTTCACCCTTATTTATAGCCTAAACCTCATTATATTTGTTAGATGTATACTTTAAACTATTTCTAGTAATACAGTCTAGTGAAACTTGGTTTCTTAAGTTAATTTATATATACGTATTAAGATTATTAGTAATAAATATTACAAATAGTTAACATGAACATTAAGTAGAAAAACATAAATACCTAAGATAAATATAAAATGTAATGGTTTAAAGTCCGTGTAAAGAGAATTCTGAGAATTGTTTCTAAACACATTACAAATGTTAGAAATGTACATTACAAAGACTCTGAACTATGTAGTACTGAATTGTAGAGTTAAACCGTTAAACAGTTTTTCACCAATTCTGTGTTCAGGATTTTTTTGGGCGGGGCTAAAACGGTGGCTCGATGACGCAATGGAGCCACCGAGCGTGGCCCCGCCCCTAACACTATAATAACTATGTTGAGAGGTCAAGTTCTTAGTTTGTCTTTTTGAATGTCTGATGTTAGATATACAGATTCTAGGCAGAGACGGTTCTAGGGTGAATGGATACCCGGGTCTTAGCCCAGAGACATCAATATGTGGCAGAATACATACAATTTAAAAACATGGAGCGTTCACAATTCGCATCTAAAAACGCAAGCTGTACCGCTTTCTCTTCTTTCAAAGCGGACCGGAGCTTGCGCTCTCGTGGTGTTTCCGTTGCTAAGCAACGCCTTGAAGACGAGAAGGTTTCAACTCACTGCAGCGCTGACGCGCGTTGAGCGCGCTTGCCGCGTGTCTACAATTAAATAACGAACTTGCACGCTCAAACATGTATGACTGTATAAACCCAATTAAGCTACTAGAGCATCAGTAGCATCCATTCAGGTTGTAGCGGTATTTGACAGTTGAGAGAGACGGCCGCTTTCCCGCGAGTGGGCGTGGTTTCAGCGCCGACAGCGGACACGCCCCCAGCGTTTGAGAGCAGAGAGTCTTGCTTATTTTTCAAAGATTTTGATAACTTATTTTAGTTACTTGGCGGGTTTTTTATCATTCAAATTTGGCTGGGTGGTTAATAGCACATTTTTCTGTTGTGTGACAAACTCAGAACACATATTTTAATATCACTTTACACGGACTTTAAAATGATAACAATAAAAACATAAATAAAAAAAATAGAGGATATATTTTATATTTACATTTTTTACCCTAAAGGCAAACTGTTTTTTCCCTTTATTTGTAGCCTAAACCTCACTATATTTGTTAGATTTATACTTCAAACTATTTCTACGTTATAGTGTAATAAAACTTGGCTCCTTAAGCTATATATTAAGATTATTAATAACAAATATTACAAATAGTTAACACGAACATTAAGAAAAAGAAAAATACATAAGATAAATATAAAATGTAATTGTTTAAAATACTACTACTACTACTACTACTACTACTAATAATAATAATATAAAAAAACATTAAAAAAATATTTTTACTGAAGAATAATATTTAAAAGAATATAGTTAAAAAAAATTTTAAAAAAAATATTTCGTGTGAAATGTTAAACTTTTCAACATGGAAATATCAGCCAGCTTTCCAATGTGTTTTACACTGTAGAGGAGTTTCAATGGGTGTCAAGACCAACCAAGCAGACAAGAATTTGCAATATAAAGTAATATTATTTAGGATTTATTATTATTAGAAAAATAAATAAATGTCATGAACAACTTGGAGCGTCAAGAGTTTGCAACTAACCTAAGCTTTCTCACTTGCACCCATATACTGCAACTGCAAGCTTCGCCACTATATGTGCTTTGTATTATTTAACATAATATAGCGAGCACCTTTGCCTCTGCTCATAAATGTGCCATCAAAATACAGTCAGGGTACATTTCTTCTGGTATTTTACTAGCAGTTTAACAGAGAAACCAATACAATCCTTAATTAATCTACAAATGCATAACTGCTTTACAACATCGCAACAAAAAACCTGTCCTCTGTTCATACCACTGTGTGACCAGTATATCTTATAGGACCACTGAGAGAGCAAGAGAGAGAGAGAAGGCTTGTCTTCGGCACAATAAATATAAGAGGGTGAGGGGGTGGGGGAAACATGACCCCCCTCATCCGTCCCCCTACCCAAGGCTGGCCCCCAAGGACACCGCTGTGTGATTGGCCACCATTGGGACAGGAAATCGAAGAAGAGCGGAGAGAAAGAAAAGGTGTGATTTCACTAGCTAAATTACCCACGGGACTGATGAGAGAAACAAATCAGCGAGTGAGAGTCCTGCATCAAGAAGCCAATATCACAGCACATCTCTTAGACAGAAATATGAGCCCATCATGGAACAAAATACGCAGTTTCTTTACGTTGTCATAACTTACACCACCAAAAAAACAAAGCATGATTGAACAGGCATAAAATAACTACGAAAGGTTTTTTTTTGCCCTGACGCCATAAGCAAATCACGAATGCTCGCGCTATCGGAGATAAACACTGGTGCGCCCTGCAACATGTCCCAATGTCAAACATCCAACCGGGATTTGAAGCAAGGTCACTCCAGCTCTCCTGTCACCTCCCTCGCTCTCTTTCACACTCTTCTTCACTCTGTCACTCAAATGTTTTGCAGTAATTTCACTGTATCAGAGCATCTGTCTGTAAACAGATAAACGATAGCCTATCTGCCTCTGTTCAGAGAGATAAGACTTTCATCTCTCTTTTGCCCTGTCTCTTTAACTCTCACCCACCTTGCCTTTTTTTTTGACAGATTCAGATGTTAAACGAATGCTTTCCTCAAAAATGGAAATTCTGTCATCTCACCATCACGTTATTGACTGTAAACCGCCCTTTAGCCGACTAACAATGTCCACCGGTGAATATATATGCATCACAGGAGAATTATAACACTTTTTTCTTGAAAGTCATAAAAATTCCCAGCAAAGTACATCTTAAATTATGACATTCTGTGGTGGAAATGACATTTTTAAGATTTTTGGAATTAAATGGCTGACTACTTTGTCTTTCTAAGGCTAATTTCATAGTATTTTTGTATCTTAAATGCACACAATTAAATACTATTGGCACACTTTTTGCATAATATGTCAAAATTATGGCCTGAATGAAAAAGATGCACAACAATTGCTCTAGAGATATTTAACTTTTTTTATTATTATTATTTTCATACTTCACATTTAATTTCATCTCATCTCAAGCTCAAGCTTCATGTTATAAAGTATTATCAAGTATTATTTTTTCTTTGTTGGAAATAATTGCATAAGAAAAAGACAATTTAAAAAATGATAGAAATAATTTTAACACAATCATTTTTAACACAATTAATTTGTTTAGTTCAATAATTCCTTTTTTTATTGGCATAACTCCTTTAACATAAAATATTTTCTTGCTTTAATACGTTCACAGTTGTCCCTAACCCTAACAAATAAAATGTATTTTTAGTAACAAAAAAAAAAAAAAGAAAATATTGGGTAAAACTTTATTTTATGGACTCCTTGATACACGTTACATATACTTACTATTATAATAACAAATTATGCATAATTACATGTAAGTAACCCTAAGCCAAACCCTAATCCTAAACCTAATCATATAGTAAGTACATTAATATTTCTCAGTACTTAAATATATAATTACACTGTAACAAGGACACCTTAAAATAAAGTGTATCCAAATGTTGTTTTTAGTAAGTTTTTTTTATTTATTATTTTGTTTTAAATCATTTATTTTAATTTTACAACCCTAGTTTATTATTGTTTTTAAACACGTAATTATTCGTATTTATATGATGTATTTTCAAATTTTAAAATTTTAAAATCAAACACTTGACAAGAGTAAAACAATAAAATCTATTCATAAATGGGATTTGAAATGAGCAAATATAAATAGTGAAGGCATAATAGAAAGCTAAAAAAAAAAAAAAAAAAAAAAATCAACCCCTGGGATATAAAAGTCCCCAAAGAGGAAGAACCCCTCTTAGACGGGTCTGAGACGACATGAGGCTGAGAAAATGATGAGAGAATTTCTATTTTTAGGTGAACTATCCCTTTAAGGGTGGCGTATCAAAAAATATTAAGGCAACTGCGCTCTCCGCAAAGCTCCTTTTCTTAGAAAAGCAGCTTTGCAGAGTTGTCGATGGAAGCAGTGTGCATCTGCAGCGCAACCCGGTTCAAATCTAATGCTTAAAACCGGCAAAGGTCTCACTATAGTTTGCAACGATGAAACAATGAATTTCACTCAACCTCCCTCTGCTCTTCCCTATTGTTCTTAACAAATGCTCTCCAACTTGATCTCTGTTTCTCTATGTTCACCCCACTCTCTCTTCCCCTCTCCCTATCACAGACACACACAAACACACTCGCACACATGCTTTTCATATGTAAATCTACTCGAGAAGCATCCAGTCTAGTGCTAGCGTGCTAAATCATTAGCTCCACAGTGACAGAGAGTGCCTCGTATTATTACATCTAATTAGAGCTTTTCTGTTTCCTATCAATTAACAGAGCAATTAAAACCACTGTGGCATGATTACCAACTAACTGCTGACTCAGGGGCAGATATAGAAAACAATGGAATCTTAGGATACACGTGTGAAACAAACAAATACACACACACACACACACAGTGTTGATGTTAGCGTGATTAACGGCTGAGCATACCTACTCAAATGCAGCAGCACATTAAGAAAGCCATTTGTATTATTAATAAACTCTGATTCCACAGTCTGTGTGGATGATGTGCAGGGTGAGCATGTGCATGAGAGCTCAGTCTGACTGTGGAAGGAAAAATAAGGATGAAAAAGTGAAGTTAACACATTTGAAGAGAATCCTTTTCGCTCGTTCACACCAATAACAAGCACGAGAACAAATTTACGTACATGTGTGTGTGTGTGTGTGTGTGTGGGTAGAAACGTGTTTATGAGGTGGGTTTTAGCAAAAAAATCTATGCAGCTAAAGATTCATTCTCCATTTCTGAGAGCTGGATTATGGGGACTAATTAAAGAGATTATTGACCAAAATTATTGCAAAAAATGACAACAAAACAAAATATTAAAAAAATATTTTATATGTTTTAAATATTTATAAAACATTATGTATAATATTATGTATATTTAAGTATGTAAAAACAATGTAATAAATTCTCTATATAAAAATAAAAAAGTATCTTTTTTTAATTGAGTGATTTAACAAACAAAAACATATACCAAATACAATTTCAAGAAGTATTTGCAAATGGGCAAATTCTAATTATCAAATTTAAACATCCTCAGTAATGTCAAAATAAAAAGATATACGTGTGTAAATAGAAATTTGCACTAGATAGATAGATAGATAGATAGATAGACAGAGACAGACAGACAGACAGACAGACAGATTTTAAATTTACAGAGAGAGACCAGAAATATTAAATATAAATACAAAGTGAGATAGATAGATAGATAGATAGATAGATAGATAGAGAGACAGATAGATTATTTATATATGTATTACATATATAGAAACAAAAATATAAAATATAAATAGTATATTGTTATGTATATTTTAATACTAATAATATTATACAATACTATATTACGTAATATTTATGAATTTTGAGAATTAAAAAGACATTTTTCATGAGGAGCTAAGCCTACATATATCTTCTTGTTTCCATGACTACAGGCTATACTGCTTGTGGACCATGATGCCCTGCAACACAATATCGACAGGAGTGTGTTGATTTTTCTATTTTATTTATTTATTTTGCAAGAATGTTTGTGTATGTCATCAAATCCAGGTCACATTTACACAGTTCAATTCAACATGAACTGCACAGAACTGTTATCCTGGACACTACAACACACTGTATCTAAAGATGACAGAACTGTTAAAAACACTTTCAGTCTCCGCTGTGTCTCAGTGTTAATAAGTGGGTATGTTGTGAAACTATACTGTGTGTGTGTTCATATGAGTGTGTTGTGTGTGTAAATTCAATGTGGCCTCGAGGTTTGAGGGGAAAGGGGGGGTATGATTCAGCACCAGACACTTGGCACGTGCCTTTCTCCCTCACACACACACAGACACACACGCACGCACGCACACTAACGCGTGCACAATAAATCCTCTTCCCCCTGAGGAGGAGTCCGAGGGAGTGATGTGGAGGAGGGTTGAGTCAGGTGGGGACCAACATCCCTCCCCCATCTCTCTCCTCCATCACCACATTACCCACAAAATAAGACAAATAGAGCCGCTCCGCTAGCTCGCTCTATCTAATTATGTCGGGGAGGTCAGAGTTCACGTGTGGGGGGTCGAATCTGAATTTTGGGGTGCTATTACATTTGGTATGCAGATCAACATAAGCGTGGCAGTTCTCAGTGCATCTGCGTGTGTTTTCGGCGGGGGTCACCGGCTGTAACGTCTACGTGCGCCAGCCGGCCTGGGGAGGGACGAAAGGTTAAAGAGGTCAAGCTCCTCACGGGACTCAGACGGCACCTCATCATGCAAACATGAATATATATACAAACCGATATGGACCAACGCGTCGCCGCTATTGACCTTCCCCCTTAACCGACCTTGACCCCAACAGAAGGAAGACAATCGTTCTAAAAATAGAAAGAGTCTCAGGGGTGGACGGTTTGGACTCCATATGGTCCGTTCAGATTTGGGAATGAATGTTGGGAGGTGGTTTCGATCCCACTGGAGTGCACTGTCACCGGCAATAACACTCTCAGTGGTGCTGCAGTAGAGCTTCACAGGTTCGTCTGCTCGTGACACACTTCCACAGAGGCACTGCAGAGAGGAGGCGCTGCCGAGCCCCGTTCAGGACAGATCCAGAATCAGATCATCTCAAATCTACAGAATATAGATGTTATGAGGTTCTACTGTTGATCACATGAACCCGATCAGGATGTGAATACTTGATTCTGTGTAGATCCACAAAGAATTCTTTGATCTTATGGGCTGTTAGGATGAGCTCATGGTTGTGGCACATCAGCTGATGATGGTATAAATTCAAAATGCATTTTTTTCATCAATTGCTAGAGTGTTCTGAATGGTTGCTTGAGCCAATCCTTGAGTCTTAGATATGACTTCAGTTTCAAAAAACATAAATCTGATTAATTAGACAAGTAATATATATTGCACCATATAAATATATATATATATATATATATTCCAATTCCAGAATCGGATACTTAAAATTTCTATTCCAGCTATCATTTCCTGTGTGCACATCTTTTTTTCAGGTGGCGAAAAGGGACTGTTAAAAATGTATTTGTCTTTGAATCATTCATTCAAGAGATTCATTCAAAAACACTGATTCATCCAGTAATGAAACAAGTAGATCTTGAGTTATTAATTTCATTCATAAATTCCATGAGATTTCTTTTAATTGGCTAATATTTTTCTTCAGAATTGTGTGAGAACTACAACCTCCATTAAAAAAAAAATAATAATAAATCTCAATTTATCCAAAATCATGCAGCTCTATTTGGCACACAAAGAGCTCTTAATCGAGTCCAGTTTTTAATATTTTTATGTAGCCAGCTGATTTTTGTTCATGGTATTCAGTAACAATTAAAAGTTTTGCAAAAAGAAACAAAGTATAAATATGTTTGATATCTAAAGGTTTTTTTTTAACCACATTGGAATTGAAACTGGGAATCGATAAGAATCGATAAGCAGAATCGGAATTAGAATTGATAAAACTCAAAGGATACCCAATCCTCTATGTATGTATGTGTGTGTGTGTGTGTGTGTGTGTGTGTGTGTGTGTGTGTGTGTGTGTGTGTATATACATATACAGGTGCATCTCAATAAATTAGAATGTCGTGGAAAAGTTCATTTATTTCAGTAATTCAACTCAAATTGTGAAACTCGTGTATTAAATAAATTCAGTGCACACAGACTGAAGTAGTTTAAGTCTTTGGTTCTTTTAATTGTGATGATTTTGGCTCACATTTAACAAAAACCCACCAATTCACTATCTCAACAAATTAGAATATGGTGACATGCCAATTAGCTAATCAACTCAAAACACCTGCAAAGGTTTCCTGAGCCTTCAAAATGGTCTCTCAGTTTGGTTCACTGGGCTACACAATCATGGAGAAGACTGCTGATCTGACAGTTGTCCAGAAGACAATCATTGACACCCTTCACAAGGAGGGTAAGCCACAAACATTCATTGTCAAAGAAGCTGGCTGTTCACAGAGTGCTGTATCCAAGCATGTTAACAGAAAGTTGAGTGGAAGGAAAAAGTGTGGAAGAAAAAGATGCACAACCAACCGAGAGAACCGCAGCTTTATGAGGATTGTCAAGCAAAATCGATTCAAGAATTTGGGTGAACTTCACAAGAAATGGACCGAGGCTGGGGTCAAGGCATCAAGAGCCACCACACACAGACGTGTCAAGGAATTTGGCTACAGTTGTCGTATTCCTCTTGTTAAGCCACTCCTGAACCACAGACAACGTCAGAGGCGTCTTACCTGGGCTAAGGAGAAGAAGAACTGCACTGTTGCCTAGTGGTCCAAAGTCCTCTTTTCAGATGAGAGCAAGTTTTGTATTTCATTTGGAAACCAAGGTCCTAGAGTCTGGAGGAAGAGTGGAGAAGCTCGTAGCCCAAGTTGCTTGAAGCCCAGTGTTAAGTTTCCACAGTCTGTGATGATTTGGGGTGCAATGTCTTCTGCTGGTGTTGGTCCATTGTATTTTTGAAAACCAAAGTCACTGCACCCGTTTACCAAGAAATTTTGGAGCACTTCATGCTTCCTTCTGCTGACCAGCTTTTCAAAGATGCTGATTTCATTTTCCAGCAGGATTTGGCACCTGCCCACACTGCCAAAAGCACCAAAAGTTGGTTAAATGACCATGGTGTTGGTGTGCTTGACTGGCCAGCAAACTCACCAGACCTGAACCCCATAGAGAAACAAGAGACCAAAAAATGCAGATGAGCTGAAGGCCACTGTCAAAGAAACCTGGGCTTCCATACCACCTCAGCAGTGCCACAAACTGATCACCTCCATGCCACGCCGAATTGAGGCAGTAATTAAAGCAAAAGGAGCCCCTACCAAGTATTGAGTACATATACAGTAAATGAACATACTTTCCAGAAGGCCAACAATTCACTAAATTTTTTTTTTTTTTTATTGGTCTTACCAAGTATTCTAATTTGTTGAGATGAATTGGTGGGTTTTTGTTAAATGTGAGCCAAGACCATCACAATTAAAAGAACCAATGTGTGCACTGAATTTATTTAATACACGAGTTTCACAATTTGAGTTGAATTACTGAAATAAATGAACATTTCCACGACATTCTAATTTATTGAGATGCTCCTGCATATATATATATATATATATATATATATATATATATTAGAATTACATACACATTATTCTGAAAATATGTATTATAAATATTTTATGTATAATACATACATATTAATATTATTAATATTATTATTATTATGTAAGGAATAATTGACGACGGGCCGTTGAATTATTAGAAAAATAATGCACACCCGAGGTGGTGATGCGGCCACAACGCGAAGCGGAGTTACACCACGGGTGTGCATTATTTTTCTAATAATTCAACAGTCCAGAGTCAATTATTCCGTTTATACTACGGCTGCCACACCTCAACACATTGATCAGATTATATATTTCAAGGGATTCATCCGGTTTTTGTACTTAAATCGCTATTGTGAGTAGGATTATTTCTTCCGCATCTCATCCATCGCCTCCGTTGCTAATTCCAAAACGTCATTTTAGACCTAGTAACGGAGGATTGAGCCGTTGATAGCAGACTAATGCAGCTAATAACTAAGTTATGAGAGAGAGAGAGAGAGAGAGAGAGAGAGAGAGAGTGAATTAGCCTAACGTTATCTCTCTGAGTCTGTCTCTCATCAGTGTTCGGCAGCAGCGTCCCAACTAACGTTAGTGAAACTTTAAATTGATTGCCGCTGTTACCTCGCTTCGCTTGTGAGAAATGTCATGTACTTTTCAGTTACTAAACTATTTACTGACAAAGTCGTCAGAGTAGAGCTAACATCATTAGCGCGTATGTTTCCATGTGTGTAAACGGTGTGTCTGTAAAGGAAGAGAGAGAGGGAGAAATAGAGTATGTGCTTTACGCACATAATAAAACGTAATTTTGTGGCAAAACATGGAAATGATCTGTCGTTTTTATCCTATTGCTTACTATACTAATGTATTTGCTTAATACTATGTATTTGGCCAGTGTCGTTGTGGGTTTTGGTTATTTTGCTGTTGTAAGACCTTTTGAAATAACTGAAATCATTTGGCGAAGTGATATGGTCATGTAATGCGGTCAAGAGCTGCCTGGAACTACGTTCGCCGCACGTTTCCCTGAAAATAATTGCACACCTTAGAATGTTCGTCATCCAATCAGATTCAAGCATTCAACGGCCCCGGAGTATAATAATAAATATAATACATTTCTTGTCATCATGTGACACTTAAGACTGGAGTAATGGCTGCTGAAAATTCAGCTTTGCATCACAGGGACAAATAACATTTTAAAATATATTCTAATCAGTTATTTTAAATTTTGATAATATTTCACAATATTACTGTTTTTACTGTATTTTTGATCAAATAAATGCAGCCTTAGTGAGCATAAAGACTTCTTTCAAAAAAAAAATCTTACAGACCCTAAACTTCTGAACAGTAGTGTATTATATAATTTTGGGATATATATTTTATATATACACATACATAAATGTTATTATATTTTACTTGCACTGTACGTACATAGTTGCATTATATATGTATATGTGTTTATAGGCTATATGTATGTATGTATGTATATATATATATATATATATATATATATATATATATACACACACACACACACACACACACACACACATAAATTGTGTGTATATACATATGTATATACACAATTTATATATGTGTGTGTGTGTGTGTGTGTGTGTGTGTATACATATATAATTTATATATATGTGTGTGTGTGTATGTATTATACAACTATGTACAGTGCAAGATGATAAGCTTCAGTAAGAAATTGGCAACAGATCTTGAAATATATTTATGACTGATATCACAACCTTGGCTTGTCTTCATCTCACAGTGATTGGCTGCCACTTGGCATTTTTCACATTTCATTTCCATAAAGTTCTGCATTTCCTAACTTTTTAATGCTTTCACCACTTACTCCACACTGTTGTCAATCCCACAATCCATTGCACAAGCCATCACCCAGATCACATAGATAATAATAGAAAATGTCCAACTCCACTTGCCCCGCACCAGCGGACACGTATGGTTAGGATTGGGGTTTGATCAAATCCTTAATTCAGAGTACGAGCAATAGAAATCGTGATGCTTAACTCATCAAGGAATACTAATTAAAGTACAGCCAATCAGTAGAGAACTAAATTAAACTCAGGTCATTGAATTGGCATGCCTGTGCTAATTTAATGTAATCAAGAGATTTGTGCTGCTCAAGCTGGAAGGAGTCCAGGGAGTCAGCAAGAATATAATTGATGACATACATCACGTCTCTCTCTACAGCAAGCTGTGGATATCCTTGATTTGGTGTTTAAGGGAGTGTAGTATACACATAGTGAGAGAAGATGAGTGTGTGACAGACGGCCACAGATTTTGGTGAGTGTGTGAGCGTGTACCAGCACAGCGGCCACCAAAAGTCTCTGTTTTGATGAAACTGCCCTTATCTGCTCATAATCATATTATGTTCATTACTGCTTGTTGCTCTTTATTTACTGTAAAATTGAGTTGGCTCCAGTCCTTTAATTCAGTTGGTGGTGTATAACACAGTATAACAGCGCTGGAACTTTTAGACAGTGTGTCAAGTTAAAAGAGCTTCAACTACAAAACAAACACATTTATATACCTGTTTTGCTCCATTGTGTTGTGCTGCAAAAACATATCTGGTGGCAACAGGCCCGTCCTCACTGAATGGATGCTGGAAACTAATTAATAGCATATCGTAACTATAACCTGTCTCTAAATCTGCACTAGATTACAAGAAGAGAAAAAGACATTGTAAACACACTGTTTGGAATTCATGAGCTTTCTGTTGAGAACCACACA
Source organism: Spinibarbus caldwelli (assembly GCA_039654775.1). NCBI lineage: Eukaryota > Metazoa > Chordata > Actinopteri > Cypriniformes > Cyprinidae > Spinibarbus > Spinibarbus caldwelli. Next base: position 16,998,101 of record CM077261.1, on the reverse strand, counting down.
GATCATTTGCACCATGAAAAGAAACATAGGAATCCACCCCAGTTCTCTAAAAAAGGTTTGGCATACTGCAGAATTCTTTTTGCAATACACTGCTACAATTACAACAGGGCCAAAAACCCAAGAAACCCTCATTAGACTGGTGCATACCACAGCAGAAAGTGAACAGCTGAAGAATTTCAATACAACATCAATGAACGAGCACATTTCTGTGCATCTCCATCTCTGCAGAGACAATTGCTTGCCAGAATTTTTGGGATATTTCTCAAAACCAACATGTCTATTTAGATTGTGTTGAACCTTTTAAAGTATCTATTTTGGAGGGTCGGCTCATCATGGTTTGCTTGAGATTCCATTTAGTAACATTAGTGATTTATAGACTTGAATTGCCACACCGTTCAAAGCAATAGCTTATAAAACAGCCTTGAACTGTGCTGACAGAAAGAAAGACAGATGATTTTCACCAGTTAAATTATCAGTCCTGACAGAAATCCAGGTTGATCTCTTATGACCTGCTGCTATGTTTATTCACTTTCAAACCATTCACATTTTTTCTTTCATGATCTCTTTGTCTTAAGGAGTGTGTTATTATGTGTGCATGTAAGATGCAAAAGCAACAGTCCACCTGACATGCTAGTTGTCATTTGTGTAGTGAAACTGGGGAACGGAAACATTTTCTTTAAAAGACTAATCTGCCATATTGCTATTTTTACAGTACATACATCTATGTAAACAGTTACCATTCATTTGTTTAAATTAATCATAATATTTCATTTAATACAAGGAGTAATGGAGGTTGACCATAGGCTAATTCTTTTCATTGTCAGGAATAATGTGTTTAAAATCTGATATGTTTAAAGTCAGTATATTTATGTGAAATGGGCCAATTATTTTTTACTGGGAAATACACTACTGTTCAAAAGTTTAGAGAGAATAAAAAATATTTTAAGAAATGAATACTTTTATTCAGCAAAGATGCATTAAATTGATCAAAATTGGCAGTAAAGACATATAATGTTGCAAAAGGTTCCTATTTCAAATAAAAAAGGTTCTTTTAAACATTCTATTTATCAAATAAAATAGTATAATGGTTTACACAAACATTAAGCAGCACAACTATTTTCAACATTGATAATAATAATAAATGTTTCTTGAGCAAATTAGCATATTAGAATGATTTCTAAAGGATCATGTGACCCTGAAGACTGGAGTAATAATGACTGATGAAAATTCAAAATAATAAATCACTAAAATATATTTAAAGACAACAATCATTTTAAAAATTGTAATAATATTTTACAAGATTCATGTTTTATTGTATTTTTGATCAATAAAAGCAGCCTTGGTGAGCATAGATGGACAGACAAACAAAATACAGACAGAAAATTTGTACTTTGACATCAGTTAAAAAAAAAAAAGTTTTGTTGAAAATTTCTCAGAAAGTAAAACAGGCATGTGCTACATGAGTGTCCTTTAAGTACTTTAGACTATAGTATGTTACAATTGTGCTCTAAGCTCTTGCCTAAGAGACCGGTCAAAATTATATTCGTGGTTATTCAATAAACAATAACAAACACATTATAGTCCTCTGCTTCCGTCTTTCCTGTTCTGTTGGGTAAACCTGAACAAATCAGCAGTAACTGAGAAAATGCCCATCTACATGTGATCTATTAGGAGTTACAGATTTCCACGCGAACGTTCAAGCAAATTGGAAGCGTTTCAGGTTGCGCTGGCAGCCGTATATTAATGGGGGGACCAGGGGGCGGGGTGTGCGGCCCTGGGTTCTCCCTAACAACATTACAATGAAAAGAACAGGCGGCGAGGAACGACATTGTCATTAACCTCTGCTGCGAATGTAAATCAACGCCCGTTCACGCAAATTACCCCAATTCCACACAACCCTTCTCCAAAGACCCAACCAGAGATGACGAGGGGCCGTGCGGGGAGTGAACGCACTGGCCTGTAATGCCTCCATTGCTAATACATGTTTATTATTCTCTTGCTCCATTTTAGATTTCTCCTCCAGTGCAGTTTTAATGTAACCGGTTTAGTCACGATCGATATGCATCACTAATACAGGACGCCTTATCAAAAATTAGGTTGAAACAATCGCATAAGGCAATTTTATATCATTATCCTCCTCATCATCATCATCACCCAGAACACAAACATTATATCATCAGATTCATTACGCTCAGAGTGTCTCAAGCCACATTAGCGTGTGCTTATTCCGCATTGACAGTCGTGATGGATGGACAGCTGCTGTCTCTGCGCGCGCTCGGTCGGGACGTCGACATATTGCACGTCATACGGAAAGGTAACAAATTTGCCAGGACGGCTCGAACCATCTGTCTGTGTGTCCTCGCTTGAACAAAGGGGGTCACCATGAGTCAGGACGCTCTGCACCCTCCTATTGTCCTGTCCTCGCAGTGTAACGGCCAGTCCTAAATAACAACAGCTGAAAATGAAATTAAAGCTAACACACGGTTGTACTTCAGTTATGACAATACGCAAAGAAATAGTTTGCAATTGGTGTATGAAAACAGTCATTTGGCGATGTAGACAGAAGCATACTCTGAGCTGTATAATTGGACAACATGCGTAGAAAATGGAGGCAGTTGTGTGGGCCTGCACACACAAACCAAATCAAAATTTTTCAGCGAGCACGATAATCCCTGCGCTGTCCTGAGGGAAAATGTCTCTCTCTCTCTCTTTCGAATTCATGTGAGACTCATAACCATCTGGCTGCCGAACAGATTAATTTTTGTTTGAATTAAATATGATCGTTTTTGAATCATTTTGTAGCGCGAAAAAGGCTATCTCCTGAGAACGAAAGAGTACCGAGTTAAAATGATGACCAGATTTAATTCTTTATTCTCTTTTAGTGGATAAATGTGTCACTGAAATGGAGCCCTGGACAAGTCCTCAATGGGGAGGACACAAATTGAAATGGTTTATTTAAATATAAGACCAAAAAATATCCAAAAATTAGTCAAATATTTTGAATGTGACACTTGATACATGAACACCCACACAAATTTAGGCCTAGTGTAAACAAATGAAAAAAGATGCTCAAATGGTTTGTTATTGACAATATTTTGGAAGCACGCCTCCAAATCTAAAATACTGGAGCCATGGGTCGATTTTCAATTATGGTTTTTGATAATAAAGATAAACCAGCAGTCAAAGCTCGGCTTAAAGCAGCCAAACTCGCCCTCCCACCATTCCACTGTTCCCAAAGCTTTAAAACAGCTCTCCTGCAGTTAAGCTTTCCATCTCTCTATTCACTTCTTTTCAGTGAAAACCAAAGACGAGAAGAGGAAGGTCAAATACCTGTCAGAGAGGAACAGAAAGAGAGAGATGATCAATAGTGAATTTGATGATGCTTTTTCCTGTAATAGCAGCTAACGCTCAGCTGCGAGAAAGCTGTAATTCCTAACAGCATGTTGTGTGTGGGTTAATTTGTGTAGGATATATCTCAAGCGTGTGTATGCATGCTAGGGGTTGCACAGACTAATCGACTAGTCGACTAGTCGACTTTAATGCTCTGCCATGACGCTTTAAGCTTGACGTCGACTAGTCGCTGGTCCTATAGAGGGCGCAAGAGTATAAGAAATCTCTGAAGGACTTACACATTTACGCTCCGTTTCCAAAAAGTTAAAATGACAAATAAATGCATACTCTGAAAGCGCTCCACAAGACGTGTGATTATATTATTGGATGCTCGAAATTTAACGGGAGAATGCACGTTTTAAACCGCTTATAATACAGGTCAGTTAATCGCCGTTCTACTATAAAGCGCTGCTGCTCAGTAACGCACACACGTAGGCTTCAGACAGTAGCGCGTACATCACGCGCAGATCACGCGTGTACAGAATCGTTCAGCGCGGAAAGGTATTGTCAACACTGTTCTGTGATTTCTCAATAAAATAGCTTAGAAACTGAAAAGTTCAAGCATATATTTCTTAATAACTAAATCCCACAGGTTCACTACTAGTAGAGAGTCGCTGCCAGGTAGAATTAATTCACACGCAATCGCTCTCACTAATGCATTCATATGAGTGTAATCTTTACTGTACTACTTTATCTGTATCTGATTTAGAACGAGTAGAAATCTGTGAGAAATATAACGACCCAAAGACAAAAGAACTGATAAAAATGAGCTGTTATAGGAGCGATAGCCATGTGGGCAGCACTGTATCATATGCCATAGCTGTGCACAAGGTGTTGGTCACCGCTCCAGACTTATTTGTTCATTAATGACGTCATCAGCGACTAGTCGACTTCGACTCGACTTTCATCACATAAAAGTCGACTTTAAAAAATCAGAAGTCGTTCAACCCCTAATGCATGCTGGTCGTATTTTCGTAAATATACGTAGGTTGTGAGACGTAAGTGTTTAGAATGGATTTGCTTCTTTTTCTCTCTCTGTCTCTTGGTTCTTCCACCATTTTAGAGCTGAGCGCTGCTCTCGGCATACAGTATCACTGCTTCATTATTCAGGACCAATCAGAGTGTGTGTCAGATTAGGATGTATAATCCTGGTGTAATCCCTCGTCTGGTCCACCGGGTGCAGACAGCAGTGACTGTACAGACACACAGATGATCACAGTATGTGAAGAAGAAAAATTACTGAATCATTCAGTCCGCTCAAACAAATGTGTAAGTGTATCTTAACCGACAATGTACAACATTCAATAACGTTACAATGCAACAATAAAGTCTTTTTGCAACTAAATTGTTTTGTACTTCAGGGTAGGTAAAATACAGAATATTGGTAATGTTGCACTGTGTTGCAGTGGCAGCTAGAGGGTTTCTGAGTCTAATTTACAATTGGTTGCTTTAAAATGGCACTAACCGGATAAAAATGATAGCTAGAGGTTTTTCAAAAGCTTTTCAAAACATAAAACAGGACCGATATTTTATACATATTTTATATTTTAGTTATACAGTCAAACTGTTTGTTGTCACTAAACTAGTACTCCACAATATAATAATGTTATATTAAATTTAAATATTTAGCTATTGAAAAATAGAAGTATATTTATGAAAAAAAAATATATATATAGTTCACATGGTTGAGGGCAAATTTTCTTTCATTTTATTATTTATATTTTTCTTCTACAATCATGCAGCAAAGAATTTATAATGTTACAAAAGATTTCTATTTCAAATAAATGATGCTATTTTAAATAGCTTTTCGTCAAAAAGTGCTGAAAAACATTGTCACACTGAAGTCTGGAGGCAATAAAACATTTTAAAGATCTTATCAACCCCATTTTTAAAAATGCCAACATATGTATATAAATAGGAAATATATAGTACATGCATAAATGTAGCAAACAAATATTAATAAATAAATATCCATGCAGTGTGCATGGACAATCAAATGGCAAAGATGCAAAATATGGTTGGGAAAAAAAAATATGCCCTAACTTTTATGATACATCTTACACGATAATATTCATATGCATATATATATATATATATATATATATATATATATATATATATATATATATATATATATATAAATATAATAATTTATTTATATATTTTTATTTTATATATATATATATATATATATATATATATATATATATATATATATATATATATATATTTATATATATATATATATATTTATTTATTTATTTTTAGAAATATTATTGCTTTAATTCCTTGCTCTTTTAAAGATTCAGGAACACAAATATATGGATTTTTACTAATTTATCATTACAAACAAAGAGACTTAATGACCGCCCGTATCGCAGAAAAGGCCCTCTGCAGGAGGGGCAGGTGTCTTTTCGCTGGGGTGAAATGTGACATTTGGAAACTTAAGGGGGGAGGTGAGAACAGGGAAACGCAGATGGTAGTTGTGCCCTGACCTTTGACCTCTTTCTCCAGCCGAGGCTTCGACAAGCACATTTGTGTGTGTGTGTGTGTGTGAGAGCAGATAATTAAGTCTGAGTTTTCCGATCAGCAAGATTACGTCTCGGCACTGAGGAGGCAGAGAGAGGCTCATGAGGAGACGTCACCTCAGCGCCTGCAGCATTTATCTACATTACTATAGCGTTTATACTAGTTTCTGCGTAACACACACATATGCTCCTGCTATATATGAAACAGGAAGAGTCTTTTGTTCATAAAGGAATTTCCTTTTTTGCGTTTGAGCATATATGTGTTTCAGGGCCATATCAGTGTGTTTTTCAGCCCCAGAGTGACGCAGTGGTGCCATATTCACAGCTCATATGCTAGTCAGGTATAAATACACATGAAGCAATCAATGACTAACTGCTCTGTGACCTGCTTACTCTCAGAGACATCATGAAAGGAATTTGGAGAAGAAAAGAACAAATGTGAAGGAAGAGACACAGACAGACCAATGAGATTTAAAATGAAGGCATAATAAAGAGATGGAGAACAACATAAGCAGGATGTGGGAGAGTGTGAATAAGAAGCAAAGATAAGGAAAATGAGCAGGCAAACAGAATCACTGCTCATAGCAACAGCATATTCTGGATTTATAATTCAATTATTATTACATTTAACTGATAAATGTGGACTAAATTTGAACCAGTCAAGGAAAAAAAAAAGTTACAAAAGTGTCTGGAAATCTCCTGGTGCTCATAGAGCGCGGGTTATTTTTGCCGCTTTATAGGCCTTGAACAGTTAAATGCACACACTTGTATGTGTCAAAATGCCCATCTTTGCAAGTATCCTCGTAAACACAGTAATTTACGTCTTAAGTGAAAGCAAACAGCTGAGAAAGAAAACACATGTATAACAGTATACTGGATCCGGGCGGCTCTTCAACTGACAGCAGTCTAATATTCCTGCTGTCTGTCATTCATGTTAATCAAATAACAAAAGACAGAAAATCTCTCACTGCTCTTGACTAAATTACTTTTGTAACTTTAATAAGAAAAAATATATATTTACTTTACACAGTGAAGAATATGCAGTGTTTTTATATATTTGATTACTTTATACTGAATGTATGTAGCTTTTCTTATTTATTTGTTCTGCTGTAGTTTTTTTTTTTTTTTTTTTGTGTCCTATTGCTTGCAATTAGTTTCTTATTCTTATTTAATTCCTGACTGTTTACTTGTCTTCAATGAGCTTGAGTTTCCTAACGTTAGCTAACTATGGTCGTTAACGATGGAACTTGCGACAATAGTTGCTTTTGGGAAACCACATAGCAACACCTTACAACCACCCAGAATGCTCTAGCAACCACACAGCAATAAACTGACAAATAGTAACACCCTAGCGACCACACAGAATACCTTAGCAACGTCATGGCAAGCACCCAAAAAAAACAAGCATGACTGCAGCAAGTTTTACAGGGGCCAGCAACACATCAGCAAATGTGAAAAGTTTTTTTGCATTTGCTATTTTTGGCGGCCATGTTGTGGAGGGACATGTGACTCACTCACTCCCCCACAGGTGGATGTATTTATAACACAACAGTGCAGAGAGCACAAAAAGCATCAGAAAGCAAACAGAGTGGACACCCCGCTTTGAACCACAGAGGCCAAACGCTGCGCTGTCATCCTGCCCTGACAGGAGTGTGTGTTCTACCTGACTTAAATATACCTCTGCACTAAATCAGACGGGCCAGAGCGAGAGAAAACAAGAGAGGGAATGAGACAGAGTCAGTGGAGAATGGAGTGCTCTCAGAACAGATCCTATTACAGAAGGCCAGGAGGATTTCCCTCCTTCTGCTGAGAGAAGTGAGGATGAGCTCAGGAGATTAGCTTAACATTGACCTAAACGCACACACACGCAAACACGCTCGCACATACATTTACACCAGGGCAGCATGTTTCAACCTTTCTGTATGTCGCCTCGGTGACTTCGACAGAATGGTTTCATAGTGAAGTGAGGAGAGAGAGGAGGATTCTATTATGGCAGACTGGCAATAAAATAAGCATAGAGTTTTCCAGTGAGACTGACCTCTACGCTTAAAGAGAGACACACACTGAACAGGTAAGTAGGCAGTCATTTCCATATGAATGTGTTCCTAAAGTAAAAAAAAAAAAACAAAAAAAAAAAAAAACAAAACTGGCCCGTTCAGCTAAATCAAACAGGAGTGCTCTTAAAGACATGAATAAACATGAGCTCTCCAGTCCAACAGAGAGCCCAAAGTGCATCGCACCTTTAAGTGAAAAGCTGCCTGGTATTAGGACTTAATGTGCCAAAGTGAGTGGCTATTTCAGACACACCACTACACACATAGAAAACACACACACGCTACACCATACACACATACCACTACAGTAAGATTCACATCAAAGCAAACTAATAGCTCAGTTATAATAATAATACATAATTAAATTAAAATTATTACAAAAATATTCCATAATAATAATAATAATAATAATAACAATGGATATTATTGTTATTAATATTATTAACCTATTACAATATTTTATAATAACAGCAATAATTGTCTTTTATTATTATTGACGAGCAACAGTATGCAACAATAGAAAGAATACAATATTGGATTTGTTTTTTTTTTTTCAGTCTGGAGATTTCATAGTATCATTATTGTAAATAATAATAATAATAATAATAATAATAATAATAATAATAATAATAATAATGACTATCATTGTTATTAATATTAATAAATTGTAGTAACTAAAACAATTATAAAATATACTAGTTTATACTATTTATACTAGTTAATATATTTTCTATACAATTTTTTGTATAATTATTTTGTACAATTTTTGAATATAATTTTATTCTGGTTAATAATAATTACTTTATAATATATAAAATATTCATAGAATTTATTATTATAACTACATACAAATAATAATGATGATAATAATAACAGCAATAACTGTCAATAATTTAATGCAAAAATAAAAAAGTGCAATATTGGATTTGTTTCTTTCAGTTTTGTGACTTCATATTATTACTGATAATAATAATAATAATAATAATAATAATAATAATAATAATAATAATAATAATCTTGTTCTTCTTATTACTAATGTTGTTCTTTATTATTTCTTTTTTTTATATATTAATATTAACAACATCAACCCGATTTTTAACTTCTGACACATTTACCTGCATGCAAACCATGTCAAATGTCACTGGCTTAAGCATGCATGAACATATCGTAAGTTACATAAACCCACATACATTCTGGATGGAATGAGTCAAAATAACTCTTGAGTGGCACTTGGAATCTCTTAGAGAGAGAATACTCTGCTCATACACACATACAACATCGAAACAAATGTGATGAAAATGTGGGAATTAACTTTCAGCACCTAGAAGTGTGTTCTCATGCACCTGTCAGGATGCAGTGGGCTGGGATCAGGTGAGTGAGGTGAGACTAAGGTGAGATCTGAGGGCCGCTGGGCAGCAGGAAAGACCATTAGCACTAAGCAGCGTGTAAGCCGCTCCACTTTAACATGTTAGATAATACCACAGCTCAAGAGGATCCTCAGCTCAGAATAGCGCTGAGAGAACGGGACGACACAAACACTGCTCTACAGTGGAACACATGCACAACGTGCCACTGGAAAGTCATTGCATCACTATGCCACAGTTTGTATAGTACACACACATATACATACATATATATATATATATATATATACATACAGTGGTGTGAAAAATTGTTGGCCCCCTTCCTGATTTTTTTTTTTTTTTTGCATGTTTGTCACACTTTAATGTTTCAGATCATCAAACAAATTTAAATATTAATCAAATATTACACAAGTAAACAACATGCAGTTTTTAAATTAAGGTTTTTTATGAAGGGAAAACAAAATCCAAACCTACATGGCCCTGTGTGAAAAAGTGTTTTAACATCCAAAGAACTGCAGGCCTCACTTGCCTCAGTTAAGGTCAGTGTTCATGACTCCACCATAAGAAAGAGACTGGGCAAAAATAGCCTGCATGGTAGAGTTCCAAGACGAAAACCACTGCTGAGCAAAAAGAACATAAAGGCTCGTCTCAGTTTTGCCAGAAAACATCTTGATGATCCCCAAGACTTTTGGGAAAATACTCTGTGGACTGACGAGACAAAAGTTGAACTTTTTGGAAGGTGTGTGTCCCATTACATCTGGCGTAACAGTAACACAGCATTTCAGAAAAAGAACATCATACCAACAGTAAAATATGGTGGTGGTAGCGTGATGGTCTGGGGCTGTTTTGCTGCTTCAGGACCTGGAAGACTTGCTGTGATAAATGGAACCATGAATTCTGCTGTCTACCAAAAAATCCTGAAGGACAATGTCCGGCCATCTGTTCGTGACCTCAAGCTGAAGCGAACTTGGGTTCTGCAGCAGGACAATGATCCAAAACACACCAGCAAGTCCACCTCTGAATGGCTGAAGAAAAACAAAATGAAGACTTTGGAGTGGCCTAGTCAAAGTCCTGACCCGAATCCTATTGAGATGCTGTGGCATGACTTTAAAAAGGCGGTTCATGCTCGAAAACCCTCCAATGTGGCTGAATTACAACAATTCTGCAAAGATGAGTGGGCCAAAATTCCTCCACAGCGCTGTAACAGACTCATTGCAAGTTATCGCAAACGCTTGATTGCAGTTGTTGCTGCTGCTAAGGGTGGCCCAACCAGTTATTAGGTTTAGGGGGCAAGCACTTTTTCACACAGGGCCATGTGGGTTTGGATTTTGTTTTCCCTTTATAATAAAAAAACTTCATTTAAAAACCGCATGTTGTGTTTACTTGTGTTATCTTTGATTAATATTTAAATTTGTTTGATGATCTGAAACAATAAAGCGTGACAAACATGCAAAAAAATAAAAAAATCAGGAAGGAGGTCAACAATTTTTCACACCACTGTATAATATATATCTATATATATATATATATATATATATATATATATATATATATCTATATATATATATATATATATATATATATATATATATATACACTGTATATATGTATATATATATATATGTATGTATATGTATATATATATATATATATATATACACACACATATATATATATATGTATATGTGTGTGTGTGTGATCAGGTTTTTTTTTTTTTTTATTAATACTGACATGATTATATTAATGGAGTATGTTGTAAGAAGCATTGTATGTTGTAAGATATTTTTTCTACGTTTTAAATAAGATAAAATAATTCAAAGAACTAAAATAAAAAAAATACAATTATTTACAAATAAAAAAAAAAGTTGGCACACTTCACCTATAGTTTTTAGCTACAGCATATTTTTTGACAATGAAATATTCTGATGATCACATAAATCTACCAGCCTATCTAGGAATGCTGTTATAAACAAACTTACAAATAATGAAACTCTGCCGCTGGACCAATTGAATTTCACCCCCAAAAAAATAAAAATTACGCTAACATAAAATAAATCCAAAGGAATTTTCACATCCCCCCCCTCTCTCTCTCTCACCCTCTCTCTCTGCCTGTGGAGAGCTCGGAGAGATGGGCATGGTTGCTAGGTGACCGGTTGTGGTTGCCTTGGCAACTTTAAGTGGAACAGCTGGTCCAATCAGCATAAATTGCGGGCAAGCAAAGGCAGAGCCAGAGAGAGAGAGAGAGAGAGAGGCTGCTGAAGCATGCAGGATAGAGCAAAAGAGAGAAGAGAAATAAGGATGAGTGAGAGGAATGAGGGGAGAGGAGAAGAGTAGAAAAGGAGAGGCGGGAAGAGGATGTGAGATAGAGAAAAGAAGCAGGAGACGAATAAAGAGCCAGCTTGGAGAAACGGATAAGCGAGTGGAGAGTCAGAAGAGGGAAGGATATGAGGAGACCAGCATGAAATTCAGGAAACGATAGAGGAACTCCGAGCCACCATCTTCATACCAAAGAACATTAAACTAATTTGTTATTTAAAAATTAGCAAACATCTGAGTTTCAACTACTTCATGCCAGAGAGCATTTTACTTCAAAGATGCACTTGTTAAAGGAAGAGTTCACCTAAAACTCTCATGTCCAAACCTGTATGACTTCCTTCTGAAAAACTGTTTTTGTCTGTACAATAGAAGTCAGTGAAGTCAACAACACTGGACCCCACTGACGTTTTATTGTATGGACAGAATATATATCAGAATTATCATTTATGGTTGAACTGTCCCTTTAAGGTCATCTTCAATATTAAAACATACGACAACAAGTGTTTTACCAAACAAGCTCTATGCAAAATCCATTCCAAGAACACTTTGCACTATTTACGCACCTATTTTTGCGAGTGTGTGTGTTCACACACCATGGAGAGTCACTGGAATGTGTCCTTTCCCTCTCTTTGGCTACTTGTGATTCTGATTCTTTGGCTACATATGATTCTTATTTTACAAAGCAAAAACGTGAACATACCTTCATGACAGAAGAGGATAATTTTAGGTTTAGAATGTAATCATAACTGACCCTTCACAGGGAGTTTGACTGAAAGGCGATCTGACCAATCATAACGCCGAATCCACTATTTTGTACAACATACAAACCAGACATGAGAGAAGATTAACTTAGGTGGACATAAACTTGACAAATGGTGGGTACTGAAGTCTTTCCGCAGTTGAAGTAAAATATGTGCTGATGTTCATTCATGTTTATTTTTGCACTTTGAGTAAATATGAAAAGACGATTGGTTCACATGCCGCTTGAACTAAGGTGCTACAGCAAATTGCCATGACACATTAAAGAGTCACAAAACTGTATTTATTGTTTGAATTTCTTATAAAATTACCAAATTTGGAAGCAGAGACTTTAACTGTGTACCAAATGATGCACTATACACTTATACACTATGTACTCAACCATATAGTGTATTAATTATATAAGGTTTTGTCATTAATAATCAGAGTCTGATAGCCCCTCCCCCTTCTCTACATAATTAAAGGGGTCATATGACGCGATTTCAAGTTTTCCTTTCTCTTTGGAGTGTTACAAGCTGTTTGTGCATAGATAAAATCCCTGAAGTTGCAAAGACTAAAGTTTCAAAACCAAAGAGATATTCTTTATAAAAGTTAAGACTCGACCACGCCCCCCTAAAACGGCTCATTCAAACACGCCCCCATATGTCTACGTCACGGTGTGGGGAGATTTGCAAAACACCGCCCAAACGTATACGCAATGAAAGAAGGCAGGACTTTTATTTTCGCTGTAGTGTTGCTGCTGCTGCCGGCGCCATGTCCTGGAGACACTGTGTTTTGTTGTGAAAGCGAAACTACTTTGTTTGGGCTTCCAAAAGAGGACACAATTAGAAATCAGTGGTTAAGTTGTATTTACAACACTGTTCCAGAACAGTTCAACCCCAAATATTCGAGTGTGTGCAGCACATTTTACGGAGGACTATTTCCTGAACCTGGGAGTAGCCTGCCAGCTGTGCTCAAAGACTGTTTCTATAAAGTGGGGCAATTCCAACTTTGCAAGGACAGTCTGGCGCTTCTGACTCACAGCCTGTAAGTATGTTTTCATATTTAAAGAATTTGCCACTGACGATTCAAACACGAGTTTTGAGCATTGTAGAGTAGTGCTTGTTGTTTGTTGTTTCTCCGATCACAAATGCAGACATGGTAATGTTTACGCGGCGTGATGCAATGCAACGCGTAAAAAGACAGTATAAGTCATTATAGCCAGTAATTATGTCCCCAATGGATGCAACAAATGCCACATTTGTAATGGGTTTTATTGTTTTTGTGTCGTCGCGTCGAGACACGGCATCACAATACGGTAAAGGGCGTAACATTTCCGTCTCACGCTTGAGGTATTCGGCCAATCACAACGCACTGGATAGCTGGCCAATCAGAGCATGCCTCGCTTCTCAGAACAATGAGCTTTGTAAAAATCGGCACATTTCAGAAAGGCGGGGCATAGAGGAACAACAATAATGTACAGTGTATGGAAAATAATGCAGTTTTTGAACCCTAAAACACATAAACACATTGCATTACACCAAATACACAAAATAATGTTCTTTTTAACAACGTCATATGACCCCTTTAAGGGTCTGTTTACACTAGTGAGTTTTCATTTTAAAATGCATAACTTTTGCTACAGTTACACCTGTCGTTTACACTACTCCGGCATTTTCAACCCTCAAAAACGGAGACTAGCGAAAATGCTGCAGATCCCGTTTTAGTTTAAAAACTCCAGGGTTGCGTTTCAGTGTAAATGTAACAAAACGGAGACTTTTGAAAATGACGGCATGGCTGACTACACTCTGTGTATCCTTGACAACTGTGTAAACAATAACATCATGCTCATTGTTGTACCTGCATGAATGGTCATGTGACATGTGTTTTCGGTTGTGTAGTGTGGGCAGAGATCGTTTCTGAAACGCAGTGAAAACGGCAATGTAGATGAGGATCGTTTTCATTTTAAAACGCCATTTTAAAACGAAAACGCACTAGTGTAAACAGGGCCTAAAGCTGCGACAGTTGAGTGCATGAAGTGTTCAACATTCCACACAACATTCCACATTTTTTTTCCCGGTTATTTAAGTGCATCATCTGGGTATTTAATGTGCACTTTTTCTTTTTGGAATTTTCAGTGTGAACACACTACTCACACTATTTATACTACAAAAGGTTATAGAATAGTGCATAAGTATGCGATTTGGGATGCACCTTTTGTTTCATACTAGAAGTAAGCTGCTCTGTCTTATCCGTCGGCGTGTTGTCAGGTTCCTCTTTGCTCCACGATGCATTTTTCACTGTGTGAGAACATGATGTGTTGTGTGAGAGTGCTATGGCTTGTCGGACATAGAAACACTAACTAAGGAGGGCTGGTTTTTGCAAAGGGTCAATTGTGTTATCATCATCAATGTATACGAAAAACACTCTTTTACAAACAATTACAGGCATCTAGTCATTAGATAAAAAATAAATCAACGCGCACGTCAGACTGAAAGATATTACTCCTGAGCTGACCATATCAGCACATCTTGGGCAATCAAGGTTTCCACGGAGACAAACGAACAGCTCTCCATGACAACAGAGTTGGGTAATGGGTTGAGCCGTTCGAATGACAGGGAACTAGAGGCTATATGAACTGTTTTAAGTTTACATTACTCTCCAGACAGGACTTTAATAGGCCTAAAGTGGAAGAATGGAGCATTTAAACACTACAACTAGGATTCGCTCCAAAACTAACAAAGCTGACTGATTCATAGAGACCCCAGTGCCAAAGGGCCACAGTCAAAACCAGCCCCTAACATCTTCCTCTAATTCTTTTCCCCTTCCCCCCCACCCCACCCTACCCACCCTCTGACCGGGATCCTGCCAGTAAGACGGCCTATATTGGAGCTCATTGTGTTTGGCTATTGAAGCACATGCAGTAGCAGTTTATAGCACAATAAAACAGCACAACAGCACTCACAGGCTTTAATTGGATATAATAGCCGTAAATAATTCTGATCGTTTCACACCTTCTCCCAGATACACAGTGGAAATTATTTATCAGCCTGTTTTGCAACTATCACGATTCCCGTCGACATGAACACGTACATGTTATTTCTATACGCGCTCGTCTTATTTCGCTCCTTGCGAGAACAGTGAAAGCGCAAGGGTGAGAACAGAGGTGCCTATCACTGCAGACTCTCTGCACAATGAGAGCCGTGTTTTACAGAAGCTTGCGTGGCCCGCTGTCCCCACTACAACATTTCAGTCCTGCAGTACGGACCAAAGAGCACCATCAAACACAGAATTCTCCTCTCAAAAGCCTGTTTAATGCCAGGTCAGCTGACACGATGCTGATTTATTTTCTGAGAGGCATGTAAGGCAATGCGAGAGACTATGACTATGAGACTATGAGTAAAAACAGTAATATTGCGAAATATTATTAGAATTTAAAATAAGTGTTTTCTATTTTAAAATATTTTAAAATATAATTTACTTCTGTGATGCCAAAGCTGAATTTTCAGCATCATTACTCCAGTCCTCAGTCACATGATCCTTCAGAAATCTTTGAAAACTGCAGTGCTGTTCAATAATTTTATGGAAGTAATGATGGATTTTTTTCATGATGCTATAGAAAGTTCAAAAGAACAGCAGTTATTTATTTTATTCCAATTTTAAAAATTGATTTCTTTAAAGACAATCGGTTACACTTTATTTTAAGGTGTCCTTGTTACAGTGTAATTTTACATTTAAGAATTGAGTAATATTAATTAACAACATGCACTTAATATAGGGTAAGGTTTAGGATTAGGGTCTGGTTTAGGGTTATTACATGTAATTATACAGAATTTTGTGCTAATACTATAGTAAGTACATGTAACGTGTAACAAGGACACCTTAAAATAAAGTGTTATCAAAAAATCTTACTGATACAATTAAAGTACAGATTATCATAAATGGCTAATTTTGCCATTTAACAGGAAATGTCAAGTTTTTGTATGTGTTAGAGTGCAAAATCATAATATTTGGATCTCACTGGGTGATAAACTGAAATTAAAGGGATAGCTCATCCAAAAATGAAAATGGTGTCAATTTACTCATGTCGTCCCAAACCTGCATGTCCTATTTTCTTCTGTGAAGACTTTTTGAAAAATGTCTTGTGTTTTTTTATCATTCATGCAACAGAGGCAATTAAAACTGTTTAGTTACCAAAATTTGGTTGTAGAAGAAAGACAGACATACAGATTTAGAACGGCATGAGAGTAAGTAAATGATGGGATTTGATTTTTGGGTGAACTATCTCTTTAGTGAGTGAACAGCTAGGCAATGTATTGAATGACATGGCATTGCAAATGTAAATTGCAAATGACAGATTAAAAGAGTAAAAAGAAAAACCTTAATTCCTAATTCCTCCGTAAATAACAGCAGAAGGGGAATGTCAAAGCAGTTTATATGTTGTGTTGTCAGGTGACCTGTTAAAGAGGCATTCAGAAGTCATTCATATACATCACAAAGAGAATGCTGTATTTACATATATATGTTCTTTGTGTTTGGGAGCACCATGTTTAACAATGACGGCGCTCTGAATGGGAAGAAGAAAATCATTCTCTTTATCTCACCCTTCCATTCTTCTTCTCCCAGGTGAAAGGAAACAGATATTCTACTCGCTGTACATAATTGTCGTTTTATTGTCACATCAGATTCATATCCGCCCTCCGTTACACCGTCTAGAGCACGTGGAGAGGCCCGATAAATACTGGAGAGACAGTCAATGAAACCAATAAAATCACTAAGACCAATCACATCCAATAAAGACACCCACTCTTTAATGTGCTCAGAGTGTCCAACTGTGCCCTCAGACCCCCTCCCCAATCCTGTGCTATAATAGTGGCCAACAGGCCAGTAACGTGGGGTGACATCCAAGGCACTGCAGAGCTACTGTAGGATTTGAGATGTTAAACACAAAACAAATTGTGAGCTTTTACTTTACAAATCCAAGTATGATTTTACAGTCAAATCCAAGTATGGTTTCATACATACTTTGAATCCAAGTAAAGATTTTTTGTGGTCAGAATTCAGTCACTTTGTCTTTATTTTATTTTATTTTGTTTTGTATAAGTGGTTATTTAGGTTCTCAGCTCCCAGTCTTATTTAATTCATATATTTATTTGAGCATGGAGCATTAAAAGAAAGGCATTGATTCAATAACAATTAAATAAAAATTCCACAGGTTCATTAAATATCTCAATGTCTCCGGTGATTGCAAAATCAATAAATATATTAGAAAAAATAAAATAAATGTTAAGAATTTGTGGGTTCTTTGCTGAATGGAAAGTTCAGAAGAACAGCATTTATTTTGTATATTTGTAACATTATAAATGTCTTTACTGTCACTTTTGATTAATTTATTTGCATTGCAAATTGTATATATATATATATATATATATATATATATATATATATATATATATATATATATATATATATACACACACAATTACATGAAGAAAAAAATATGCATGCAGTTTTTCAGATTTCATATTTTCAGAAAAGTATATGTGGCCTCTTTTTTCTGATAAACATCATATTTGTTGTGCACATATAGGAAGTGTTTGCTCAGTGTTTACATGCAAATACATCAAAGCACAATGCATGCGTGTTATTTTTAAGAATCAAATTGCATTGCTGTGACAGCAGAGACACAAACATCAAATGACATGCATTTTAATGTATTATGATGTACATCAGCAATTTTTCTGTAAATGTAAAAGGCTGATGACAGATATTTTTTTCCTCAATCAGTCATCTCTGTGATGGGTGTGTTTGAATATGTCTGTCACACAGTGCAGGCCTAAAGGAGCTGACCTGGGAAAAAAGAACACGGCAAAACCTGACCTTTCAGGAGATGTCTGTTTTCATCTCCTCATTCCTCCCTTCCCCCCTTTAGGTCTTCATCCTTTCTCTCAAAGACCTTGGGAATAAAACAGACAGAGAGAGATGACAACACCGCTATCCGAAAGCCTGCAACATTTTAGCTTCGGATGGATGGGGAGCTTACACTGGGATTTCTACCTGTCAGGTAATGAGTATGAGGAGAAAGGTTAGGAATTTAAAAAGTGAGATAATCCTTCAGATCTTCAATTTCCTTATGTTGGACTACCAGGAATGATTAAGACAGTGAGTGTGATATGAAATAATACTTATATAAAAAATGATCACACTTAGGTGAGTGAACTAGACGGCAAAACGCATGTATTTGTAAGAAACATGGTACATGAACACTTCCTCTCTCCCTGCCTTACAGAGTCTTTGTCATATTCATAATTCATAGCTCCTCAAACAGAAAGGTGACCTTTCTTAACCAATTCACAGAAGTGTAACACTCTTCAGTGTTTGGTACCACGCACACGATAAAATATAACAAGCACTACACATCTGAAATGCAGGTGACCGGCCGGCAAACAGCGTGTCCTTAATGAGGCCGTAGGGTGGATGTGGGATGGATGCGTGCAGCGTGATTCAAGATGACAGACCTTAAAGCAGTGAGGAGAGGCGAAGCTCAAACAGCTGTATGCTAAACCTTCCTAAACAGCCTCTCTTATACACAGACACAGCAAAGACAAGCAGTGGTGGGGGTAGCGGAAAATGTATCTGTTTTGCGAGCATCTGCTGGCTCATTTTACTTCATATGAGTTATGAATAAAGAAAATTAATAATAAAAACTAGAATATTTTACAAAACAGCACAACATTGTCACATCTAATAAAAAGGCCAGCAACAAATACTAATTTCTTGAAATGTGTTATAATTAGCGGAAATTCTTTTAAATCCCTTCCAGTATTTACAAATTAATTGAAATAAAATAAAATTGAAAACAACAGCAAAATAATATGCAAAATGTTTAAAAGTTTTAAAATATAGACTACAAAATATTTAAGTAATATTATAAATATTATAACATTTTCAAACATTTACTATTTTGCTGTAATATTATATATATATATATATATATATATATATATATATATATATATATATATATATATGTGTGTGTGTGTGTGTGTGTGTGTGTGTGTGTGTGTACACACACACACACACACACACAATGCTAAGCATTACTTATGTATATGGTATATGCCATATATATGCTGCTGCTATAAGTCAATATATGATTAAACTGTTAGATTGTTGCATTTTTCAGGCAAAAATACATTTATTTCTGTTTGCAAAAATATTATTAGGTCACAGCATGGTTTCTTACAAGGTTTCCAAATCCAACCATCCACTGGTGTTCATTTTCTCTCTATACTGCAGGCTTTGTGAGTGGATTCAATGGGAACACGAAAGAAGAGTCAAGAGCGCTAGAAATTTATTTCAGTCATCTCTGGACACTGCTGTACAGGACCGAATGGATGTGGTGGGGAATGCATCGGTAAATCCAAAATTATTGTGCTTCTTCATCTTGTTGAAGATATAGAAAGACTTGAATAAGGCAGCTGACATTATTCAGACTGATTTGCCCAATAAATCACTCAGCTTCCTGGTGGGCATGAGGGCTTTTTAAATGTGTGTAGTTGGTATCAATTCATTGTGACATGGCAGGGTTACATGATAGAGGGATGTGCAGAAATAATAAATAAACAGTGGGCACTGGCAACATTATTAGAACAGAAATTTTCAGGTGAACATGAGAATGATCAGATACAATTATATAGCACAGCATCCTCAGCCTCAATACTTGCTTGTTAAAATACTCCACAAGAGAGTATGGTGCACTTCAGGTGCCGCAAATACCAGATCAGACTGCAAAGACTGCCATACCGTCCCAACCATGGTGCAAACGGATCAATGGCTGCTGATGTTGACATTTATTAGGCTGTACTGAAGTTCCTGCATTGATATCGACACTCAGATGCGTCAGCCATGTACCTCAAGAGGCAAGGTGTCAATAATTCTGAAGAGCATCATGACTGAATGCATGCAGCACACTACATCACACGACTCACGGCTGGGGGGTTTTTTTTAGTTTATTTTCTTCGCACACTTACTAACTCACTGGAATTCTGTTTTATCACGAAACACATGCAGAGTTCAAAACATCCAGCTTTTGGCTCCAGCCTGTAAAAGGTCTTTGGTTTCCTTTGAGACATGGTTATGGTCCCTTTCTCGTGTCATATTCTATGTCATGGAGTCTGAACTGGTCAGAGGCATGTTACAACAAAAGAGCCAGAGGGGAAGGAGGGAAGGGAAGTGGCTGGAATATGTTTTGTGTTTTTACGGAGATGAATAAAATGGCTGTGGAACAGTATTTGGGCTTTAAGGTCACAAATATTTGTATTGTACTGAAATGGCTTCTTATTCTTTGGATTTTCCAGTTCAGCACCCGAGTAATTGTTAATAAATACATAAATAAATACGTCTGTGTGTGCATTCTCTCCTATTTGAGACCATTAGCAACTATGTTGTTAAAGAAAATAGATTACCATAACATAAAACCTTGCATAAAATCTAATAAACAATATGCAGCACATAAACGTCCCCAGTGAGCTTTCTAAAACTAGTGCTTGAAATACTAACACGGACTCAAAGTAAATTCCCTGTTTTGGAAAGTGAATCCAAATGAACTCTAAATTGTTTATTTGTTGACGGTTAAGAATTTTAAATAATTCTTAAAATATTTAAAACTGTAGTGATTCTTCCTGTCAATATTCGTATTTGGAATATTATTGTGAGGGGTTTGCTGTGTTTAATTATTCGCTGCTCTGACATTACCTGACCTAGTTTTCGGCAGCAATCGGCAACTAAACTAATTTCAGACAAAATCATCCAAAAACTTCTTCAGGGATAATTTTGTGCAAACGAATTTTGATACATTTATCGCCCAAAAACAGTATAGCCTATATTTAGGGCCGCAAGTCGCTCCTAGATCAGACCCTCTGATATTTTCTCCTTACCTGTAAATAAACAAACTTTCCTCATTGCCGCTCAGGACAAATAGCTTTAAGGTGAGTGTGAAAATATAGCCTACAAGTCCTTAGCGTTTATTCTTTGCTCCAGAAGCAATACATTGCCCTTTTGACTTTTTAAAACCGACTTTTTCGCACGATAAAACTTCAAGCATCTTCAGAAACTGACAAGAACATGTTGGACACGTGTGCGAGGATGCATGTGTGTGCGGGGTTTGACTGGATGGTTATCCTCTGAGTGATTACCATTTGGTAGACACGAAAGTGCAGGCCCCTCTCGCATTCAAATCATTGCCCACCATCTTGATTGTGGAGGACAGCTTATGAGGCCCCGCAGATTGTTCGGGCTTGACAATGGATTCTTTTGTGAGGGTGTTTCTCTTTATTTCCTCAGACAATACTTGAGGGTCCTTCTGGTTCTGCTCTCAGGAAATGTTTGCCAAGTTACACCTTACTATACCTCTCTAAACAAGTAGGCAGTATTAAACTTCTTTTCCACTTGCAAGTGGCCACTAAATGGGAGAATTTTTATGACCTTACCGTAATGGTAGAAGCGCACTAGATATATAATTGTATAACCAATGTCTTCACATTTGTATCTTATGTCTACCCATCATCACTGAGAAAACGTGCTCAAAATGACACCAGATACTCACAACGGTCTTTCTCTTTAAATCACTCTTATCACACACAAGCCAAAAGCAGAGGGCAGCGCATATGAGCGAGTGTGTGTGTTTACGTTAGAATTGAGCGGCCATACAGGCGCCATGTTTAGCGAGTTTCCCAGGCGCACCGGGCCGTAGAGATGACCTTTCCGTCCTCTGCTTGAATAGCCGCATAAGTAAAGCGCCCAGCTGGGCCTGTCTAAGCCTTCAACGTCAATTCGAAAATCGGTATGATTTCCCTGGGAAAAATCTCTTAAAATCTGGAAATGTTGACGAGCGTTTCTGTGGTATACAAAAGAATGACACTAATAATGCAACGGAGTAGGCTATAATAATTATGATAATGATATTATTATTATTAATTATAATGATATATTATTATAAAAATTATATATTATTATAATAATAAATAATTACTTTTTTGTTTTTTGTATTTTTTACGTTTTTGTTGTTATTGTTGAAAATAGTATTAATAAAATAATAGGCTAATTGTGTTATTGTTATGCAATATGAGCTTGTTGTTGTTATACAAGTAACGATTTGCTGCTTTTCTGCGATAGAGAATTTTTTTTTTTAGATTAAACATTGTATCCCATCAGTTCACCGTCTACAATTTTGGTTTCTCTAATTTTGTGACTTAATGCGAGGCAGCAAAAAGTCAATTTCGATAATAAATAATACAATATAACAAGGGTGTTTTTTCTTACACTTTCAAGAATGTTTAAAAAATAATATAATAGCCGTTTAAGCAGCCAGAATTTTCAATCAGATGCCATGATTAGCCGTGCTAACGTGGTTGAAAAAAAAAAATGACAGATTTTTTACACTACTTGTTGAAGAGATTTCATATTTAGTTGTTATATTATGATTTTAATAAATAGGCTATGTATAGGCTACTAATAAATAAGTATACTAATAAGTGCGGTACTTTGGCGAAAGCTCAGTTCTATCATGGTTTATTTAAAGGCATCTTTATGAGTTATCATTAAATAGATTTAGTTGAGCTGTATTTTAGGGGTTTCAGGGAAAGGGAAACGTGCATTCAGCTCAAAAATAGCTGTCACCTGACCTTGACCCCTCAGGAGTCTATAAGTTTGCAGTGACACTTCTATACACGCGCGAGGTACAAGCCCCATCACCACAACACAATCACGCACAACCAGTCCGAATCAGTCATATCGTCATTGCCTCCACTGTACACGCGCTGATGGATGCTTTAATCCGTCCATATAGCACATGCAAGCATTCGTGAACACAACGCGCAACTATAGCCAAGGGCTGCCCGTGCAGTCATAGTTGTGTTCACCTTTAATTCCTTTTATAAAATTAGCGCGTGTGACGTCTCTTTTTTCTCCAATCGTTTGAGAACGGGCCCTTCTAAATAACAAAACACTTTAACACGTTGTTCGTAACACCAACACTGAAGAGCATTTTTCTCACTGGAGCCCAGAGTTCAGCGCCCGGGCCGCGCAGCGCGGAGGCCCACTCCCCTCGCTCTTTGTTGGGTCTATTGTAGTGAGTGTGTGTTGGGATTGGGGGCGTAATGAGAGGGCCGCGACCCCCCGATGGGGTGGATTTGCTATCCAAAGACCGTTATACAGCGCCTGAATGAATTGGGACTGAATGTCATTGTAATGCAACTGAACAGCTCCTCCTTCACGCAGTTTAAGACGAGGAGGCCGTTCAACTGAGCCGGGAGAAATAGCCAACTGACGGCGTTCAGCGCACTATTTCTGTCCTTTTCTCTGGCGTCCTGTTCTCATCTTCTCCAGCTATGGACAAGTGGCCGTCGTTATCCTTCGGATTCAGGAAGGTGTTTTCCCCACTGATAAAATCCTCTAAGGGCTTTCTGTCAGAGCCGGGATTTGTGTGGCAAGAGATCTAAAACCACTGAACAAGAAACGAGGCGAATATGCGTTCAAAATCATCCCAAATACCTCGATTGAAGAAAAGGCGTCTTGCTTTTGAAGCAGGTATCATCCTGACCGGAGCGCATTTCTGTGCTGGAATCTCAGTTTTCGTTTCGGTTATAACATAGGCCTATGCATAGACGCGTTTGTTATCAAAACGAAATGTAGCTGTAAATATCGTATAGCTTTACTAAATAAACGTGGACGACAACAACAGAAAACGAGGTAGGCTAACACAAAAATAGCCCATTGTCTTCGATTAAAAGGCATCTTTGAGAAAGCAAAAAATAACTCGAATATACCTTGAAAATCTGGGACTGTTCTTCTCCTATACCCTTTGTTCCATCCGCAGGGGAGGTGTGGAGAAAAGCCTCTTGAAAATCCAGTCATGCTAACAATGGTCAAGATACATCTTTAAATTTTACCACAACCGTGCTGTAGGCAATCAACAAATATTTAAAAAGAATTTTATTTCTTCATGCAATCTGAAAAATGACACTACAAATAACAATGTAGCGTCAATGTCACCGAGGCTTTGACCCCTTGTCGAAAAAAAAAAAAAAAAAAAAAAAAAAAGACAGTTAGCATCAATTAAAGGTGTCATTAATCGTTTGTCGTTTAGGAAACAATATTAGAATTACTGGGGCGACAAATACATATTTTATTTATTTATCTCAAGCATCTCGATACGAAAAAGATACATTGAAAACAAAACTGGGCTAATTTTTTAACTCGCCACATAACATGAACGGAACATGTTAAACGTCATCGGTTAATGCAGTGTTCAATGCCTTGATGAGATAAGAGAAGAAAATGAATAGAACTGTGATCAAAAGCCACACACACGTGACATTAATAAAAACGATTGGTGTGTCTATCAAATGCAGTAGCCTAATGCAATAGGTAGAATAAGTTTCTAACGACGTGTAATTTAATATTACGCCCTTCATTTTAGAACTAGGGCAACTCTTTTATTTTATTAAACTTAAAATTGAAAATAAAACAAGCATTTAAACTGATATCAACTAAATAATAAAGATGGTTATAAGAAATTGATGAAAAAAGAAAGAAAGAAAGAAAGAAAGAAAGAAAGAAAGAAAGAAAGAAAGAAAGAAAACAATTGGATTTTTAAACTCACGACAAATGTTAAACATTAAATGTTAATTGCTGGTAAATTTTAAAATGGATAAAAATGAAGAAAACGCAGACATAAAAAATATCTGCATTAGTGAATCACGTTTGCTCCAATGGCGGAGCAATACTGTCCATGGTGCAACCTAAAAAAATTATTTCTCAACATTTGCTCAGATAAACTCTCAATCTCCAATTCTGCAGGTCAAAACTAAACATTTTGGAATGCAACGCTAATAGCATTGGACACCTTGTTAACAAATTGAAAAACAAATGAATTTAGTCAGTAAACGAAAACATTTGCATCTATCTGGTATTCTCAGAATAGTCTAATTTTAAAAAATAATAAAATAAAAACAATTCCCCCTTGAGAGATTATGGACTGGGCTGTTTTCCATTGCATAACAGGTAGACCTATTTGTATTATGTTACAATCCGTAGGATTTGGTTCCCTAATGATATCTCTATTTTGGCAAACATTACGAAGCACATTTCTGACACATTATAAATATCGACAGGGTTAAGATAAAATATTTTTCTATGTGACCACTTATGCATGTGTGCTTCACTCGATTACTTCATACAGTTTAGGACAGTCCATCAAGGGGTCTGTATGCATAGAAATCATCAAGGCCAGTATAAACATGGATGCAAACACGTTTGTACGCGTCAAAGCAATAAAACTATTTCCGTCCATAATGCACGTCTGGATGGCCGCTTCTCTTTGCAGAATGTCAGGCGCGCGCTATTTCAAGGACATCTCGCTGATGAGGCTTTGGCTAATGGGGGAGAACTTGGGCCCGGGCCATGACGTCATTATGTCCCAATGTAATCCGCTTGCGTTGAGCCCAATCAGCAGAAGGCTGCGCGTGTCTGGGACGGGAAGAGAGGACCTCTAATCCACGAGACTGGATCAGAGAGGCTGAAAAAACACTCAGGGCAGCACCAAAAAACCGCTGCCCGAGGACGAGCGAGATTAAAAGGGATAGATCGGGAAGAACTGGCCCCAGTGCCTGCT
This sequence comes from Spinibarbus caldwelli, assembly GCA_039654775.1. Lineage (NCBI taxonomy): Eukaryota > Metazoa > Chordata > Actinopteri > Cypriniformes > Cyprinidae > Spinibarbus > Spinibarbus caldwelli. Next base: position 16,972,036 of record CM077261.1, on the reverse strand, counting down.
CGTCTGAGGATGAATTTACCGACGGATGCTGCGGAGATTGTTTTAAATGGAGGGAAAAAGCAAGTCATCCTCAAGAACAGACTTCGAGCGCCATAGCTTCCGCAAAGTCACTGGACAGAAACGAAAACAGAACAGTGCGTTCGAAAATAGGGATACCGCTGAAATATACGTGTCGTTCCGATGCCTTTCTGCGCTGTGTTAACGTGTCTTCGCGATACAGAAGAGGAACGCTATTGTGCAGCGGCGTTAAGCCGCGAAGGAGGGCGGTATTTGCATAGACAAGAGGAGTCGCAGCATCTGAGCAGTGGAAACATTCCTGTTCTTACACCAGGATAGTCCGTTTTTAAGTGCCGCGAGGGTTTTGTCCTCTTTTTTCGATATGTGACCCAGTATGCATTTCTCACGTGATGCTTCCATTGCTCAATTCTTCAAATACATCAAGGACAAAGGAACCAGAGCGCCGATTTAAAGATTGCATGAAGAAACCCGTGGACGCAAAGCAAGATTTTTGTGCTCTGATTTCTATTGTACCCCGAAGGAAAATGGTATTGAGCGCAAAAGTAATTGCGCTGTATCGATTGACTTATTTTTCCATTGTGTAAGCTTAGACATGATGCACGTCATTAATCTGAATTAACAACCGTATCAGATGCTGAAGACTAAAGTGGTGGATGGAAAAGTGTTAAGTAGGTCGCTTCGTATGTTTAGCTCGCATGCAATTCATTTGCTAAAGCAGTGTTGTAGTGAAAGTGTTCAAATGTTGCATGTCTCTCTCGGAAGCTCGTGGTTAGGTTACATGTGCAAGTCAGGGCGCGAAATTTGAGTGTCAAATGATCCTCGAGGGGTTTTGCTCATGACCGCTAGGCTGCTTCGTTCTCAGAGTTCTCGCTCTGCGTGTTCACAGCGGACCTTGATTTAATGTCCATACAATTAAGGCACGCGGTGAATGCCAAGAGAAGAATCTCTCCAGCAACCAGTTTTCGCAAGTTCAGTTAGGAAACTGCTCAGCTCAGAAATCAAGGCAATAAACAGGGCAAAGCGTTCAGAATATCGTTCAGTGGGACCAATAAATCAAGTTTATTATTATAACCAATTAATAATAGGTTTAGAATGAGCACTTATAGCAGTGTATAGAAAAGTGGGTGGTTATGCAGCATTTTTGTTTTCTGAAATGTCAAAGGAATTTTCAAGTAAATTAAGTAACAGACGTTTGAGGCCTGATTGCGACTGCGTAGATTAATTGGAAAATGGATCCTAGTGCACAGAGATTTTAAAAAGGGGGGAGGAGGGAGTCTATAATTAGCAGGAAAAAAATGTTGGATTGTTCTGGACTTCACGTGTGGAGTACTTTATTTGAGGCCACTGTTACTCTGTGTGGATAGTTTAACCCTGCGGACGACACTGTAAAAAAACGCACATGGTTTCACATCCGTAGACAGTCTGAACCGTTTATATAGCCTACTCTCATCCAAATGGATTTGCTTCTGCAAAGTGACGTGAATTTAGCTTGATGTTACTGTACGAGGGCGCCATCTATTGGACACATTATCAATGTTGTCTTGCCAATCAACACAACTGAGGAATAATATGCTATACTGATAATTACATCATGTCACATTTCCAAACAATGTACTCTGTTCTGCCTTAAACTACTTAAAAATACCGTTCTTATTCATGAGAGAAAGAAGAAACCGGTGAAACAAAATTGTAGAAGTAGGCTGCGTATATAGGCCTATGGTAGGCTATATAAAAATCTTGAAGAGTCCGTCTAAAAAAAATTTCACGTTACTGAATCTTTAAGATGCTTTGGATATGGTCCCTTTCCCTCAACATGATTTAAACCTAATTTTGAATTCATACTCTACCGCTCAAAAACGGTTATCTAATGTAATAATGTGTGAATGCTAAAATGTAAGAACAAAAATAGTGCTGCATTTCCTTTCAACAAAGTCAATGTAAAAAAAAACCGTACACCTATCTGTGCAATATTTGGAATAATCTGCTAAAACCACTGTTCAATCTGAAGCTACATACATTATCAGAGTAATTAAAATGTCAGAAATTATTTTTTTTTCGTCTTATACCAATCAAACGATCAAATGACATCACCTAATTATGTTATATTTAACAGGGTTAGTTTACTAGAAATAAACGATGAAAGGCTGAAAAATATATTATTCTTGTCATGCATCACCACTGAACTTCACATCATTACATCAAAAAATAGGCTACTTAGCCAAATTACATTCATTTTAAATAGGTCGATGTAATACTCTGTTAACAATTGCTGGACAAATAATGTGTCAAATGCAACACACTCTCATGGCAATTCCTTACTATTTTACGTTTTGGCGAAATTCGTACGATCTCATTTGTACATTTACCCATTAATGGATGGGTTTAGGGCTGTACCTTCATGCTTAGTTTTTGCCCCCTAAATATCATACGAATTAATACGAAATTGCTAACTCGTAAAATAGTTATATTTCCTCCTGAGATTAGGAAAAAATGTAATCGGAGTATTAATTAACCCAATTTCCAATGATTTTACACAGCCGCAGGGCAAGGCCTATCAATTATTTGAGGATAAGGACAATTACATAATTTTGTTTTGTTAAGTCCAAAATATGCTAGAGGAAACTCACTAAATATATAATAGATATTTTGCATAAATCTTTACAACGTCAGAAATAATGCACATATTCAGATGATAGAGCTCTACAAGGTAAGTAACAGCTTTCAGCTAAACATCTACTGTTGATATTCTTAGCTCATTGTGGTGTAAATTCTATAAATAAACATGTATAATCACATTTGTTCGTTTGTCTGTTTTTTATCTTCTCAAATTGTTATCTAAATGACTGCATTTTTGCTGTGCTGTGATTACGGCGGGGCATAAAGGCCTACACGGTTTAATAAACAACTACATTAATAAAAAGTGATATGACACGTAATTACTAGAAATCGCTTTTTAATCAGAATCAGAATCAGAATGAGCTTTATTGCCAGGTATGTTTACACATAAGAGGAATTTGTTTTCGTGACAGAAGCTTCCTCGGTGCAACAGAATGACAGTGACAGGACAAAACACAGATAATAAAAGAACAAAAATAGAATAAGTAAATAGGGAATAACAATATAGCCTACAAATTGACAATTTTTAACCAAAATGGCTCATTAAAGCAGATGCATCAAAATTGAGGAAAAATATGCCAACAAAAATAAAATTCAAAGTGCCACGCAACTGAACCTGGCATTAAGTAAAGGTATTTAATGTTTTTTTGTGTGTGTTCATTTTGACTTGGTCTAATCCGACTGATAATATCCATAAAAGCTGAAGCGCGTAAAAGTGCGCCACTAACTTCATTTAAAGGAATTGCAAACATAATGACCGTTTCAAACTGGTGTCTTAAACACTCCCATCTGCCATCGGTAGTCCCGCACCAAACTCACACCATTATTTGAGCTTTGTCAGACTGGGCTGTGTTCCAGCGCATGAACTATGGAGCGAAGGATCCTACGGGCTGAGTATACAATACAACTTTAAGTAGCTATAAAGTGTGGTTTTAATTGTGATACACTGTAATTGACATTTAATTAAATTTTATTGTAATGAACAATTTACTAGTTTTAAATAAAGGCATAAAATACAAATAAACGAAAAATATTTATTCTTGTCATTGGCAAAATCAGTCTCGGGTCTCAAGCATTCAAATAATCAATAACCAAGTTGAATAATTGCATTAATGCATTAAACCAGGCACGCAAATTGAGATTATTTAAAACGTCACGCAAAGACAAAGAGAGAACGCTAAAATGAACCGTCCGGACAAATAAATTAATTTGTTAAATTAAGTCAGTTTTTACACTTTTGAGGGGAATCAGCATACTTTTGGTTTATACATATTAAGCTACTGTGTAAGAGAATATTTTAATATGAAAACACATCACCTTTAAGGAAATGTGACAAGCTGCCAAAGGACGAGGCGATATTTGGGGCATAAAATCAGGACCATGGAGAGCTCCCGCTCCGGGTGCGCGCTCGACACTTGCTCTGCTCTCTTTTATTCGAACAGTTAAAATGACAATTACAACATGCATGTATTAATGTTGGAAAATGTTGCCTTTATATTATAGTTACATACTAACTCAAATTCATTCAGTGGTGAAAGAAACAAAGGCACATGGGAGTCATAACATTGCCGCCTAGCGGGGTAGAGCTTTACTTTAACTCTACGATGGACCTCTATATCGAGGCGAAATACCATCCCGCTGATCAAGGCACATCACAGATTCCTTTCAAATACTCGTTACGAGTTCACAGCCCGTGAGCTTTACCGCTGACACATATCTAAGCACTTTCTAAACAGCTTACCTATAAGTTCAACTAATCGCCTTTGGATAAAACGCAACTTTTTCTCGCAATTCGTTGATGTTCTCTTCATGAAACTGCACTGTGCATCTGGCTGCATACAAACACACTTTTCATGTATCGTTTCCTAATAAATAAGATTTTAAATTGGCATATCCATAAACCAATTTGTGGCCTATGAAATGGCCTATGGAAAACAGCAAAGACACGAAAAATATTTTGACCTGTTTAAAAATAAATAAATAAATAAATAAATAAACCTTATTTTTGGCAAAGGCTTCAATAACTGTCTTCAATTAAAGTTCATAAGGTTTTGGCCAATAAAATAAATAAATAAATAAATAAAAACACAAAACAACACTAAAAGTTCAACACAATATAAAACATGAACAAATTATTTCAGATTTTCATTGTATTTCACTGTTCATTGTACTTTCCTGAAAATATAAATACCTTTGTATTTTAAATCAAACAAGTCTGGATCTGAAAATATTTTACACATATGAAATGTGTCTTTTTAACTAATGTTTTGTTAAGAATTCCATATACATAATGTTTAAACTTGTGTATGAGTTATTTGTCTGTATGCTGTAATTTACTATGTATGTATGAATTTACTGATTGATTCATTGTGTTTTGTCTCATACAGTCGTACAGTGTAAGATTATTGAAGTATGTTTTATTATTGGAGTATTTACGAAATAGAAAAATAATTCAGTTTTACTACTTTAAAAATTCACTTTAATTCAACGTGTTTGCGATTTGCAAAATTGTTTCTACACTATTTTGTTTTGTTTGTTTTTTGTTTTTTTTTCAGATAAAAAAACTGTTATCAGCATCAACCACCTGAGGTCAGCATTACCCTTAAAACACACGCTTTGTTACTCATGACTGCATGAGTCTTCAGACGACAAACACGCTATAGATTGTTCCTTATATTTTAAGACAGGATCACTCTAAATATTAGGCTACTGTTCCAGTTCTGTTGTGTCTCTGACACGTTTTATATCTGTGGTCCTATTTATCTTTACTTGATGAATAATACAAGGTGTTAGAGTTTTTAAACAAGATCTATTGTAAAAACTGCAATGAAAACATTCATGATGAATATATAGAAAATATAAAACTACATTGCTTGAAAAAAAACGGATGGAGCCAAAGAAAATGATGGCAGGACACATACAAATCTGAACAACTGGCCAGACTGTGCCATCAGAAGAAAAACTCCTTATTGTTAAGATCTGAAAAGCAAACGTAAAAGAGAAGTAATAGTAAAGGTAATAATTTTGATTTCTCTTTCAAATTAGATGTACTGAAATAATCTTAAAATATTAAAAATGTAATGCACATCACTGTGATGTTTAAAGTACAGTGTAGGAATAAAGTATATGTACTTATATTGATTACAAATGTATCACATCAGAAGCAGTGCAGTGGGTCAGTGAAGCAAACTACAGTTCTGTGGATGTAAGTGGTGATGATATCATAGCCTTTCATATATTATCCAACCAGAATGCAGCAGGGAGCCTCAATAATTGCAGGCAATACTTCATTCATTACATGCATTATAAATGAGCATCATTTTACTATATTGATACTGCTATAAAATATCACTAATCAATCTGGGAACAAACTCTTTTATCGCACGCTTGTCAAACAACTTGTTCTATATTCTGTTCTCTCCTCTTTTTTTTTTTTTTATCTATAGCCCTGGTGGTTCAGTGAGCTAGAAATACAATTTTTAGTATGAAATGACAGCATTTTCTTCTGTGACAATGTGAACCTCTCCCAGGGCAAGAGAGTGTGTGCACATGTAGTCAAGGACCTGGGAATATAATTCAACACATTACAATTCAACCTGACTGCCAGAGAAAGAGTAAGAGAGAGGGAGACAAACTAAGAGAGAAGTAGTAGGGCATTATGTGAGATGAATGACAATAAAGTGAAATGGATGACCAGATATTTTTGCACAGATTGATTCAATATCATACAAATACCAAAGTCATATTACAAATTCACTCTCATATTGATGAAATTATTAAAGGAACACAAACATTTTAATTTGCTGAAAATGTGCTCACCCTCAGGCCATCCAAGACCAGTTTGTTTCTTCATCAGAACAGATCTGGAGAAATTTAGCATCACCAGTGGATCCTCTGCAGTGAATGGGTGCCATCGGAAGAAGAGTCCAAACAGCTGATAAAAACATCACAATAATCAACAAGTAATCCACATGTCTCCAGTCCATCAATTAGAATCTTGTTAAAATCTGTGTGTTTGTAATAAACAAATCATGATAAGATGTTTTTAACTTCAAACCATTGCATCTGGCAAAAATACAAGTCCATCATCCATAAAATTGCTTTCTCCAGTGAAAAAATCTTTCTTGCCTGAATCAGGAGAGAAAAATGCACAGATCATGCATCGTTTACAAGCAAAAACATTCCAAAACAATTCTAAAAATTTGTTGGTGAATTTAAGGTGCCAGGACTTTTTCACTAGACAAAGCGTTATTATGGATTATGCATTTGTATTTTGGCCAGAAGTAATGGTTTACAGTTAAAACGCCATGATGGATTTGTTTCTTACAAACACACTACATGGACTGGAGTAGTGTGAGTTATTGTGATTTTTTTTTTATCAGCTGTTTGGACTCTGACGGCACCCATTCACTGCAGAGGATCCATTGGTGAGCAAGTGATGTAATGCTAAATTTCTCCAAATCTGTTCAATGAACAAACTCATCTACATCTTGGATGGCCTGAAGGTGAGTAAATTTTCATTTTAGGGTAAACTATTCCTACTACTAAATAGACTTGTCTGTGAATATGAGACTGTCTAAGAACAGTCATTTTCCTCCAGCTTGCAGGATATGCTCAATGCTTCTCCCTAGCTGAGATGTCATTGCTGTGTTTCCTGTCTCAGTTTGGGGAAGACCAGACCATCTGTTTCTGTCTGGCCCGGGCCACCACACTAGAACTCTCTTGTAAACATACACATGCTGCTATACTGTGCTTTTGCAGAGTGGAATACAATCAGAAATCAAATTTACAGAAAAACATGATGGGAAGGTAAAGTGTAAAGCTGTACTATTAAACTAGAACACTATACTATTTCTATAGTTGGTCTAAAACAGGTCCATTTATAATAAGTCAACACATAATAACTCCCCTTAGTTCTTTTCCTGTTTTAGCTTTTATGACTGTTTGTACCCTTGTCTGTAAGTCTAAATATATGATTTGTTTTATAAGCAGAGAGAGACAGACCGAGAGAGAGAGAGGGCTGAGCTAACAAAGGAACCAGAGATAGTTACATAATCATTTCACTCCTAGGGGCTTTAGCACAAAGGGTCTCAAAATAAATGGAACAGTCTGTGTGAACACATTCTCTGAAACGCTGCCCTGAGTGAACCAAATATAGCCGGCTACAGTCTTCGTATCATGTAATTAGCGTCTATGCTCAGGGGATGGGCTTTAATTACAGTCAGATGCATGCACAACACACAAACAATGTGATCAGTTTATAGATTTATTGGGTGTGCAGCTTTGCACTCGTTCGATTACACTCTCATTTGTCAGAGCCAAACAAATGAGGAAATACCAGGAAAAGGAGTCAAACTGTTACTCAACAAGCAGTCAATAATGTGTCAGAGGTTATCAGTCTTTTACACAACTCGCGCTCAATAAAGCTCAACAGAAGTGTGGCGGTTCATCCACCTGTTCCGGTCATTGAGTAAGAGGAGAAGGTGAATATAGGCCCTTGATGTCACTCACTTTGAAGTCTTTCTCCATGAGACAGCCGTGAATTTGACTGAACAGTTCAAACTTAGGGAGAAATCTTTTTTTTTTAAGTTGTCGCTTCATAATCTTTTATTAATTTAAATTAAGAACAAGAGAAATTGGTATGTTTCTCAAATATTGCATAACACGTTTGTGAGTAACAGTCATTTGTCAGGACGCCTGTGTGTAATAGTGTAAATCAAACATTTAAAATATTAATCAGAAAAAAGAAAGCAATTCTTTTGGTAAAACCAATATAGAGTTCTTTAATGCCACATTTGTCACCCTGGACCACAAAACCAGTCATAAGGGTCGATTTGAAATTGAGATTTATACATAATCTGAAAGCTGAATAAATAAGCTTTCTATTGATGTATGGTTTGTTAGGATCAGACAATATTTGGTCGAGATACAACTATTTGAAAATCTGGAATCTGAGGGTGCAAAAAAATCTAAATACTGAGAAAATCGCCTTTAAAGTTGTCCAAATGAAGTCCTTAGCAATGCATATTATTAATCAAAAATTAAGTTTTGATATATTTACGGTAGGAAATTTACAAAACATATTCATGGAATGTGATCTTTACTTAATATCCTAATGGTTTTTGGCATAAAAGAAAAATCGATCATTTTGACCCATACAATGTATTTTTGGCTATTGTTACAAATAATGCTATTTAAGACTGGTTTTGTGCTCCAGGGTCACATTTAGGGTCAGTTGTAACATTTGACTTGCTTGAATTAATTGATTTAAAATGTTCTCAGAGAATTAACTGGTCATTATGAACACTTGACAGACAAATGTGGCTTTTTATGACATAAAATGGTGGTTTAGCTTATTTTGTTCATGAGATTTACATAAAATATAAATGATTGGGTAATATTAAGATTACATATTATTAATATTAATAAGCTACATGCATCATTATTTTGTGGAGCACTTTGTTTTATAAGAGTAGCGAAGATATTAAGATATGAATGCACTGATAATAACACGTAAAGAGTTTGAGACCGTTCTCTTTTACAGGGTTTTTCTTTCCCCTCAACTTTCATTAATCTCACGTCTATTATGTCATTTTCACACCTTCCGTGGAAACTTTCTTTTCAAAACTCCCATAAAGGTTTGTTTACCACTGCTATCATTTATATCGGCTAAATCAATGTGCAGACTCCAGCTGGGTGGGCGCATTTCAGGGGCATTGGAACTCGAGCGCGGCGCTGATTGGATAACAGAGCTGTATAAATTGCCGCAGTGCCGTATTTCTCTCTTTCGTGGAGATTTAGTCCAAACCCCAATGCGGTCTGAACAAACTTCCCAGGGCAGTCATACGAGAGAGCCGTCGCGCACAGGACCGTCTTATTTACAATGAAGGAGAGAAGAATCAGCCAGCCTTTGGTAATGCGTTGTAAACTGGTTTTAGTAGGAGACGTGCAGTGCGGGAAAACCGCAATGTTGCAAGTTTTGGCCAAAGACTGTTATCCTGAGGTATGTCCTCCTCTCTCTCTCACACGTATTCACTGAGCGGCTATTGATGTGTGTTCTCTAGTAAGGCACTTGGATGCTTGCTTATGTCATTATGCAACCATATACTGTGACTATTACACACTGCGTTTGATTATCCTGTATATTCATACATCATACATCAAGGTATCTTTCTCATGTGAGTTGTTGTGCACGTGTTGACGCTGGGAAAAAAAAAACGACGCTTTTGCAACAAACCACCACAACCAATGAGTGAAACTAAATAATGTTTTAAATGAAATTAAGTGTTTTTAAAGAAGTGTTAAATAACTGTTCATTAAAAAACGGCTTTTATTTCGTTCCCCCTCACACAGACATACGTCCCAACAGTGTTTGAGAACTACACAGCTGGACTGGAATTAGAGGAGCAGCGCGTTGAGCTCAGTTTATGGGACACATCAGGTGAGAAAGAGACTGACCGACTAACAGCTGTACAGCGGTGATACTGCTTTACGGAACAGAGAATTTAAACCGATGAACACATTTGCACTCGGTCATTTTTGCTAATTAATACAGTTTCACACATATAACCGCACTTTAAATATCATTAAATGAACCCAGAAATTAAAATTCTATCATCATTTACCCCTTCCTAACTTGTATGACTTTGTTCTGTGGAACACAAAAGGAAATGTTTTGAAAAATGTCCCAGTGGTTTTTTTTTTCTTCTATACAATATGATGTTATTTTTACATTGCTTTGACCAACATTTAATTGGCTCTTATTCATCCCAGTAGTATTAGTAGTTTTATCTATATCGGCCTGAATACTTGTGGTTTGTTCACTACTTGCTTCAATTCTTAGTGAAGCTGTGTGTGTTTGTTTTATTCGTTTTTGTACATACAGTGAAAGTAAATTAAATGTTCGTGAAATGCATTTAATAGTCTCTTATTCTTCCCCATAGTACTAGTAGTTTTAGTCATCTATTGGCCTGTGGGGTCTACTGTTGTTTTGGACTCTGTTTACTTTCACTGTAAGGACGTAAACGAATAAAACAAACATCAACAATCAGCTTCACTGTGAAGTGTAATATAAATGTTCGTCAGAGCAGTTGTAGCTCTGATTTTGTACAATCTAAAAATAATAACATCATAACTCACATCAATATCAAATATATACTCATGGTAGTAACCTCTGTACCTGATCAACTATTTATTGCCCTTGTGATATCTGAATTGTGTTTTCAATGCATCATATGTTGCAATACAATTTTCAGATTTAGACAAAATGCTTGTTTATAATTTAAAGTAGATTTAGAATAGATTTGCATTTATCTTTACTATGTTTTGTTAGAATTATTTTCACCTTACGAAATCACTTTCTGGAAATCATCCACATGCATTACCTTTTGCCCATCCTCGGCTGTTGTGTTGGCTGTTTTTGGGCTAGAAGGTCAGTCAGACGTTACAGGAAGGACACACCATTAGCACCTGAGCCCTGAGTCAGGGAACGCAAGCTGACATGTGTGAGGTGCAGTAAGTGAGTGAGAGGGTCTGGCAGCTTCAACACCTGAGACCAATCCTCAAGCGTCAGACGCTGGCGGCGTGCCGTCTTTACCTTCTGTCTGCCTCTGGATCAGACGAGATAGACAACTGGTTATTAAAATATTCAGGGCAGTGTAGGACAGCACAAGGTTTTGGCATGTTTTAGAATGTCTCATTGTGGCACGCAAAGCCTTTTCAATGACGTAGGTGGCTTTTTAGAGAGATCGTTTTTCTCTTTTTTGAAGAAGAAGATTACACAGATCAGCTCCTGTTCCAGTGCCTGTTGTTTTGTCTATCAGATTGATTTAGTCAGGGAATGTTTGCATGTGTATCTGATGGAGAGGCTTATTAAGATTAGGCTAATAGAAAGCTGTGGTTCAATGACTAATCTACTAATCTATTGATAGTCTCATTTCTTTAGTCTATGTTTGGATTCATGGAGTTTTAAAAGTAAAAAGACATCTCTTAAAGGGATAGTTCACCCAAAAATCTATAGACAAAAAGAGTTAGATTTCTCTCCTGAAAATTATTATTAGTGTTCTCTTTCCTTCAATCTAACTGTTTCACTTGTTTTGGATTGATATATATTTTTTTTTAAGTACATCATGCCCTTTCCAAATGCCCTTACTTTATAACTGATATTTCAACCTAGATTAATCTTTGCAATAGGGTATAGGTTTAATATTTTTAAACCCCAGCTGCTGTCATATTGCATGCCGAGTGAAAGCTGGGTTCTTCAGGGTCATGTTGCGTAGCACGTTGTGTAACGTATCAGTCAGTGATGCCTGATTAATCTGAATCTATGTTAATTGTCATGCCTGACTGCTTGACTGAGTGCCTACTTGCTAGGATGAGTGGATGGGATATTGCTTTTCTTTAATAGGTGCTTGATAAGGGTGGGTATTTGGTTTTTCCACTAATTCTGTTGTTTGCTCCAAAACCTGACAATATGAGGTAATTAAGATTTTTCACCTGTGGAAACTAGGTCATTTTGCTAGCAAAATAGAATATTTCAGCCTTTGTTTCAAAATGGAACTTTTTTTTTTTTTTTTTTTTTTTGCAGCTGATACAACAAATTTTTATATGCACAATTGATTATTAATTATTTGTCTGTTTCTGCTTTTGAACTACTACTACTACTACTAATAATAATAATAATAATAAAATAATTTGTATTATTGAAAAAGTATAATTAAGTGAATTATTATATATTATAATAATATATATTACATTTATTTATTTATATATATACACACATATATATATATATATATATATATATATATATATATATATATATATATATATATACATACATATACATATACATATATACATACATACATATATATATATATATATATATATATATATATGTATGTATGTATATATGTATATGTATATGTATGTATATATATATATATATATATATATATATATATATATATATACACATATATATATATACACACATACATACATACATACACAGTAGGGCAAAAAAGTATTTAGTCAGCCACCAATTGTGCAAATTCTCCCACTTAAAAAGATGAGAGAGGCCTGTAATTTTCATCATAGGTATACCTCAACTATGAGAGACAAAATGAGAAAAAAAATCCAGAAAATCACATTGTAGGATTTTTAAAGAATTAATTGGTAAATTCCTCAGTAAAATAAGTATTTGGTCACCTACAAACAAGCAAGATTTCTGGCTCTCACAGACCTGTAACTTCTTCTTTAAGAGGCTCCTCTGTCCTCCACTCGTTACCTGTATTAATGGCATCTGTTTGAACTCGTTATCAGTATAAAAGACACCTGTCCAAAACCTCAAACAGTCCAACTCCAAACTCCACCATGGCCAAGACCAAAGAGCTGTCAAAGGAAACCAGAAACAAAATTGTAGACCTCCACCAGGCTGGGAAGACTGAATCTGCAATAGGTAAGCAGCTTGGTGTGAAGAAATCAACTGTGGGAGCAATTATTAGAAAATGGAAGACATACAAGACCACTGATAATCTCCCTCGATCTGGGGCCCCACGCAAGATCTCACCCCGTGGGGTCAAAATGATCACAAGAACTGTGAGCAAAAATCCCAGAACCACACGGGGGGACCTAGTGAATGACCTGCAGAGAGCTGGGACCAAAGTAACAAAGGCTACCATCAGTAACACACTGCGCTGCCAGGGACTCAAATCCTGCAGTGCCAGACGTGTCCCCCTGCTTAAGCCAGTACATGTCCGGGACCGACTGAAGTTTGCTAAAGAGCATTTGGATGATCCAGAAGAGGACTGGGAGAATGTCATATGGTCAGATGAAACCAAAATAGAACTTTTTGGTAAAAACTCAACTTGTCATGTTTGGAGGAGAAAGAATGCTGAGTTGCATCCAAAGAAACACCATACCTACTGTGAAGCATGGGGGTGGAAACATCATGCTTTGGGGCTGTTTTTCTGCAAAGGGACCAGGACGACTGATCCGTGTAAACGAAAGAATGAATGGGGCCATATATCGTGAGATTTTGAGTGAAAACCTCCTTCCATCAGCAAGGGCATTGAAGATGAAACGTGGCTGGGTCTTTCAGCATGACAATGATCCCAAACACACCGCCCGGGCAACGAAGGAGTGGCTTTGTAAGAAGCATTTCAAGGTCCTGGAGTGGCCTAGCCAGTCTCCAGATCTCAACCCCATCGAAAATCTTTGGAGGGAGTTGAAAGTCCGTGTTGCCCAGCGACAGCCCCAAAACATTACTGCTCTAGAGGCCAAAATACCAGCAACAGTGTGTGAAAACCTTGTGAAGACTTACAGAAAACGTTTGACCTCTGTCATTGCCAACAAAGGGTATATAACAAAGTATTGAGATGAAATTTTGTTATTGACCAAATACTTATTTTTCACCATAATTTGCAAATAAATTCTTTAAAAATCCTACAATGTGATTTTCAGGATTTTTTTTTTTTTTTTTTCTCATTTTGTCTCTCATAGTTGAGGTATACCTATGATGAAAATTACAGGCCTCTCTCATCTTTTTAAGTGGGAGAACTTGCACAATTGGTGGCTGACTAAACACTACTTTGCCCCACTGTATATATGTATGTGTATATATATATATATTATTATAAATGCAATTAAAATTACTAAATTTTACTAAAATATATCTAAAAAATTACTAAATATCTAAATAATAAGTAATTATTATAGAAACAACAGCAGTTAATAACAACAACAAACAAGCAACCATAACATCCAAGCAAAATGCCTAGAATATCTACTGTACATGTGATAACTGGTGAATGAACTCTTAAGCAAGGAGGACTTCCTGTCTATGCTCATTTTAGCTTGAGGTATTTCCTGCTGTGCATTTTATCTAAACACACTGCCTTATTGTGAAACGTTAAAAACACTTCAGTGGAATTACCCAGTCAAACTGACCTAGAACAGTGAAACAACACTGAAAAAACTTCAACTAACCCCAGACACAGAATCCAGATCAGAAGTAAAAACAGTAACTGTGAGGGAAAATACATTCTATCATGTACAACAGCCGATTCTGAATCTTGCATGGAAGTTTAGAGCTTGAAAAGCCAATCAAACAGCTCCCATCTATTCCCTCATTAAGCCAGTTAGTCTTTGTTAATTTTGCACAGCCTCGTTAGGTGGCAACGTGCAGAAGGAACACTGACAGAGCGGTAGATGCTCATGCACCCACACCCAAACACTCATCAGCATACGTGAACAAACACACTCTAATCACAACTAATTACAGAAGCTTTAATTGAATTTGCTCATCTGGCTCTCGCTGCTTCAGGCATCTCTTCACACACTCTCCAGATCAAAGAGGAGACGGGCATGAGAGGCTGCAACTGAGCCTTTGACAGGGCCTGGTGTGGGCCACTCCTGTAGCTCTTATCATTAGAAATTTGATTCAAGAGGAATATACAGTATTTATAATTTGTTTTTCAAACAGTAGCTACAGTCAGGTGTCAAGAGCAATTGCTACCTAGCATAACAGATACAGATACCATTGAGTTTTACATCTGAAAAGATCCATGACCCCTCACACAGTAGATCTACAACTCAAATAATTTTATATGTCAAAAATAAATAAATGTAATTAAAAAATAAAACATTCTTCACAAAAGATGTAAAAATACTGCATATAACTGGTTTTGAATTCGTAAAGATATAACATTTAATTATCAGAGCTGGTAGATTACGTACAAATTCATAAATCCATTACGTAATAGAGATTACATGATGAAAGTAACAATCTTTGTTACTCATTTTAGGTAATGTAATCTGACTACTTTTTAAGATTACTTTTAGATTACTTTTTTTATCTAACTTGTTTTAAATGTACCATATTGATATAATAAAAGCAACGAGAAAGAAAATATATTCGATGTTTTGACGTCAACATCATAAAATGCATTAAACATTACATTAATGAGTTGATAGAATGAATAGAGAATAGTGAGTTGATAAAAACCTAATAATTCACTCATAAAAATGTAAAATAAAACCAATTTAAACACTTTAACACTAAAAATGTAAATACTGTATTTGTTTACCTGCATTTCAGTGTGACCATTAACCAAAAAATAGAGAACTGTAAACATACAAATGTGTTGTTAAATTATTGAAATATCAAAAACTTATGCAATATTTCAAGTAACTATAATTTGATTACAAACATTTTAAAATGTAATATACTCTTACAAGTACTAAATTTTTGGAATCTGATTACATAATCCAGATTACATGTAATCAGTTACTACCCAGCACTTTTAATTATAATATAACATTAATAGTGACAGCCATACATTCATCAATAGTCTTTTGTTGGAAAATGATGGTTATTGGTTTGTGATTTTCAACCCATGTTTACTGATGCTTCAGTTGAATTAAACCTCATCTCTGTTTGCAAGATAATTAATATGACAATGGTGACACATTTAAAGCAGTTAAATCAGATTTAATTTGCTACAATGGCCTTACTGTTGAGACCCGTATTGTCTAATGTGAATAGTAATATCAGGGTTCCCTGTAGATTCATTGTTTTGTCTGCACATATCTCTCCTCTCTTTCTGCTGATAAGCCATATATTCTCTGTCTAAACGTAGTGAGCTGAGTCACTGTCTACATATACAGCAGTAGTACGTGACTCAGAGAGGCTCACACAACACCCAGCATCTGAGCTGCAAGTCGATACACTAATAAGCACAGATACCTGAATATTGGGCGAAATGCGCCTTTAATGGACTTGCTTTATTTTCTATTGACATAGAGCCATAGTATGAGAGTGTTTATGTGCACATCCTTCAATGCCGTTGCTGTAGTTATGGAATGAGATGAGGTTCGGTGTGTGCGGGGGACAAAACCTCCTCGGCAACTCATTCTGTCAATAAAGGAATCTCCAAGATTCGCCCACACACATGCATACACCTATTACGAGAACTGCCATATGATCGCTATTCACGTTACTCAACCATCGCCAAGTCCCCCTCATAGCATTTGATCTTTCATATTCAGTCGCATTCACTCCTCTATCACAAGCATCTTATTTGATGCCAAGTTTCCATTATTAATGTTCATCGTGTGGTTGCTCCTGCAGGTTCACCGTATTATGATAATGTCAGGCCTCTCTGCTACAGTGATGCAGATGCTGTTCTGCTCTGCTTTGATATAAGTCGCCCTGAGACCGTCGAAAGCTCTCTGAAAAAGGTGAAAGACATTTTATGACTTCTTCATTTCTATTACTCTTTTTTACTTGTTTTCCAGTTAAAATATCCTTAAAATAGATAAAGAAAGACTTCTCAGAAAATGCATCTTTAATTAGTGTTATCTTGTCTCATTGCACAGGCAAATTTTTTTCACTTGTTTTAAGTATAAACAAGTTAAAAACAAATAAAAAATGAAAGTGCAGTAAGACAAAACAAACACACTCATAATAAATATAAAAGCTGTCAAAACAAATCTTAAAGGGATAATTCAACCAAAAATGAAGATTGTGTCATCATTTACTCACCCTCATGTCATTCCAAACCTGTATGACCGAGGCCCTGTTTACACTAGGGGTGCGACGATAAATCGATTCGTGGAACGATTCTGTGATTTTCCGAATGCATCGCGATTCTCTCTGGAATTGATTCTAAGCTTAGTTTTAACAGCAGATGGCACTGCCTGTTTTAGAAACAGCCATACTCTGCTTGCTTCCATTTCCTTACACACACACACCACTTGAACATGAAATAATCATTCATAAAGTTCGAAAAGGTTGAAGCCAATTACAAGAGTGTACACTAGTGGGCTGTGTTTACATTAATCTCGCGTCATAAAAGCATAAAAGCCCAGGTGCAAGTACATTTAACCACTTACATTCCTCAGCCGAAGAGCGCCATCTGCTGTTAAAAACTAAGCACGGAATCGATTCCAGATAGAATCACGATGCATTCGGAAAATCCCAGAATTGATCCACAAATTAATTTATAGTCACATCCTTAGTTTACACTAGTGCTTTTTCATTTTAAAATGGCGTTTTAAAATGAAAACGATCCTCGTCTACACTGGCGTTTTCACTGCATTTCAGAAACGATCTCTGTCCACACTACACAACCAAAAACAGGTACAACAGTAAGCATGATGTTATTGTTTACACCGTCATCAAGGATATACAGAGTGAATGTGGGCAGCTACGCCATCGTTTTCAAAAGTCTCTGTTTTGGTCCGTTTACATTGAGGCTACCTTTACATTAATGCGTTTTCGTTTTAAACGCATAACTTTGCTACGGTTATGCCTGTCATTTATAGTACTCTGGCATTTTCAACCCTCGAAAACGGAGACATTCGAAAACGCCGCAGACCCTGTTTTAGTTTGAAAACTCCGGGGTTGCGTTTCAGTGTAAACGGACCAAAACTGAGACTTTTGAAAACATTGGCATGGCTGCCCACATTCGCTCTGCGTATCCTTGACGGTCATGTGACATGCGCTTTCAGTTGTGTGAAATGTTTGCGTTGCCAGTGTAGACGAGGATCGTTTTCATTTTAAAACACCGCTTTAAAACGAAAGCGCACTAGTGTAAACGTAGCATTACTTTCTTCTGTCTAAAAAATAAATTATCTTTTTTGTTCACATAATTAAAATCAATGCTGTTTTAGAACCCACTAAACTTTTTTGGGTGATTTATCCCATAGTGTTGTTTCTTAAGTAAAAATACTAATTAAGAATATGATTTGCGCAGTATATTAACAGCTCTCTCCTTGCAGTGGAAAGCCGAAATCATGGATTTCTGCCCCAGTACTCGAATAATCCTAGTCGGCTGCAAGACGGACCTGCGAACAGATGTATGTACACTGATGGAGCTGTCCAATCAGAGACTGACACCCATCTCCCATGAGCAGGTCAGTCAATCACACCCTCCCTATGTCAAACTAGACTCCTCGACTCTCTTTTTCCATCTCTGACTGCATTCGGTCTATCTTTCTCTATGTAGGGCACCTTGCTGGCCAAGCAGGTAGGAGCAGAGGTGTACCTGGAGTGCTCTGCATTCACATCGGAGAAGAGCATCCACAGCGTGTTCCGCTCAGCGGCACTGACATGCCTCAACAAACTGCAGACCCCCATAAAGCAAAGCCCCACTCGCCGGCTGTCCAAACGCCTCCTTCACCTTCCCAGCAAAGCAGAGCTCCTGACCTCCTCCTTCAGCAAGGAGAGAACCAAGAGCTGTTCCATCATGTGAGCTATATATGAGCAACTCCAGTTCCAGGAAAAAAACAAAAAAAAAAACACTTATTTTCGCTCTTCGAAAGGGTTGTTTGGGGGGGTTTAAGAGGAGGGGAGGTCATGACCCCTCCCTCTCTCTACACTTATGTTGTTGTTCTTCCATTCTGACACCCCACCTGCAAACACACTAATCCCTATGACAAAGAGCTGCTGCCATTGTTCAAGGTTTTCGGCTGTTACACATCCTAGTATCGATTGAGTTCCCTTTACCAGCCTTTAGGTGAACTGCATTTTGTATCAATGATCAATCAGTTAGTGAAGAAGGAAATGCAGTGAATATTGGACACTGTCAGATATTTTTCTGGGTAGTTAGTGTGGGAATGTGGGTTGAGCTGTGAACGTAATTTAATATTTAAAGGAAGAGGATGTGTTCCACAGTACGCACTTTAGTGAACATGGATGTGATTGTTGAATGGAAAGTGAGAGGATGATTGAATACAAGTTGGCATCAGTTGCTGTTTCAATACAGAATTATGCTTTGCTTGTATTAGCTGAGGTCTCTGGCACTGATCTATGATGTGAGATCTCATGCAAGCATGAAGGGAGGAGCCAAACAAGATTTTATGTCTTCCTGAAAAGGCGGACAGTGCTATAAATCTTCTAGATGAAGCATCCAATCACATTTGTACATCCAGATGTATTGGACATGCTGACACACTCGTTCACTCTCTCTCTCTCTCTCTCATCTCTACTGTAGTCCTTCATGTGCTTTCTGCCCCTAGAGAAAAGGTCATAAATCTCAGCCAATGATGAGAAGCCCAGCATCGCCCGGGCCATTTCTCAATATAGAGCAGGAGTTATTGCCACAAAGACCCCTTCCAGATGTTCCAACCATTCTTTTATAGAAAACAAGATTTTTCACTGAAGTAATTTTAGAGATGGACTGGAAAGGTCATGGGGGATTACTAAGGGACACTGCAGAACTCAAAACTGATCAATGTTGCATAAGCGAGAAGATAATTTGAATGTTCCAGTTGACTTTTCTTTTACAGTAATCTGCCGCAACACCTAAATCTCAATAACAGGCCTGTAAAGAGCTGATTCTTTTGTTATGTGGTAAAGTTACTGGTTATAATTGAGGCTGGACATTAGACTGCATTATAATTTCAGTGATTCTCATGCATTCGGTCGGATCACTGTCACAGAGGACTCTCCTCTCATCCTAAACCTCATTCTGGTAATCCCGGCCTTAAATCCCACAACCCCTGGTTGTGTAATGCTTAATCATAAAACAACTAAATCCTCACTTTGGGCTTATGAATGGCCAAGAAATGAACTGAGAAGTCAGACGAGACAGCATTATGAAGAATCTGACCTCAGATTAACGTCCAACTCAAGTAGTTCATCAAATTTAATATGATCAAATAAATGGTTTGGGGAATAATTTACACTACTGTTCAAATATTTTGGGGTCAGTACAAGCTACAGCTGAATATTCAGCTTTGCCATCACAGGAATAAATTACATTTTTAAATATATTAAAATCAGTGCTGTCAAACAATTAATCGCGATTAATCGCACCCAAAATAAAAGTTTTTGTTTACATATTTGTGTGTACTGTGTATATTTATTATGTGTATATATAAATACACACACATACAGTATATATTTTGAACATATTTACATGTATTTGTACACACACATATATTATGTAAACAAAAACGTATATTTTGGAAACGATTAATCAGGATTAATCATCTGACAGCACTAAAAATTCATAATAATAATTTTAAACTGTAATAATATTTCACAATATTCCTGTGTTTTACGCAGATCTAACTAGTTATTAAGCATGAAAAAAAGATGGGTAATTTTCACAAATTTAATCGAAAATGTTGTAGCACTGGATATTGTGAAAACTGCACATTCAGTTGAATCTAAATTTGCATAGTCACCATCTAGAGAATGAGAATGAAAATACTGTATATAAACTGGTCTTGCCTTAACCTCACATTTGTACTACTTTGTTATTATTATATCATTGACTTTGTAAATTCTCACTCTAGTTCATCTAAAAGAAACTTTAGGAGGTTGTTCATCACTTCATGCAATTCTACACCGTTGCTTAGCAACAGACAAGTCAGTTAAGCTGGACTACATGTCCAAAAACCACTTGAGAGAAGTTGAGAGAGAAACAGGGTGTAAACAAAGTGAAAATAAGGACAAGTTTTCTCACTGTAGCATAATAAATGGCTTTTTCATGGCTATGGTTTATAGTTTGAAACATAAATCATCTTACAGACCATCATCTTGATATGAATTTGTTACTGTTGTCTGGTTTAGTAGCACTCTCATATGTTATATGTTTGATGTGGTGGATCTCCACAGTCTTCCTTTTGTTACTGCAGTCTGGACGTACACATGTTGTGCATAATCAGTTTTGTACAGCCCTTTAAATAAAGTCTGTGAAGCAAACATATTCAAAACAGACAGTATGATTGTGTGTGCAATGTAACTGTAACTTATTAATAGTTGATTATTGCTGGTTCTGTTTTATTCTTTAGTTTCAGACAATCTATTTTATATTGAATATTGTTTATTGATTATTTTCCCTTGTCTCTGATGTCATGTGTCACTCTTAAATTAATTAAAACCTGGATTTGGTCAGTAAATAGTGTGAATGTTTTCTTCTTTTTAGTGCCAGCACTCATTAGGAGAAAATCCCTCACCTAAAATTATTTAGCATTTTTATAATCCTTTTACAAGTTCAGACTTTCAGATTCAGTGGCAGTCCAAAACATAATGAGAAAACTGACATGACATTAGTCAAAACATTAGTCAAAAAGAATGGGAACCCTATATTTTAAATATAAGGAGAGACTCTTGAATTACCTGTTTATTCACATGGCACTCAAAACTAGGCCAACAGGTCTAAGAAAAACAAGGAGTAAATTATGTGATTCTGCAGGAATAGTATGCAATGAAACAGCGTAATACTGAATAATAAAGAGGCAGAAACAATAAAAAAAATTGTATGCATCTGCATCTATAACAGAACTTTAGCAGGCGCTGTACACACAGCTGACAAGCAGACAAGACTATGGAATATATGGTGATATTGTTAGGTAAAAAGAACTTTAAATAAATAAATAAATAAATAAATATACCTTGAACAATTTTGGTCCATTGATTTTCTTTATGAATCTAACTAGCCTATATCTAGTTTATAAAGCTTGCACATCAACCAGGCTTTCTCAATTGTATCACAAACCAATAGAACAAACTCACTGATCTAGGAGTCCACATAAAGAGAATTCTGAGAATTGTTTCTAAACACATTACAAATGTTAGAAATGTATTGCTGAAACACATTACAAAGACTCTGAACTATGTAGTACTGAATTGTGGAGTTAAACCGTTAAACAGTTTTAATTCTGTGTTTAATTCTGTGTTCAGGATTTTTGGGCGGGGCTAAAATGGTAGCTCGATGACGCAATGGAGCCACCGAGCGTGGCCCCGCCCCTAACACTATAATAACTATGTTGAGAGGTCAAGTTCTTAGTTTGTCTTTTTGAATGTCTGTGATGTTAGATATAGAGATTCTAGGCAGGGACGGTTCTAGGGTGAATGGATACCCGGGTCTTAGCCCAGAGACATCAATATGTGGCAAAATACATACAATTTAAAATCATGGAGCGTTCACAATTCGCATCTAAAAACGCAAGCTGTACCGCTTTCTCTTCTTTCAAAGCGGATACAAGCCATCCTAGGTGTATATGACTTTCTTCTTTCAGACAAATACAATCTAAGTTACATTAAAAATGCCCTGGCAATTCCAAGCTTTATAATGGCAGTGAATGGTGGTCAAGATTTTAAAGCACAATAAAGTGCATCCATCTAACATATAAAGCAGTGGTTCTCAACTGATTTGGCCTTGGGACCCACGTTTTCCCATGGTCATCAAGTCGCGACCCACTTTTATATATATATATATATATATATATATAGGCCTATATTTTGTTATTTTTGTTTTATATTTGTTAAAAAATAAAAACAAAGCAAATTTATTTCACAAAAAATTAAGTTAAGACTGTTAAGAATATGACTAATACTGAATAAACAGCCTATAGGGTAAGGCTATTAAATATCAGTCCCAAACTAGTTTTTGTTAATACAATTAAGTTGGTATGAGCCACCACAGTCATTTAAACATACAAAATGACACAAAGTGAAAATAACATGGTATTTTTGGGTTATGGAAGTTACCATGGTGAATATAAAATACTAACATGAACTGTTAATGAAACGTAGAAACTGCTTCTGAATAGAATGAATATCATACCTTCATGCAAATCCTCCCCAGTTAACACACGCATTACCAGTTATGTGATTTATCGGTATTGTACTTTTATTTCAAGCGTTGCATGCTCGTAGTTTCTGCGCTTTAGTGAAGTAATATACAGTGCAGCGCCGCGCCGCGTTCGCGCGTGCTATAGAAGAGTACGCGCTACGAACATGGTATAACATCTGGCAGGATAGGATAGTTCGCTTTTCTGAGGTGAGAGACTTTTTATTTCATAACAAGTTACGAAAATAACGATAGAATAATGACACTGACAATAAACCTGTCAACATCTCATCTGACCACAGAAACTGAATCGGGACAGCGCGTTTTTCTCAGGCACTATTTACTTATTAAACTGCATCTGATAGAAGTGTCAACGTTTTCATGCACGTCTTTTAAAATAAAAGTCTCGCATCAGAAAAACATTTAGAATTACTTTTTTTGTTGTTGATGTCGTTTCTTTGGCCGCACACTGGGTCGCGACCCACCGTTTGAAAAACACTGATATAAAGTACTCTACGTGGCTCCGGGGGGTTAATAAAGGCCTTCTGAAGTGAATCCATGCATTTGTGTAAGAAAAATAACCATATTTACACAGCTTCTGCTAACTGTCCTAAGCGCGTTCACGAGAGAGTGGGATTCCAGCGGATGATGTAGGCGTAGCTTAAGCTCTGGTGAGAGTATGCTACAGTCTCACGAGAAACATGTTTTATTTACAGCAATGGAAAACCATGTTCTCTTGCCTTATATCAAAATCCTCCAACATTTTTCTTTATAAATCCTTGTTTTGTACTTCTAATTTGTGACCGGTGTTTTGTTTTTCCGCTTAACTTCAGGAGGTCTTTCTTATGGAGGTCTTTTATGATGGATGGATGCACTTTTTTGGGCTTCAAAATCTCAACCACCATTCACTGTCATTATAAACCTTGGAAAAGCCAGGATATTTTTTTATATTACTCCGATAGTATTCATCTGAAAGAAGAAAGTCATATACACCTAGGATGGCTTGAGGGTGCGTAAATCATGGGGTAATTTTCATTTTTGGGTGAACTATTACTTTAAACGCTACAATATTTGGGCACAAAAACATCTCTCAATTGCTAGAAGCAGTCAAATTTTCATAATTCTATGCAATTCTACGCCCTGAAGCAAAACCAGTTTAAAAGCACTTATCTACATCATGTTCCTCAGTAAGTTCTTTAATATAGTATCTTTAAACGGTAGTGCACATGTTCACACTATAGTATATTAACAAACAAAGACTGAAAGGGCTCAACAGTGCGACCATTTCAGTCGCATTTGAGACTGAAAACTACTGCGTGCGACTATGGAAAAATATTTAGGAGCACCTGTGCGACTGACCCGATCAGCATACTGGTGTTCAAAGGCTTCAAAGGTTTCTAACGTACTTACAACTTGTTTTTTCAGCGTTGAGTAATGTATCACAAACATATCCTCTCATTAACAAACAAAGTGTAGACAGTGTGTAAATAAGAGATTCACTGTGCAGTGTAGAGAGCTGCGTTGATTATAATGGAGTTTTGTGAGATCGCGAAGAGGAGTGACAGCTTTTAATGATTATTAAGGGAGTTTGCAAATGTGATATTGATTTAATTCAACAGTACATTAAAAAGGAAGTTAATATTAAGTGACTTATATTGTTTGACTACTACACTATTGCCTTATTTTGCTCTATTTTGTCAACGAAAATAGTTTGAAACAAAGTCACAGCTGAGCCGCTGCGCGTCTCCATTCAAACACAGCGGTGTTTCGTTTATGAATGAACTGCGTTTTTAACCGAATCTAGTGAGTCAATGATTCAATTACCCATTCATTAAGACAGTCACATGCTTCGTTCCTGAATGAATCAGCCGTTCGAACGAATCAATTGAATTAATGATTCAGTGATCAAATCAGTGATTTGCCGCCACCTGCTGGGAGTTTGTTTAATTTTTAAAGTATCTTTTCTGTTATTTAAATCATTTAATATTTCTATATTCAAAATTTTATATGTAAAACATTAACCTCAACATGAATTTATCAATTTAATTGCACTCATGCGACCTCTGAGCCTCATTAAACGTCTGAAAATACACCTACAAGCCACTTGTGTGCTCTTCTGTGCCACCTCTGTAGTACAAATTTATTTCTTAAATACTGTTTTCATTTGATTGGTAACTTATTCTACTTATTCTACTTTTTATTCTGCTGTTTTAATTAGAAATGTTAAAAAGCTTATAAATATATTTTTTGAATTTGATAAATAAAAGTTGATATACTTTTAATAAAGTTAGAAAAATGCCATTAGAAAGGTAAAAACAAAATTCCCTGTAAATCAATTTAAGGAGTCAAATATCACCTCCTAATGGGTAGGTTCATTTTTTATCAGAATTTTTAATTACTGATTAGAAGGTGCCCCTAAATTTTTGACCGTGCTCCTAAATTTTTTAAATTAGGAACACAAGCGCTCCTAAAAAGAAAAGTAAGCGTAGAGACCATGTTCAGCACTTTCATTTAATGCATACGACCTTGACCAGTGACAGCTCAAGGCATGACTTTCAAAGGAAATTTCTAGGGGAAAAAGCAAAAAAACAAAAAAAGCATGTAACCTGGATAAAACAGCAGAGTCTGTTAAACATGATTTTAGGAGGAAAAATCCGGCATCAGAGAGGGAATGCTTAGGGAAAGAGCTCCAGCATCCAGCTGCTTGAAGTCCTCTCCACCCAAACAGCCCCAGTCCCTCTCTCCTCTCTAAGGCTCTGTGGTGTCAAGTAGGGGAATGACAGAATGCCGGCTCATTACCAATGCCTCACACATCCAACAGACAGAAACCTAGTGAGAGAAACTGGGGAGAAATCAGTAAAGGAAGGAATGAAATGATAGGGGGAGACTTATTCTTTCCAATTACTGACGAGCTGCAGTCTGCCATGCACACAAACACACACACACACACGCAGCCATCAAACCAGCCACCATGACTCCAGCGCTAACAATGCCATAGATCGTCTAGAACTGCTGAAACAATGTGGGATCATAATGACAGGAGAAAACACGTGTGTGTTCAGTATGCGAGTTTAGACCTTCAAATGTGGTGTCTTTCTTATGCACCTTTTCTGCTTGTGTTATTCACCTTCCCTTACTTACATTATCAGAGGATTGTTGTTTTAAGGTTCAAAATGGACTTTCAGTGCTGTTTCAATGCAACAAGCTCAGTCAACCCTTGTTGAATCAGTCAGGGTGACTGTCTGTTCACTGGAGCAGAAAGCATGTCACACACACAAGAACAAGCTGGCCTCGTGGCCTCAGGAGAAATGAATGTACATAATCAGCATATTAAATTTATTCAGATATTAGCATAAACAATGTGAAACCTCTCAACTCACATCATCATACATTTCTGATTTACATTACATGTCCTTTTTAAAGATGCATAAAACATGCAGCATATTGGTTATCAGATCTTTTCATGTATCATTATCGGACAACACTGAATATATATCAGATGATTTTGAATATTTTATTGCTAATTTTCACATTTCAATTACCTTCGTCATCATTTAAAGCTCACTTAATGAAAGGATTCAAACTTTTTGTTAGTCGAACCTATTTGATGCAAAATATTTAAAATATAAGTACCCTCAAAGACTTAAAGTTAACATTTCAAAAATAAAATAAAATAAAACCAGTTTCAAAAACCCTCAAAAAAAAACAAAAAAAAAAAAACGTGTCAACTGTTTTTGTCCATACAATGAAAGTAAATGGGGTCTAAAACCACATCTTCTTTTGTGTTCTGCCAAAGAAATAAAGTCATTTTTGCAACAATAATTGATGATATTAATACTGTAGTGTTGTGAGACTCTTGCACAGCTGATTTCTGCTGCATTGGCATCAGAACAAAACAACCACACACATGTGCCCTCATACGAGCATACCTCTCACACTCCCATGGGCTTTTTCTTGCCAACGGGGTCCCCAAGGCTGCCCTAAAACCCATGGGGTACACCCAACCCCCACTATCACTCACTCTCACACATATGTACAGTGTGTCACGGTGAACCCCTGAGGTATGCTGATAATAGATGAGCATATTTGGCTGTTTAATTAGCCAACCGTGGTTTTATGGCATCTGGGTCTCTGGGCCATAGAGGAGAAAGAAGGTGTGTGTTGTGTTTGGACAGGTCAGGATAGCCGTGCATGTCTGGAGCTTTCCTGGTTACAGCTGAAAATGTAGGTTGAAGAACAATGTTTTAGTGTAAAAATAAAAACTGACCTATTTTAAGGGCTAAAAACTGTCCAGATGTCCCATGTTTGGGCTCAGGTGCTTGACTTTGGATTGACCTGTGCCTCTGTAAACACAATGTTGTACAAGTTAAATGTACAAGTTTACTAATCCTATAAAATATGGCCTGCAAAAGCTATTTTATGAAGATGTGCTGTCTCTTAAGGACAAATTTTAACATATGGAGTCCAGGTGGGTGTGAAACTGTAAATAAGTAATTAGGTCAGGGTGCATTACACATGCAGTAGTGCCCACATTCACAGCAGGGTGGGGTAACTTCCCCAAATGCTTGTATGTGCTGCAATAACATGCAAATATTGGTAACTTGTTTTTTTACATGCAAAAAAGAAAAAGCGTGTCTTTCTTTGTACTTTGATACAATCTTTTCCTCTTAAACCAGGAAACAAACAATGATATACAACAATGAAGCCTAATTGCAATTCCATGTTTATAATATGTTATCAATCAAGTATCACAGCAGTCGACAATATGCCAGACAATGAACCGATGATTAAAGAGATATTTTAAGAAAACTGATTCCATAGCTTATCATTATCAGCATGAGCACTAAAGACTTCAAAGTTAGAGATTTTAGAGACTTTGGAGCAGCTCCAGACTGAAGCAGGGGTCTACAACAGGGGGTCTGAAGTGGGATTGCAGGGAGTCGGCCAATTACTGCTTGCAAAAACCCAGTTGATATATAAAAAGTACATAGAAAAACAAAAATAAAAGAATTATTGCTAAATTAATTTTATTATATTTGGAATATTATATTAAATATATTACTAATATTACATAATTATTATGTAAAATTATTAATATATTTAATGTAATATTCCAAATATAATAAAACTAATATAATAATTATTAAAAATCTAAAGATTTAGAATTTTATACTTAATATTTAATATATATTTAATATTTATCATATCATTCTCAAATATTTTAAATATTAGATTATATTAAAGTAAGTAACTATAAAGTTAGTTGTCTCTCCCATATTAAATGCATTTAGTACAATTAAATTATTTTAAATTATGTTCCATAAAATGTTACTATTAAATGGAACCGGAATCGGAAACCAGAACTGCGAAATTTCTTATGAATCCCAGCCCTAAATGTAGTAATGTAATATTCCGAATATAATAAAATTAGTTTAATAATAATTTTTTAAATAAAAAAATATATATATTATCATCAAAAATATTAAAAATTTAATAAATGTTATATTTAATATTTAATTATATATGTAATATTTCTCATATTCTCAAATATTTTAAATATTATATTATATAATATTAGATTATATTATAATTATTTTATATTATTATTTATAATTATATATTTTATATTATATTAAAGTAAGAACCTTTAAAGTTAGTTGCCTCTCCCACATTAAATGTATTTAGTACAATTACATTATTTTTCCATAATACTTTATTATTAAATGGAACCAGAACCAGAATTCTTAGGATTCCCAACCCTAAACCTTTCCATCAAAACAAAGTGTGTAAATACATTAATATTAACATTATTAATATCCACCAAGAGATCCAAAGGTTGAAAACTCACAGCATAGAAGAAAGCAAAATTCAAGATATTCAGAACATTACCACTAGTTATCTGTAGACACCACACATATCCAGAAAGATCAGTATTGTAGGCCGCTCTTTAAGAGTCTCAAGGTCACACAAAGCCGTAATCAAAATTACCCACAACCTTGAGTGTGCCTGAGAGGAGCAAGTACATGAGAGCGAAAGAAAAGACAGGAGTAGATATGAAAACATGAGTATTCTCTTTGACTTTACAGTGTCAGACAACACATTTACCGCAGAAAGCATGTAGTCATAGCAACAGCAGTGAAGTCTTAGTGCAAGAGTGTCTGTGTGTAGGTGCGTGTGTGCACACAGATTTACTTTTCAATGGCCTGAAAGAGAAAAATCGTACGAAATTAAATATTTAACGGATTCAGCTCTCTTTTGAGTGCACGTACATTCTCAGCGTAAAGATCAAAGTGGCAAACAGGCGCTTATCAGGCCAACTAAAGCGGTACATTTTAATTAACACCTGTGCCCTGCGTTTATCAGTAATCGAAACTGTATCTACGCAACCCTTTCCGTGCAATGACCCCATTTGAAATTCATTTGATTCGAACGAACACAAATGATGATCAAGACTGCGTATTAATGTTCATAATACTCCTAGATAGCTGTTGCTGGGTGAGGTACCATTAGTAATTGATGTTACCTGTAACTCAAACGGCAGACATCCTCCTTAGATCATAAGTGTGTCAGAGCCTGTCTCACCAGCACAAACCCCCCATCAACAGTCTGCACCTGTTTTGAAGGAAGTTCTCTTTCTTCCTCAGAAGGAAGGGCTGATAAAGGGAAGCCCGGCTTTGAGATTTTCCACTGAGGGAAAAGTCACTTCCACCCACACATGGAGAACACCACTGCAGGAGGAGGAGGAGGATGTGAACTGAACAATAGAGACTCGCGTGTCGGCGGAGTTCCGTAGCTGAAGCTCTGACATGCTTCACCCTGTCGCCCAGATAAGCCTCTCTCCCCTCTCTGCTTCTCTACCAGCCCTTCATCCTGCCCCGCAACAACAGCCATTGTTATAAGACATACATTAGTCTATTTCTGTCAAGGCTGATCAAGTAAACAAGGTGGTGCTGAACTTGCACCGCCAACCTCTTTTTATTTATCTCATCACAGAGACTCTGTGCCAAACAAACACTAAAAAGAGCTTTGCAAGCTGCAGATTCAGTAATGTAGGAGCTTGTTGTCACACGAGAAGTTGTCACAAGGACTATATTTCAGTAATTATGAGGTTTTGAGGCAAAAATGTGTTTTTTCTAGCAGTAGTTTATGTGGGTTCCCATCACTGTGCTTCAAACTTTAAGTTAGAACCATTTTTGTGAATTCTGTCCTCCAAACTTCTGAAATCAATATATTTTTGCTATAGCAAAACCAGTGAACATTATTAAACAACATTAGCATGTACTTAGGTGAAAGTGAACCATAAAATTAAGGTAGATTTTAACTAAAACCTGAACCTGTCTAATTGATTCCTGTGATGGCAAAGCTGAATTTTAAGCATCATTTCTCCAGTCACATGATCCTTAAGAAATCATTCTAATATGCTGATTTGCTGCTCAAGAAAGATTTCTTATTTTTATTGATATTAAAAACAATTGTGCTGGTTAACATTTATGTGAAAACTGTGATATATTTTTTCAGGATTCTCTGATAAACAGACAGTTCAAAATAACAGCATTTATTTTAAATAAAAATCTTTTGCAACATTGTGAAAGTCTTCACTGTCACTTTTGATCAATTTAATGTGTCCTTGCCTAATAAAAGTATTAATTTCTTTCAAATAATAATCGTACTAACCCAAATTTTGAACGATACTGTACATATTGTCATCGGTGTTTCATAATTGCTTTACTCTTATAATTTTGCTGAAAAGCTTTTCTATTTAATGATAGGTTGCATTATGACAGCTCACCCCTTACAGTATGACAACATGCTCTGCTATTAGGGTATTGTACATCTTCAAGAACAGGAAGACATTTATTCAAAGTGCTGAAAAAGGATCTGTGAAGGACGACAGGAAAAGCACTTCTTCAGGGAAGGATAGTATGCCTAAAATAGATTTGACCAGTTGCTACATGAGAACGTCTCTGCTGAGCCACTCAGGAAGCTGCTAGACTAGTAATTAATATAGAGACTTGATGACGGAAGTAAAATCCTCTAACATATGCCTTGCTTAACGTGAATGTACACTAAATAAAAAGAAAGAGAGTGAGAGGTGTAAATGAGACTAATACACTCAGACACAAGTGCTCTCAGTCAGACACTCTCTCTCTCTCTGTGAGAGCTCTTACTTGGACAAGAGTTCCTGTGAGCTGCACTCCATTAGGATTTACCGTCAGCTACTCACATTAAATATGAGATTTCTTTAGAGAGTTAGCCAGAGGCTTACAGCAACAAGCACTTTTATCAAAAAACACACATTCCAATATCTGTTTCGGTACAGTGTTTTTTCCATCACTGGATGCCTTGGTGGGGCCCTTCATTCACTGGAACCAGACAAAGGCCTGGGATAATATTCCTGGTGACGGCCCAGTGCAACAACATACCCACACATCTTTACATAGACACAGGCATCATTTTTAAAGATTTATATACCTTCACCTCTTTTCTGCGGTGACTGTGGACTCAGCAGATCGGATACAGCATTAGCTGCAGAATTATCAATATGCATGCAGTCAATATGACTGTGTCGCAGTCTGTCCTAGCGATTCCTGCCCTCCTGTGTTAAGACAGAGAAAAGAAGTTTCAGTATTTGCTTTTCAGCATTTCAGTGTTTGATGGTTTTATGCTGAATGTAGATGTAAAAAGGTTGACTGATTTTCTGTGTGAGCCACTTATTTCAGTACATAAATAATATTTTAATGGTCGTTTCCTCTGATATTTACAAAAAAAATATCTTAAAAGGATAGTTCATCCAATAATGAAAATTACTGTCATCATTTACTCACCCCATCCCAATCTCATAAGACTTTGGTTAATCTTTGAAACACAAATTAAGATATTTTAATGAAACCTGAAAGCCCAGGTAACCAAAACTTACAAGATCCAAAAGGGTCCTAAAGGCATCATAACATACAATAAACATATTTTCTTCAAAAGATGACAGAATTTTCATTTTTATGTGAACTATCCCTTTAAACACACCATTCACACTATTACTATTTGTCTGCTAACAATGTTGTGGTGCATTCAGAAGTGTATATTTAAAAAAAAAAAAATTAAATAAAAATCTACTTTTTGTGTTTAGCATTTATGTTGGAAAATTACATATTTACATAAATATTTTTAGATGTCCAACACTTTTGATTTGCTAAGGCTAATTAGGCAGTTAGCATTTAATTACACAACACACACAATTAATAATTCACCTTTCTTGCATAATTTGACATTAATGAGGACTTTACTTAAAATGAGGCAATAAAAAGTATACATATTCTGTTCATACTCGATATTTACCTGATTTTTCTGGTTTTCATCACAAATTACATGTTTCTCAAGCTCTTCTTTGACACTGTAGTCTTCTTAATAAGTTCTTTTCAAAAACTTTATTAAGGCAAAACTGTAAACCTGCACGAGCCCCTTCCAGCGGCTCAGGCCTAACGACAAGAAGGACCATTAACAGGTGTCCATCGGTGAGTTTGTATCATGATTCAACATAATCATAACCCACTCTTTTCCGAGCCTTGAGGTGGCAGCAGAGCAAGCAGGAAACAGTAACCGGGCGCGAGACCAACGAACAAGGACCAAGTACGTCATTTCCTATTTACGTAAATTTTCCCGCGCTGGTTGAAGGGTCAGGTGTCATTGAGAATAAACACTGTACAACTAAAGTATGTCAGCCTCAGATTATGATCCAGCTTGTTTGCCTGACTTGTTGCCGCTTTATTACCGCAGACTGTTCCCGTTTTCACAGTACTATCGCTGGTTAAGTTATGGCGGCGGTAAGTAAATCTCTAACTAGCTTAACTTACCCATGCCAGTCTGTGATCACACAACGAGCGATTGACTAGTCTTTGACTGGCTCTTGTATTTACAATGAAAAGTCGTTCTATATGTTTTTAGTTTATTCAATATGGCTTTTGCATGCGTACTTTTAAATTCAATAATACCATAATATTACATTCAACACTGCCAGAATCAGGATATCTGATTTCCTTTATCTCTTTAATTGTGCCTCTTGCAGTGTCTAAAAACTACTTCCAGAACCGTGAGTTTTCCTTCACCCTAAAAGATGACATTTATGTAAGATATCAGTCCTTCACCACACAAAATGAGCTGGAGAAAGAGATTCAGAAAATGATTCCCTACAAGATTGATATTGGAGCAGTCTACAGCCACAGGGTAATAGAACTCATCTATATTATATTATGTTATATTATGTTATATTATATTATATTATATTATAATATATGGAAAGGTGGCATGTCCTATGGTGCTGTATACTAAAACAGCACATTCTAAGCAGTATTTATAATTCTTTTATATTGTAGATATTATGCATATGCCTGAGTTTTTATGGCCCTGTGCATATAAATTGTAAGACTTGAAGGAATATTCATACCTGTAAAAATCTGTTTGTCGCAAGCAGGATTTAAAATAAAATACAATGGGCAAAAATATACAAATAAAATTTTATTTAGTTTAATAGCTCTGCAGATATGTAGAGAACATTATATTACGTGTATAGTAAATATATTTAAGTCTTTGTTGCTTTTAATTATTTAATTATTCTTTTTTGGTCAATTATAATCTCATTTTTTGGCTCTTTAATCTGCTTCCTCCCAGTTTTAATACAAGTAGAAAACTTTTTAATGAAGTATGCTCACTCAGCGACTTGTTTAGTAAGATTTTACCAGAAAAGGTTTTAGAATTTTTATCAAATATTAATTTTAAAAACTGTAGTATAATTATAACTGCTGTATTTTTCTGTTTGCTTGGTTTTTATTTTGTGTTTATTTAACTCTTGTATTATTCAATTTATGCCATGAAGATACCCTTAAATACTGACATGACAATAAAAATAAATAACTATTACTACTTTAATCTGCTTCATATTTCCTGTGGAAAATGAAAAGGTCATAATTTCTCTAATGCTGTGATTGACAGCCCAGTCAACATAACGCAGTGAAGTCTGGAACCTTCCAGGCCCTGGAGAAGGAGCTGGTGTTTGACATTGACATGACAGACTATGATGATGTCAGACGTTGCTGCAGGTATACAGATGCCTTTTCTGCTTCTTTCATCTCATGTAATATTTTTTAAATGTAGTTATTACAAATCTTCTTTTTGCTCTTCAGTGCTGCTGATATCTGCTCAAAGTGCTGGACTCTAATGACCATCGCTATCCATATTCTGGACCGGGCACTTCGGGGTAAGTGTGGCTTCTCATCACCAGAACCTTTACAGTTTGAGTAACATCATAACAAATATACAGATGAAACAAATTTAACATACTTGTGCTGTTCGTGTGGTTCAGAGGACTTTGGATTCCATCATCTCCTGTGGGTGTACTCGGGCAGGAGAGGGGTGCATTGTTGGGTTTGTGATGATGCTGCTAGGAAGCTCTCAGTGGCGGCACGGTCTGCCGTGGCAGAGTATCTCAGTTTAGTCAAGGTGTTCACATATCAGATATTTGATCATTCTAGAAATTGTATTATGGATTTGTTTATCACGTGTAGTCTAAAAGCTGTGATTTAAATAATTAATTGTGTGTCCTGTGCATGTTTGTTTAGGGTGGTGAGGAGACTGTGAGAAAAGTTGTGCTGTCAGATCCAATCCATCCTTTCATCAAGTAAGAGGAAATACTGACTTACTTCCTTAAGTAAATAACGTGTACACGTCAATGATGTAACCGCAGTCTCTCTCTTTTTCTTTTAGTCATTCTCTATCTGTGGTGGAGCGCTATTTCCAACAATATGCCATTGTGGACCAGGACATATTGGGCAGTAAGGAGAGTGTTGACAAAGTGCTCGCTCTGCTGCCTGAAGATATCCTTTCATTCCCAGTAGTGCTGTCACAATACCAGTATTTCAGTAGTCAGTACCAATACCAGTCAAATTTCACAATTCTCGGTACCAGATTTGGTAACACATCCAAAAATATTGGAAATACTTAACTTGTTCATGTCAAGCAGGTTTTCATTGAATCCAATATGACTATTTAATTAGTGTAACTGATCCTTTTATATGAAGAGCCCAGTTGGCTGTTATTTCTTTAAGTCTGACTGCACATATCAAAAAGGAACTGACAGTCTCTTATAGGGAAGAAAAGGACCCAGTGAAGCGATGGGGCCTACTCTGCGATCAGGTTGAATGTAAAAAGGTAAACGCAAACTACTCGCACTACTGGCACACAACAACACTGAGATCTCCTCTTTGTAGACAAATAAAATTTTTCACCAAGGAAGGTTAATTCAGTTTCCTGTGTGTCTGTGAAGTCAAGTAGTAAGAAGGGTGGTCAGTACTTTGATAAGGAGATCATGCTGCAGTACTGTTATCCGCGCCTGGATGTCAATGTCAGTAAAGGAGTCAACCACTTGCTGAAGAGCCCCTTCAGCGTACACCCTAAGACAGGTGAGATCTAACTTTATTACTTATGTTTAGGGTACAATAATATATTTTTTTAAATCTTTTGTAACACATTTATTTACTATTTCAAATAAACACTGTTCTAAAAAATTGTTTTTAAAAAAAAAAAAAAAAAGGTTCACCGTAATTTTAAGCAGCACAACTGTTTTCAACATTGATAATAATATTATGTTTCTTGAGCAGCAAATCAGCATATTAGAATGATTTCTGAAGGATCATGTGACACTGAAGACTGGCATAAAGATGCTGAAAATTCAGCTTTGCCATCACAAACAAATTATATTTTAAAAAATATTAACAAAAAAACTTGTTTTGAATAGTTATATTTAAGTTTTTACCAATATTTTTAATCAAATAAATGCAGCCATGGTGATCCTAAGGGAATGTGTTAAAAAAATTGCATTGCTAGTTTTATGGTGCAAGTTTCATCTGTGATTTATGTTTCAGGTAAAATGGGTTGCAAACGTCATTTCAATTTGATTTTAAACTTCTTTTTGTATTCAATGTTTTGTTTAGGTCGAATCTCAGTGCCAATAGATCTGAAAGAACTGAACACGTTTGATCCTTTCGAGGTGCCTACGATCAGGTAAATGCTGAATATATCAGTGTTCATGTTTGTCAGGTTGTTCCATATAATGTGACAAGTGCTTTTATATCTGCTGTGGTTTCTAATAATACTTGAGGAGCTTATGTCTAAAGTAAGATATGCTAAACTCAATGGTCTCTCTGTAGTCAGATCTGTGAGGAGCTGGAGAGACCCAGAGCAGATGAGGCAGAGGACGATGACATGAAGGACAAGGAGAATGAACAAGAAGCTGGAGAACGACGTAGAATCAGAGGTGAGCAAACATGTTCAACTGTTCAGTTTACTTAAGTTTGTATTCTTCAGGAGTCAGCTTCGGTACTGTGTGCTAAAAAAGGTATTTTTTGTTTGTTTGTTTTTTTTTATATAGACTATAAGCGGACCAGCTTGGCCAAGTATGTGAAGGTCTTCGATCGGTTTTTGGAGGCAATGGCTCGATCTCGGAAAGGAGAGATGCTGAAGAAGAGTGGTGAGTTCTCATGTCCTTCACATGCATATGATTTCAGCATTTACATTACAAATGGATTAGGGATGCAATAATTCATAATTTCCATATTGGCCATGATATGAAAATAACAATTGGCTTATCAGTGTTGGAATCCTTAAACTGACTGTGCAGAGTATTATTGATTATTTGAATGTGATTTTTTTATTTTTTATTTTTTATTTTTTTTCCCCCAGATCTTCAGAAGGATTTCTAAGACCGAAGAGCTGGGGCTATAAAACAGCAGTTTATCTGCTGACTGTCTACTTCTGAATATACAGACACTTTCACATACAAAGAACCACAACTGTTTTGTTCTGAAACATTCCATCGTAGGATCAGTCAAATTATGTATGAAATAATGTTTTTTTCCATGTGATACTGCGTTCCTTTACTTTTCTAATGGAAATAGGTTGTCCCTCATTTTCTGTTTTGTAAATCAGACTTTTTTTTTGGAATTTGTTTAATTTTTCTACCAGCTAAATAAAATAACTTGTAGAAATCTGTTACATTTATTGTTGGGTTAAAATGGAAAAAAAATAAATAAATTTGGATTTAGTCAGAATGACAAAGTGGTGGGAAGCTAAGCAAAAGTCATATATGGTGTTAATTTAAAGACAAATTTATTCAAAACCAGTTCTTTAGCAATATAAAACAACATTGATAGACAAGTCTTGTACAGTGTTACAAACTGCATGAACACAGACTAGACAGCAACATTTAAACAGCTTCTCTTTGACTGAGCATCAGTCTCATTTGGCCATGTCAATCAAACTCTGTAGCGATGTTGGAACCCAGGTTTTCTCACCCTGGACGAAGACCACTCCACGCTCAATGTAGATGACTATTCTGCCAAATGTGAACAACTGTTTGCCCATATGCCGCTTGGCCACCAATGGCATAAAGACGATGCCGTTTTCCTCAGCTTTAGCCTGGACTAGATCTTTAAAGTTGGTAGGTACAGATGCTGGTACCGCTGCGGTGCCTGGTGGCCGTGTGGCAGAATTCTCCATGTCACGGCGCTCAGGCTGAGGCTCGCACTGGAAATCTTTCCTTCTCTCCGTCTGAATCAGATATGCAATGTTCTCTCTTGCTCCAGGTTGCATATACCCACCTGCAAAAAGACAGATGTGAAGTTGAAGCCAGAATGAGAGAACTGCACAAAGCTATAACCAAATTTAGTGGACTTCGTATGTTATTTTTTCTAGTGCGACTGACCTAGTCCAGAGGCAACAGCACGATTCATGATGTCAAGGGCCTCGTTCAGTTTTTCTTTGACCAATGGGTGACTGAGCAGGTTCTCGGAGAGCAAGCTCTTCCAGCCCAGATACCACTTAGTGATCTCCTCATAGTTTGGGTTGTTACTGAGCCAGGAACACAACACCTGCACAAGGAAACAAAAGAAAGATCTAGCATTCAATTCAAATGTACGAGTGACACTCAAGTGTAAAAAAAAAAAAAAAAAAAAAAAAGTATTTAAACAAATTTTAGTTGTTTATGAATTATTATAGTTCAATGTAACAGTAAAATAAATTAATAAATAACTTTTTAAACTGACAAAAATGTAAAAAAAAAAATAAAATAAAGTATATTCAATACTAAAATATGTATTAAATATTTAATGTTTAAAATGTTCATTAAATGTATCAAAATAATTCAATATTAATTTAAATTTGAAATTTTTAAATGCAATTTCCAATTTTTTTTTTAAATACTGGCCAATTTCTTTTCTTATTAAAATAGGTTAATTTAAAAAAAATTGATTCCTTCATTTTCTTCTTAAGTGGCACTCTTAGTCTATCATACATTTAGCCCAAAAATACAGGCCATACTGATGTATTACACAAGTCAGGTTTGGCTCTAATTGATGTTTCTTTTACATAATTGTCATTATTACAAATTGTTTTGTATTCTTTTGAATAGTGGTAAAATACAGTTACAGGCTGACCTGTAGCCATTTGGGGAAGAAATTCTTATCCAGCAGTCCAACCATGGTGGAGATAGCGAGCATCCCTTCCCAGTCCATCACCCAGTTGAACGGTTCCAGTACTTGCTGATGAGGATTCACCACCAGCTCTCCTAAACACAGAGCTGCAACACAGCAGTAAAACCTTCAGAGACTCCCTCAGACTCCCAAGGTCTGACACTGACACCTAAAAGATAAGCACATACCTAGTTTGGGAACAATATTTTTGACCATGAAGGCCTCCCAGGCACCAGGTGTGAAGACATCTTTCCAGGGTTGCAGAATAAGTCTGGCGGAGGAGTCGCTGGGGTGCCAGCGCTGCAGAGCGTGGGCTAGTTTACTGCGGATGGGTGCGTACAGTGGCTCAAGACGGGTTTGCATCAGAGGCAGCCAGGGATGAATCCATGAATGGATTGGTACTGTATCTGTCAGTGGGTTCCAACTGTCCACCTATCCAAAAATAGACAGAGAAATAACATATTACACATATATACTTAGGTTTGACAAAGAAATGTACACTGTGAATTGGTCATATGGTCAGCACAAACCTCTCTTTGTAGTCGTGGGAAAATAAGCTGCTCCAAAACATGGTCCAGAATCCACAGCGGTAATACAGGAGCCCAGCACTCCACACAGTCCACCATGGGCCCCACGTTTCTAGGCTGCCACTGAGACACACAGCTCCTCATGACTGGAACCCACACTTCCCATATCAACCTGCACACAAAACTTCTGCTTAAATCATTTGCTTCCACAGACACTCCAAATACACATTCTCAGATATGGGTTACCTGTGATAGGGGTCCATGTTAGAAGAGTCTGGACCACCATGAAGAGATTGCGAGTTTTCAAGAATGGCCCTCCATTGACCGACTTCCTCCAAACCATCTGAACAGTCCTATGAATAAACAGAGAGTGCAGGATTCTTATAATTTAGAGCTTAGAAAAGTGTGGAAACAATAACAACATTAATGATGGTTAATACACAAAGATCTAACAAGATTTTCAAGTAGTTTGTGACTGCTGGATTTTTAAAAAAATATATTTTTAAATTTATATATTACATTTTACAGTATATTTAATCAGAAACAGTTATTTTAATTTATAATACTATTTCACAATATTATGTTTTTACTGTATTTTTTTTAACAAATAAACAGCCTTGGTGAGCATAAAAGACTTTCAAGAACATTAAAAAATCTTACTGACCCTAAACTTTTGAATTGTAGTATAAATTCATACTATATAAAATGTATTTTTTACCTTCAGTGGATCCCAGCTGCGAAGTCTCTCTTTCAATAAAGGATGCACAACAGACACAGCTAGGTCTCCCAAACCCATGGTTTTATACTCCTGATAGAACTCTGTCTGCAGCTGCTGGAAGATTTTAGCACACTCCTGAAGGCTGAGCGCAGGGTTGCCCTCCTTATCGCCCGCTTCGAAACGATCCACCAGGTTCATCACCTGTTCTAACCGACCAAGAGTCTGTTCCTCCTCTGCCAGCCTGACCTGCAGCGCGTCACTCTCATGGGTCAGGGTCACCACAGTGTCCTTCTCGTGCTGCAGACGTCGTGCACTCTATATACACACACACAACACAAACCCACAGAGAGAAATTAAGAAAATTAAGAACTTGCCATTTGCTTCCATCATTGAACAAAGCAAGCATTTATTAAAAAGTGAATTATGCATTTAAATATGAGAAGTAAGATGTGAAGGGTTGCACGTGGTGCACAACACATGAAGCAACACTTACAAATACTAAAATATTTATATTACATATGACTTCATACCTGTAGAATGTCTTGCTCTGTGAGCTCAATGAGCAGTTTGAGGTTGTGTTCCAGCTCCGGTAAAGAGAAGCCAGAGGTCTTCTGTTCTCGTGTGCTCACACTCAAAGGGGCCTCCTCAGGGACACTGTGCTTCTGACTCATATGACTGTAACTGTGATACACCCTCTGCTCTCTGCCTGTCATATCGATCACCTGAAATACATGAGGGATGGGTTAGCTGTTTATTGTGAGATATATATAAATGATTATTGTGCATTACTCTAAGTGTTTTGCACTCTCACCTTAACCTGAGCCAGTTCTCCAGCAGGTCTGCTCATGCTCATGTTGGTCAGTTTGCCATGAGCTTTAAGCTCTTCCACAGTCTTGAAAGAATATTTAGGCTTTTTCTTTGCCGTTCCTGGTTCTTTACGCCATTGCCCCAACTCCCTCTGAAACTCCTTCAAAGGTGGAATAAAAAATGAAGCAAACAATGTCAAAACAATGCTGGTGAAGAAAGATTTGTCCTGCTGCTGATCTGTTTAGTCAAATGCTTTTTTGTTTCCTGACTCCATTTTGTATTTAGAAGGATCCCTTTATTTCATTTAAATTGCCTATTTGAATAAGTGCTTTTTTTTTTAACAACAATGATTGAGCATTTGAATTTGATTTGTTCACTGTAACCACCAGCAAGAATTTGTTAGCACTGACTTACTTTCTCTTCCTCCTCCTCAGAGTCTACAACAGGGAAATCCTGCAGGGACTGGTGGGTCCTCTCATTACCATATGCACCAACTGCTCCCTTTCCCTTCCGCACCTTGGCCTCAATCGGGTTTACAATACCTGCACACAAAGATATTCATAAGAGGACATTCACATCATGACACCATCCCCAAGTAAGCACATGATGCATAGCATAATTCACAATAAGCAAAATGCAGTAAAACCAGTATCCTGAGGTATCATAATAGAGGACTGAATTGTTTTACCTTGTGCATTTTTGCCCAATCCTTTTCCTGGAACGTAGCCCATCTTCTGCAGAAGCTTTTGACCAATGCCTCGTGTGTGTTTCTCCCAGGTTCCCAAGTCCTGTCCTGTTCTGATACCACCTGCAAACCTCTGGGATGTCTTAAAGCTCCCACCCTAAAATAAAGAATTCAAAGACATATATCTCACTATTGTTCAAACATTTGGGATCAGAAAGACTTTTATTTTTTGAAAGAAATAAATACTTTTAGTCTACAAGCCAAAGACTCAAATGTGACAGAAAAGACATTCATCAAAGAATCCTGAAAACATTTCAAAGTCTGATCAAATAAATTCAAACTTGGCGGGCTTTCAAAAACATTTTTAAAAATTTGTATTAACCCTCATATTTTTGGATCCGATATTCAAAACTGAAGACGTTGTTGTTGTGTGTTGGTCTGTTGTGTGTTTACCGTTTGGAGTTTTTTGGGAGCAGCAGCACGGGGTGGAGGAGGTGCGTCTCCACCATCATTGGAGTCATCTGAACCCTCCTGCTCCACTTTCTCCTCAGCTGCAGTCTTTCGTAGGCCAGCACTCACAAAGTTCACAGGAGCCGAATAGTCTTTTGATCTATGTGGATACAAATATCAATATTGAACACAGTCTTAAAATTACATTTACCGCTTAAGTCACTAACGTCCTCTAGCAGTTTGACAACCAAAATATTATCAACAACAACCACATACCTTTTTCCCCCAAAGCTGGGCCGCTCATCATCAGAGTCATGCTCCGCCCAAATCCCATAAGTCGCTTCTTCTTTAGTCTGTCTGTGTCTGCGTCTGTCTGGGTTGAACTCATTGGCCAAGTCCCACTCCGACACCTCAAACTTTTCAATTTCCACACCATCCTCCTCCTCCTCATCACCTCTACGCCCATACAAATGGGACATAGACATCTTTCTGCTGGAATTAAACAGATGAATGTTTTAGGCCAGGGTTTTCAAAAGGGGTCTGCTAAGGAGTGCTAGAGGATCCATGGAAAATTTTAGAGAAAAATAGCGTAACAAACAGACAGATAGATAGATAGATAGATAGATAGATAGATAGATAGATAGATAGATAAAATAGACAGATAGATAGATAGATAGATAAAATAGATAGATAGATAGATAGATAAAATAGACAGATAGATAGATAGATAGATAAAATAGATAGATAGATAGATAAAATAGATAGATAGATAGATAGATAAAATAGACAGATAGATAGATACAATAGTAAAACAAAAATACATCAAACAATGAGTAAAATATACTTATTATATTCTCACGTTTATAATATTATTTTTTGCAGTATAGGTTGTGTCTTTAAACATGAAAATATATCGCTGCCTTTTAAAATTTTAGCTGCAGGCAATTTTAGGATGATAATGATATTTGGGGTCTGTTACCTAAAAGACTGTAAACCCCCGGTTTTAGGCACAACAGTGTTCCAAAAGTGTTCAACCTGCTTAATGTATTTTCTCACATTAAACTCATAGGATAAAAGAACGTGCTTTTTGAATGTTAGTACGTCAGGCAAGCGTTTTCAAAAAATATTCAGGTTAGCATAGCATTGCTATTTCTTGTAAACAAAAACACATGCTTTCTTTCAAAACAGTTACTGTTGAATTCTCCATCACGTCCAACTACCGTATAAACAGTTCTGTGCTAAAGTAGCAGAGCTCAAGCACATAAACAATATTTTTACCTGAAAATGTGGGTTCTCACCGTCAGCAAGAGCGTATCCAAGAGCAACTTCCTGTTGGGACCGGAAGCAGAGCTGTGACATCAGAGCGACGCGGAGGTCAGAAACCCTCTCTTACAGCCATCTTGGATCCTGTGCGCTGAACGAGTGAGTGCTTCTGTGTTACATCTAGTGTCATCCAATGGTGTTTTGATGCTTTTCTCCTCTGATTTACTACTTGTATTGATGCTTTAGTGTTCCTCTGTGCTGAAGAGTAAAGATTTATTTATTTGGCTTGATTGTTGATGAAATATCTTAATACTTACAACCGGCTGACCGTTCAAAATGGGGGCGCGAGACGCGCCGCCGCTCGCTGTGTGTAAGCCGTGGGCTTTGTGTCCAACGAAACATTCAAATCATACGAAATATAGTTTTATAAACGACTAGAGCGATATCTTTAATGTCTTTAATGTAATGACAAAAAACTTACTCTGTGTGCGTCAGTAATCACTCATTGGAAAGTTGATCTCGCCTATTAAATAATTTGTAAACGTACAGAGATGCACATGTTATGATAAAACTACATTATGAGAGATTAAAAACTAATTTCCTATTGTCCGCGTTGTTATTTTTTGGGTAGTGTTTTCTCTCGCAGCGTTCGCGTGACTGCTGCTCTGTTACACACGTGACATGTGCATCACTCCACGTGCGCCTATGAACAGTCTAAAACAATGCTTTTGTGTAGTTATGATGTTGAATAGGCCGTATTATGTGTTTGGGTTTTTATAAAACTCCAGTTTCCGTACAGTGGACTTGTGAAATGTTATCATGCAAGCTCGATACTTGATCAGATGTGAACACAGGAGTGGGTTTAATACAGCTGACAGCAGAGGCCTACAGGAAGAGGCCTAGTGTACTGTTCTCTTTCAATAGTTGAAGCCACATGAGCACAAAATACATGTCTACAACATATTATTGACTTAATTTCTACAAAGCTTATAATGTTTGTGTAATGTCGATTTCTGTTGCAGTCCAGAATGCCAGGCGAAGCCACAGAAACTGTTCCTGTTACAGAGCAGGAGATGCAGCAGCCCCAGGCTGAGACGGGTTAGTATTGCTTTTAAATGTGCATGTCTGACTGGATGAGCACAGGTTGTGCGAGGGGTCCTGGAGCTATATTGTTCATCATTTTGGCAGTTTTTTATTTTTGTAAGTTTGATCAGTCTATTTATGGTGTTTTTGCACCTGTTTTCGATTTTCTTCATGTTCTTTATGGTCCTCTACCAGCTGTTATAGAGACTTCACAAAGCAAGTTTCTCTAGTTGGAGTGGTAACATGTTTTGTAGGGTGGGAAAGCTGTTTTAGTCAGATTTTCCACCTAGAGGTTTTTGAGCCCCTCCCTGGATTAAAAAAACTGCACTAGTTCTGTCAAAGGGATAGTTTGACCGATTTTTATGTTGATCCAAACTTGTATGGGTTTCTTCTGTGGAACACAAA
Source organism: Spinibarbus caldwelli (assembly GCA_039654775.1). Taxonomy (NCBI): domain Eukaryota; kingdom Metazoa; phylum Chordata; class Actinopteri; order Cypriniformes; family Cyprinidae; genus Spinibarbus; species Spinibarbus caldwelli. Next base: position 16,927,358 of record CM077261.1, on the reverse strand, counting down.
AGAAGTTATTTTGGAGACTTTCATTTTACAGACAAAAACAGGCATTTTTCTGTAATTAGAAAATCTTTTGTTGACAAGAAAAATAAATTGACCGTTTTTTGGGGGCAAATTAACTCTTCAAGCTGCAGCTCATACCTTCAGTGTAGTTTTTTGATTTCATGATTTACTTATAGATATATTGATTGGTTATGAGGTAATAACATTTGGTTCAGAAAAATTAGTGGTCCAGGACTTCCTTGCCCAACAGTGTGTTTGCCTGTACTGATTAATATTACACTAAAGCTGAGTTGTGATATTGAAAGCACATGCATCCTTAAAATTTTGTGCATGGAATATGGACAGTGCTATTCTGTATGAACATTTTCTTAACATTTCCTTGAATTTGAGTGATTGCAACCTGAATAGCTGTAGTGTTTTTTTTTTTTTTTAAGATTGTCTTAGATTAGGAAGTGTATTGGTCTTTATTGGAGGGATTTATTGTTCAGGAATGTATTTGCAAGGCTTTTGCTTTTCTGTGTATATCTTGATGTACATCATTTGTTTCACAATGTAAATATTTATAGCCAAGTGTTAAAGTAACCAATTTAATAATTTTAAGTAAACTTGACTAAGCAGCATACAAATCAAGGTCAAATATTGACCATGTTTAGTCTCAGATATGGAACACTATATCTCTTGGATAGCACTTTGGTAAGTTGCAATTATGACAATATGAGGAAGAAATATGATTTCTTGGATCTGTTATAAGAAAAACAGGGATTTTTTGTCATGCAAGACAAGATTTGAACTAAATATTTTTTCCACTGCTTTCCCACTAGGCAGAATGTTATAGCCTTGGTTTTGAGAGTCATGATATTTCTCCTAAGATTTATAATTAAAGAAATAAGTATTTGATGCATTCTCTGATTTAATATATTTCACATACTATTTGATTTCCTAACTGCTGTTGTTGAAGTTGGGACTTGGGCACTGTATGGCACAAATTAGCAGTGGGCACTCTGTTGTCTGTGTAGTCTGTTTATTGGTTACAAACACGTGTTTAGTAAAATTGTAATGTAAAGTGAAAGTTTATGAATTCAGTGATGTAGTTTTGTGTTTGTTCTCATTTGATGAGAACTAAATCTAAATTAATTATATATGTCCTCAATTTACTGATACCATGCATTACATGTTTTGCTTTTGTTTTGTAGTGATACAAAATATCATTGTTATTGATAATTTACCAATACTGATTGTGGAATTAGTTCATAATTTTAACCAGTAACGTGGTAAATTTTATTGTCTTATCTCGTGCACTTAGTTGCTTGCTCACACACTGACCCATTAGAATAGTTTTTATAGCCAAGTTTATGATAGCTCTGTGATCATCATTTCACAATATATGTACTTTGTGTTTAGACTGGTTTTTAATTGGGATCATGTACTGTAGAAGCAATATAATATATTTTCAACAAAATGCTGTTTGCTTATTACTCTGAGGGCTTTTGCTTGCTAATATTCACTATTTCAGCTTTGTAACAACTTTATTTGCTGAATAGGCAATATTACACTTGCTTTTAAGTGATTGTCCTTTCAGATATTTAGTAAATTGTCTAAGTCTAATTTACCTAGGGCTGCACGATTATAACAAAAATCATAATTGTCGATTATTCCCTTGAGATTGTAATTGCGATTATTAATAACGATTATTTTGAACCGATTTATGCCATTGTTTGAAGCTGCATGCCATATTTTTATATAAAATGTATATATATATAAAAAAAAAGCTGAAAACACACTTCCTGAACTTTTATTGCTTTTCTATAGCATTGAGCCTCAAATGTCAACTATACATTGGTTTGGTTTCTTTAAACAAAAAAAAAGGTAAAATTATGCATGGTATAATAATGTTCTACTAAAACTAAAAGAAAAAAAAGAAGAAAAAATGGTTTACTTAGGCTATATATTTCATTTACAATTAAACAGACGAAATTTCAAATTACAGTAATATTTTACAGTACAATTTATATTATCAGGGCTCCAGACTAACATTCGAGAGCAGTGGCACCAGCACCTGATTTGGTAGCACTGAACAAGTAATAATATTATAAGTAGTGTTGTCAAAAGACGGTACTTCGGTACCAAGTCGGTATTAAAAAATGAAAACGTCACGGTACCAGGTTTTTTTTAAGTACCGAGTACCCAGTTCTTGACGCATACAGCTTTATGATTTCCGCAATACCGAAAACGCGGACGGAATCTCGGAATCCAGTTATAAAAAACGGAATTTACAGTTTAACACAGAATGTCACGGAATTTGTCAAAGTTTGGATGAATTAATCAAAAGCAGGTCATTACACTTAAATAAATTCGCCATATGGACTAGTGTCCAGTATTGCCAACTAATTTTCAGAGAAAGTTGCTAAAGGAAGGTCGATTTGTTGCTAGAAGTTGTTAAATGACGTTATGATGTCATTGCGCGATGACGTTATTGCATAATCATGAGACAAAATTGTCACAACATCAAATCTCAGCAAAAAATATATTTTATATAATTAATTTAGGTTTGTTTGTAAAATAATATGCATAATATAATATTAACATATAAATAACTGTATTTTTAAATACAATGAATTATTGAACACGTACACATTTTTGAATGATTACAATTTAAGTTTTTTAATAGCTACTAATACTACACATTCTCAACGATTATGATTTAAGCAGTGTATTAGTAGTTAGTTAGTATGCTACACTCTAAGAAAAGTCTTTAAGAATAGGGCACAATCTACTATGTTAATATGAAAGAATTTTCCGTGTTGGTTTTTTACCTGCATTTTAAATTACGCATTGTGTTTTTGGGTTACAGGGTTATAATGGATAATGTCCTGGAAAATTACTAGTATCTTTTCCATTTTTCTTACAGTGTACTATCTGATCAACAATCAAGCTACTAACAAAGTGTATCATAAATGAACAATTATTAAATTATTATTATTATTATTATTATTATTATTATTAAATTGAACAATTGCAAATAGCAACTAACTCAATTCACGTGATGTATGTACTGCTAGGCATCTTTGGTGTCTTTATGTAATTTGAATGGAAAATGTGTGCCTTTTCATTGTTTGAGTCACTTATCAAAAGTTGCTAAAAGTTGCCAAATAAATTTTAAAAATTGCTAAATTTGTTGCTAGGTGCTTTTGGGGAAAAAAGTTGCTAGGGTAGTCTGAAAAGTTGCTAAATTTCGCAACAAAATTGCTAAGTTGGCAACACTGCTAGTATCTGTAAATATTAAGCTGCAAAAGCCAATTGAAATATGAATCCTGCATGTTCTGCGAGTCTCTATGTGAATGAATGAATGGCAGAGACGCACGGTTTTGTTTACTACATACACTGAAGCGCGCATGACGCTCGCAGTGATTTCAGCCTCTGCCGTCTAAATGAGGACATAAATACATGAACAACATCTCCAGAACTGATCTGAGAGTCATTTCATGAGCATTTTGCCGTTTCATTTGAGTAAAACCAGCGTCAATTTAAAGGTATTCACGGAAACCCGTCAAAATAAAAGTTTGATTTAGACATTGTGCCAGAAATATTACTATGATTTAGTAGAATGTATGTGATACTATTACTACTGTTGAAAAAAATTAATAAATCTTTATTTTTAAAGAAATAATCAAACAATATTTCTTCCATATTTTAATTTTTAATAGTAAATCCCCTTTATTTACCAGAAATTTCATTTAATTAAAAGACAAATTAAATTTGGGTGAAACTTGTTTACTGATTTTCATACTTTTATTACTTGTGGAAAAACTTGAAACACAATTTTAAATAAGTAAAAAGTATGGCATTGATTTTTGTACATTTTATTTTTGTTTGACTTTATTAATGAAAATAGTGTGTTTTTAATTAGCATGTTTTTGTGTTTTGCATTGGTACCGAGAACTGTGGGTTTTCACTGGTATCGGTACCGAATACTGATATTTTGGTACCGTGACAACACTAAGTTTTGTCTCTTAGAAATGCACATTAGAACAGGAGCTTGAGTTCAGAGTAGCAGGAGCTTGAGTTGGGATGCAGATGTACATTTGACAGTACCACTGTGAAAACTGTAACAGCCTCATCTTTTATACATAACCAAAAGTACAGCACCTCATTACCATGGTAAAAAAAGTAGCCTAACTATATGGTTTCTATGGTGTTTGCATTGAAAAACAGTTGCCCAAAGACATTCAGTCAATTACAAATCCACATCAACTGATAGAATAATTAACAAAATAATGTAATTATATTCCATTACTCCTTTAATATATTTAGTATATTAATAATATAATAATACTCAATATGAATATCCTACTTCTCTGTCACCGTACCATTGTTACCGTTAGTGTTACTACAGTAAAACTATGGTAAATGTGGGTGATTTGATTGGAACGTCTTCTAACTGGATAGTTGTTGCACTGTTTCTGCTGCTTAATTTCTGCATCAGTGTTGATGAGGATAACAGCTCAGATTTATTTGGCTTTAAACTAGTTTAAATTAAAGAGACGTGAATTGTACTGGAGAACTCTGCGCTGAACTCAAGTGCTTCTTACTGGATTTCACAGCGTTGTTTAGTGCGTGATCGCAACTGGTCACTGTAATAAACACATACGCTCTAAGCTCACGCTGCGCTGCACAGTTCAAACGAGTACCGCTATTTTGTTCCGCTTTTGACACATTTGGCGTTTAACACAGGCTATATCGATCATGCACAACAGAGTGACAACGACTATCAGTTAGACAAAATGTCTTTTATCCGGTGTGTTTGAGTTTGTTAAACCCCGCGCTGCAAACATCTCTTAAGCACACAGAATAATGCAAGTGGGCATTTTTAATTGTTTATTTATGTAATCGCGGCTTTGGACGATTATGTAATCGTGGCATCCATAATCGTAATCACGATTAGAAATTGATTAATTGTGCAGCCCTAAATTTACCATAAAGTATTGCATGTGGAGTCCACATCACAATACTGAAGTAAAGCAACTTCCAGTTTTAATGGACTTTAAATATGCCAGAGATTATATTAATCTTTGAACAATGTTAGTTTAGTACAAATCTTTTTAGATGCTGTAGTTCATTGCCAGTACCTGTCTGGTTCATGCATGTGCAGTTGAGTGTTGTTTTTACAAAGCTTTACTATTCCTAACAAGATAATCAAAGTGTGTTTGGTTTGATTTAATAGCCGGTTGTCCTTTTGTGGAGCGATTTAACACATTTGTGCAATTGACAGCATCCCTCATAACCAGCATGGATGTGATGGTCTACATCATGCACTTTTTAATTGCCAAAAAAGTCACTCTAGCCCTTTTATTTCCATTAGCCACTCCTGCTGCTGCAGCCCCTGCTCCCTCTCAGGCAAAGCCTAAAGAGGGCAAAACTAATCCCAAGCTGTCCTCTTCTCCTCACACCACCGCTCCTAAGCCAGTTCCTGCTGGACGCAGGAAACGCTCCTCTCTATCTGCCTCCTCAAGCTCCCCTACCTCTCCTAAATCTGCCTCTGGCCCTCGTGCTACCCCTCCGTGCTCCCCTTTGGCCTCTCCTCCAGCTGACTGTCCTGTAGCTGGGAAAGCTGAGCAGACTGCTCCCAAGGTGGTAAAGGCTGGCAAACAAGGGAAGCAACAGAAAGCAAAGAATTTTAAACCTGCTGAACTTGAGCAAGCACCTCCCTCTGCCTCGAAGCCTGCTCAGGATCCTGCACCAGTTGCAGCTCTGCCGTCTCTTGCTATTCCAGTACCAGAGGTAGCAAAACCAGCAGGAGATGGAAATGCTTCCCCTGTCTCTCCCAAAGTTGCTGTGGCTCCTGTTGCCTTTAAAGTAACTTCTAAATCTGCTGCCCCAGCACCAAAGTCATTTACAGAAGCTGTGGCCACCTGTCCACCCAAAGTGGCTGAAGCCCCCAAGGTAGCCTCTGAAGCTCCAAAAGTAGCAACCCCTGCTGTTTCAGAAGCCAAGACTCCTTCGCCTTCAAAAGCAGCTGCTAAGCCTGGCCCTGCCCAAGTGTCAAATGTGAACCCAGCCACTGCTGCTCCCCTAAAACCTGCTCCTGCAGAGTTTGAGGATGATGACCTCCCACCTCTCTTACCACCTGAGAATCCTTTTACAATGCCTGCTTTCCCCCCCATGTCACCTAGTACAATGCCTATAGTTACCCCAACAGCTCCTAAAGCAGAACCTGTCTCTACCAGTAAAGTTGAATCTGGCCCTGACCCTAAAGTTAAGGCTGTTCCTAAAGCTAAGCCAGCTCCTAAGGTTGAACAGAAAGCAGCACCTGCCCCAAAAGTTGAGGCTGCCCCTAAAGTTGACCCTATCCCCACCCCTAAAGTTGAGCCTGCTCCTACACCTAAAGCTCAGGCTGCCCCTAAGACTGAGGCTGCTCCTACACCTAAAGCTCAGGCTGCCCCTAAGACTGAGGCTGCTCCTACACCTAAAGCTCAGGCTGCCCCTAAGACTGAGGCTGCTCCTACACCTAAAGCTCAGGCTGCCCCTAAGACTGAGGCTGCTCCTACACCTAAAGCTCAGGCTGCCCCTAAGACTAAGGCTGCTCCTGCACCTAAAGCTCAGGCTGCCCCTAAGACTGAGGCTGCTCCTGCACCTAAAGCTCAGGCTGCCCCTAAGACTGAGGCTGCTCCTACACCTAAAGCTCAGGCTGCCCCAAAGGTTGAGGCTGCTCCTGCACCTAAAGCTCAGGCTGCCCCTAAGACTGAGGCTGCTCCTACACCTAAAGCTCAGGCTGCCCCTAAGACTGAGGCTGCTCCTACACCTAAAGCTCAGGCTGCCCCTAAGACTGAGGCTGCTCCTGCACCTAAAGCTCAGGCTGCCCCTAAGATTGAGGCTGCTCCTACACCTAAAGCTCAGGCTGCCCCTAAGACTGAGGCTGCTCCTGCACCTAAAGCTCAGGCTGCCCCTAAGACTGAGGCTGCTCCTGCACCTAAAGCTCAGGCTGCCCCTAAGACTGAGGCTGCTCCTATACCTAAAGCTCAGGCTGCCCCTAAGACTGAGGCTGCTCCTACACCTAAAGCTCAGGCTGCCCCTAAGACTGAGGCTGCTCCTATACCTAAAGCTCAGGCTACACCTAAAGCTCAGGCTGCCCCTAAGACTGAGGCTGCTCCTGCACCTAAAGCTCAGGCTGCCCCTAAGACTGAGGCTGCTCCTGCACCTAAAGCTCAGGCTGCCCCTAAGACTGAGGCTGCTCCTGCACCTAAAGCTCAGGCTGCCCCTAAGACTGAGGCTGCTCCTACACCTAAAGCTCAGGCTGCCCCTAAGACTGAGGCTGCTCCTACACCTAAAGCTCAGGCTGCCCCTAAGACTGAGGCTGCTCCTGCACCTAAAGCTCAGGCTGCCCCTAAGACTGAGGCTGCTCCTGCACCTAAAGCTCAGGCTGCCCCTAAGACTGAGGCTGCTCCTACACCTAAAGCTCGGGCTGCCCCTAAGGTTAAGGTTGAGGCTGCTCCTGCACCTAAAGATAAGTCTTCCCCTAGCCCTAAAGCTGAGCCTGTTCCTGCCCCTAAAGCTGAGTCTGCTCCTACCTCTAAGGTTGAGGCTGCTCCTGCCGCTAAAGTTAAGCCTGTTGCTGCTCCTAAAGCTGAGGCGGCAGCTGCTAAAGTTGAGGCTGCTCCTGCCCCTAAAGTTAAGCCCGCTCCTGCCCCTAAAGCTGAGTCTGCACCTGCTTCTAAAGTTGAGGCTGCTCCTGCCCCTAAAGTCGAGGCTGCTCCTGCCCCTAAAGGCAAGCCTACCCCTAAAGCTGAGGCTCCTGCTCCTAAAGCTGAGGCTGCCCGTAAAGTTAAGTCTGCTCCTACCCCTAAAGTTAAACCTACCCCTGCTCCTAAAGTTGAGGCTGCTGCCCCTACCCCTAAAGCTGAACCTGTCCTTGTCCCTAAAGTTGAGCCAGCTCCTGTTCCCAAGCCAGTTAAAGCCCCATCCATACTGGACCCAGTCATCAAGAACGACAAGGGTATCTCTTTCTGTCTGTTTTTGCTTTCTATGCTTACGCTGGTATATATTGCCTAATGATGTTTTCCCCCCAGAATTCTTTAGGGTCACTTTATCAGTGAAAGTAAGCCTGTTAACTCTATGGTCTATAAAGTGCCTTTCCTTAGTCTTTGAGTTTAATTAAAGCTTCAGATGGATGCTTTTCAAGAAGTAGTTCAAAGAGCAATAGTTGAATGGTTTATCAATGTGGATATTGTTCAGAGTTGTTAGCAGTTTACTTTTGCTTCCATTTTGAGGCATATTTAAAGTGTATTAAATTATTTGTGCAGTTTAAACACTGTAAAACTGATCGGCCCATTTCTCCATTGCAACTGAAGATTTTGATTATTCCAACAGGATTTTTGATGAAAATCTATGTTTAATGGCAGAATAACTTAATGTGTCTTGGTGTTTTAGGGTCTGGCACTGAATCTGACAGTGACGAATCTGTTCCTGAACTGGAGGAGCAGGACTCTGCACAGACACAAACACAGCAGGCACAGGTAAGATTCTTTAGATCAGCGCATACAAAAAGCATTAATTTGCCTTCGCTTCTTTTTATCTCACCATTTCATTTTCAATTTTACATTGATATGAACTAAAATTACATTCCCTTTCCACAGCTTGCAGCTGCAGCTGAAATCGACGAGGAACCAGTCAGCAAAGCAAAACAAAGCAGGAGTGAGAAGAAAGCCAGGAAGGTAGGTCATCCACAGGAGCTGAATTAATCTATTTTAAAACAAATTCAGTTAGAATTAATGCAGTTTTGTTTAACTGTACCCTTTCTTCTCTTTGCCAGGCCATGTCCAAATTGGGGTTAAGACAAGTTGCTGGTGTTACCAGAGTAACCATTCGCAAGTCCAAGAACATTCTCTTTGTCATCACCAAACCAGACGTCTACAAAAGTCCAGCTTCAGATACTTACATTGTCTTCGGTGAGGCCAAGGTAAAGATTAGAAAATAACTGCTTTCTTATTTAGGGTTGGTGTGCACTCCTCCAATCTCAGCCCTGTTTTGGTTGATAACTAATTTTACATGGCAGACTTGCCTGGTGATCTAGACCTAAGTGACCTCTTGATGATGATTTAAACAGTTTGACTTTCGTTCTTCTGAATCTGATGAAGCCAAACTTTCTGTCCTGAGAGAGGAAACTTTCACAGTGGTGTAAGTGAAGAACACATTGAAGCTCACAAAACAAACTAAAATCCTGATGCTTTCTGCTCCTCTCAGATTGAAGATCTGTCCCAGCAAGCTCAGTTAGCAGCCGCAGAGAAGTTCAAGGTTCAAGGAGAAGCCGTTTCAAACATCCAGGAAAACACACAGACGCCCACAGTACAGGAGGAGAGCGAAGAGGAAGAGGTGAGTGTTAAAGACTGTTATGATTTTAGAACAGAATAATACTGAACATGCTTCATGAAAGGTCTTTTGTTGATGTGTTCAACAAATGTGAAAAGTAAATGTCCACATTCATGAGTGATTTGCTTTTCCATTTGCAGGTTGATGAGACTGGAGTGGAGGTCAAGGACATTGAGCTGGTCATGTCACAGGCCAATGTATCCAGGACAAAGGCTGTGCGTGCACTGAAGAATAACAATAATGACATTGTCAATGCTATTATGGTGAGTTAAACTGAAAACGTTATTTCTCACTTCATTTTACAATTCTATATATATATATATATATATTTTATTTTTTGTTTACATTTCAAAACTCTTCTGTGATGAATTAACATTTGACTTTCGTTCTTCTGAATTTATCCTGAAGCCAGTTCATTTGTTCTGAGAAGAGTTCAGGCTTTAAATGTGGTGTAATGGTATCAAGCAGTATTAAGTAATTTATCTTTTTGCCTGTCTTTACAGGAATTGACGATGTAGATGGAGATCAGGGACTGGGTCACATTAAGATGTTGCTGATTTGATCTACACTATTACAATTTATAGTACAATTTATACCCAAGAGAAATAAAGGTGTGGCTTGATGAAATTATATATTTTGTTGTATTTTGTTTTTGTTTTTTATACTGTTGGAAATTTATTTAAATGTATAGTAAATTTGTTCAGAGCAGCTCAAAACATGAATTGCAGAGCAAGGGAAAGTAAAGGTATGAACTAGCTCCTATCACTGTCTGAGGATGGAGATTTTTTTTTTTTTTTTTTTTTTGTATAAAAACATTAAAATAAAGATTGATGTGCAGTCGAGGCTGTGTGGGATTAAATGTTTACCTTTTTTTATTAAGTAGAAGATAAGGTCACTTTTCTTTTTAGTCCCAGTTTCTTTCAGATATTCAGAATGTGCTGTATGGACTTTTATTTTAGAAAAGTAACAAGGAACGCTGTTTGGAGTATTAATGATCAAATACAGTATATAACTTGATGACACTATATTGAAATGTATTCAGCACACATGCTCGGTAAACAAATTAACAAGAAGCGTTACTTCGACTCTTAATGCGTTACCTAAACGTGTTGTGTAAGTTCGTGAAGTCATGAAGTACATCACAAGATTTTAAATGTTCTTTTCTCTTAATCAAATTAGTTTCTAGAAACTAAAATGGCTATCAGATTACCTTTGTTTGGAGCTTTACCTTATATCGGTTCCAGGACGATTGTCGTTAGCGCACAGCGACTGTTCTGCTCTCAATCGAGAGGACAAGGATCTTCTGACACTGAGAATTCACTTGTCTCTTAGATCTTTAAACTAATTACAGTGACGGTGTTCTTACGCCCAGGATAGTCTAATAAATATTTTGCACGCATATATAGACCTGAGTATACTTTCTTGAGCTTGTACCTTGTACGTATCATCGAATAAAAATCTTGAAGCTAATGAGCTTTCCATCCAGGCATCCTTTTTGTTAGTATCATGTTCATTTTGTGTCATAGGTGCTGTATGATGGAGAATGCCCGATATGTGTTAAAGAAATTAGCTTTCTTCAGCTTCAGGCCTTTCTTCAGAAACAGAGCAGATAAAGTAGACTTTGTGAAGTCAGTTATGAGATGGCAATGGAGGAAATGACAGTGATTGCTGAGAAGAATAAAGTGAGTGATAAGTTTCTTCCTTTTTTCACGTGGAAAATCTCAATAGCATTTAAAAAGATGATAGACCTTTAACGTCTTTCCAAGCTTATATGACTGACTTTATTCTGTTGAGCATAAAGAAGAATGTTGGTAATTGAAATATCTATCAAATCATTTTATAATTTTTTTTTTTTTGGTTTTCTTTTGATTTTTTTCCCACTGGTTTCTCTCAGTATAAAACATTGTGAAACATTTGTATGGTATTTAAATTCAAGAAACACCTGGTCAGATATATAATTCATAATTCCTCAGTGTGACTCTTTGTTCCTCTGAGGGCAGATTCGTCGTGGAGTTCCAGCTTTCACAGTGATGTACAGTGCTGTGGGTTTGGGTTGGCTTGGCACGTTCATCTCTCTCCCACTGATCAGGCCTATAATGGAGCGAGCCTATGGGGTGTTTGCAAGAAACAGACTGAAGTGGACCGGCAGAGAGGGCTGCACCACTGGACACTGTGTTAAAAAAAAAAAAAAAGTTTTAAAACAGACTTTCCAGGTCAATGGATGTATGTGTTGTAACAGCTGTTATTGTTATTTGTTACGTTTATTGCATTTAATATTTAAAAGATTCTGAATATAACGTCAATATGTGCACAAAATAAATTATCTTTTATTAAGATCTACAACAACAACAACACACACATAGTGATATATGTATATACAATAAATTACTCATACTGTGAAGGAAATAACATCAGAGTGCAGCTCTGAGGGAACTTTTTCTAAATTTAGAAGCCTCCTGAATGGTCATCAACTGTTAGGATGAGGTAGGACAGATTGTGCTTTAATGAGGAATGGTGAGGGGTTTGGTCAGCAAGCCTTTTAAACCAACCTATAGGATTTGAACTTCAAAGTAGGGTGGGATTAAAAACCCCAACAGAAAGAAGTGTAAACACCACAGGAAGGAATCCAAGAGAAAACGAGCAATATAAGTGTTTTGGAAGGAAAGTCAGCATTTATTTATCACCTTGAAGTCAAGTTCAGGAGAAAAAGAGCGACAAGTAAGACAAAATAACTTTAGTTCATTTGAGAAGATCTACAAGTGACCCTCAAGGGTAAGTGTGCATTGTTGAATTGGACTTAACTTGACCTTCTGTCTTAGTGAAGAAGAAAAATTTTATGATACAAGTTGTAATAATTACTTAAGCTGCACACTGTAAACATTCACACACTTTACCTTACAGAATTACAACCGATAAAAAGAGTGTGTATATATCCACTCTGATTTGTTCATTTTATTAAGGCCAGTGAGCTTTATGACTCTATTGATAGATTTCTATCATTCATTAAATTATGTATTGCTTCTTAATAACATTTTATTTAAAAAAAAGCACCTCTTTTTTTTTTTTTTTTTTTACATCATACAAAGAATTCATTTTATTACTAGTGCATTTATAATTTTTGTTGAAAATGGGTCTGAGAGTAGATACTGAAGTTTGTATAGCACTTAAATTCTCAATTGATTGTGATATACATTAAGGTCAATACATTAACAAACTGTTAATATTTTACATGTTACAAAAGAGAAAGCAGTCACTGGATCTGCTGGTGACTTTATTTCCTGTCTGGCATTTTAAATAGAGGACTTGTTGATTCACTGTACCCAAGCACATGGATATGAGCATGTTGTGGAACTGTCTGTAAACAGTCTTCATAGATCACAACAAAGACAAAAGAGGCTGTCTGCCATGTGACCACCAGGCAACTATAAAGATGTACTAAGTAGTACTAAACATTATTTTTCTGACCTTCTGTCGACACTTTGGTGTCCTATTTCATAGTTCTGAGCATAGTCACCCTCTTCTTAGTCACAGCATGGCTTTTTAAATCCACTCTGCAAAATCCCTAAAGAGATTTTTGAATGTCTTAATTAAAATCAGCTAATTAAAACATCACGTTTAAAAGGATCGCATATTTATGAATCCAATTGGCTGAGACTTTTTTTTCTGTCATGGTGTGTAATCTGTATGGCGGTATGTCATTTATTAGAATATTTGCTTATGAATTACTATTGATAAATTAACAAGTACAAACTTCAAAGCAATTGACTATGAATGATTTGCGGTGCTATATTAATAAATATTAAAAGTGTCAAATCATGAAACATGTCAGTAAATAGATAACGTAAGTTATGGATGTATTTTTTACATTTATTAACAAAATATTTATTTATTGACATATTTTTTAATTATTTATTTTATGTACAACAAACACACCTATACAAATCCTCCATAAGTGACCAGGAGGGGGCGTACAAACTCAAATCAACACTATGGGTTACACATTACTAAACATTTTGAGCTTTGTTGTTTTTCCTGTTAGGACTAAGTTCAAATAACTGACTTTTTTTCTTAAATATACACTACAAGGACAGATAATATGAATAAGTTCTCCTGTGCTGAATTTTATTTACTTTGTATTTTAGACGTTCCATGATTCTGATTGTGCTGCCAATGCTCATTCACTCATTCAGATCATCGTAGTCTCTGTTGTTGTTGGCGCTTCACTGATGGCTTGGTACCTCGACAAAACCCGGGTCACTCACCTGGGGTCAAAGCGGCTCCGGTTGTTATACAAAATGAAGCATCTGCTCACAAACATCAGAAATATTTCTCACCTTGTCAGGAGGCCTCATCGATCATGTCAGAGTATCTGCTCCTCTCAGTCTACAAGGAGAATCCCTCTCAAATCTCAAAGATCAAAGAAGACTATCAGACTTTCTGGAGCAATTAGCAGTAATATGAAATATGAGAATATATTGGGCCTTCAGATGTATCGATTATACTCAACCTCCAGCAGAGAGACTTTCAAAGCAGAAGCTCCCATTGGAGTTTACCAGCACAGCAGGACTACTTTTCGGCTGCACTTACTTGGACTGAGATTAGGGGAGTCTTTTAATCATCTCTCCAGACACATAAACTTGTTATGTGCAGAAACAGCTATCTGTGGTGGATTATGGGCAAGGTGGATTGATGTCTGCAGTGAAGAAACCGCAAACCAGAAACTCCAGACGAGTTCAGAGAGAGAGACACACTGGAGAGTCCGGAGCTTTTATAGGGACACCTGCCATTGAGCAGGTCCATGAAGCTTCCGGGTGGCCTATCCTGGACTACAGCTGTTCCATATCAGTTCCTTGGCAAACAGATTTGGGCAGAGTTACAGCTTTGTGGCCAATCACATTAACTCTGTATTCTCTAGAAATCCAGCAAAGCAAATTCATATGGAGGTATCACCAGATGATGGACACAAAAGGTCTAGAAGCAGAAAGCGGAGAGTTATGGGTAATAAAAGTGCTCTTTGTAGGGAAACTACGCAAACTCAGCAAAGCATTAGTAAAGACCAGAGATTGATAACAATGTATCTAGTTCCTGGGATGAAGGATACCTCCACTTTGCCCGTCACATCAAGCGATACTTTGGAGCAAAAGTAGCAGATACTGTTGAGAAATCACCACATACTGAGACGAACATCCTGAAGACTTCAGTCTCACTGGACGCTCTAAATAAAACTAAAGATCCACTACTTCAGCCAAAATCCTCAGGCTTGTTCCACATGAGCAACCTCACCACAAGCTTTGGGGAAAATTACACTTACATGGCTAACCACATCAACCGGTATTTTAAAGGTTCTGCAGCTCCAGAGAATGAGGAGGTGGATGGAGAGCTAGACCTTTACAGACCTGTGTCCTTTTTTGAGTGTCTGTTGAAACCCTCAACTATACCTGGTTTTGTGGGCAGCTACCTGGGAATGGGCTCTTCCAGGCATGGTGACCAGACCACAACTGTAACAAGGACCCCAGAGGAAATTCTGGATAAAACGGTGAGTCTTGCTGACTCTGGCATGACCAGAAATCATAATTAATTTAATCAGACACCCCTACTCAATCGTGTTGGGAACTGAATTTGGGAACTTGTATGAGTTTCATATGTTATTTGGCTTTGTGTGAATGACATCTAGGAGTACAGCTTTTGTTTTTGCAATGAATCTACACTTTGAAGTCAATGAAATTGATTAATTATACAGGACATTTGTTTTCTAGGTTTTAAGGAGGAGGAAGGCAGATGAGATGACTAGAGTTCTACTGAAGAGACTGGAAAAGGTTACGGTACCGTCATCTATCACTTCCTGTGTGGAGGAGCTGAACGCTTACCTCATTCAGCACCCTGCATACAAGGCTGTGGTGTGGCAGGTATACAATAAAACACTCAATCCCTTCGCCAAATATAGACCTCTTTATGTAACTGCAGAAATTCTGAATTTTCAATTCATTTCTTTGATTAAATATAGGAAAAAGCAGCACTGCAGCTGCTTAGACGATGCCGGATCTTTTGGTTGAATGAAAAACTTCAAGAAGCCATTAGGGAAATGATTCGCTCTGATTGGTTATGTGGATCTGGTCAGAGGTTGCAGGGTCAGTGTGCTTTCCATTGATGGAGGTGGAACCAAGTAGGAAACACCACATTTAATCAACATACTCTACAGTTTATGCCTGTAAACCTGGACAAATATGATCCAAAATACATCTGCCAAAAAGGCTTTTTAGCGATGCTGAACATCTTTGAGCAATTTATAGAATAAAGATAATTATTTTTGTCACTCATATAGAGAAACGTGTTTATGCCAAGATGGCTTTTACTTAAAGCTGTTTCCTGTATTACAGAGGGTTAGTTCTACTACAAGTGTTAAAACAGCTGGAGGCTCAAACAGGAAAACGAGTGTATCAACTCTTTGACTATATGTGGAGTCAGCACAGGTAATAATGCATGACAAGTGTTTATTCTAAAAGTAATACAGAACATATATAAACTAATGTTCAAAAGTTTTTTTTTTTTTTTTAAAGAAATTAATACTTTTGTTCAGCAGGGATGTATTATATTGATCAAAAGGGATATTGAAGACATTTATATACAAAATATTTCTAAATAAATTCTCTACTTTTAAACTTTCTATTTATCAAAGAATCCTGAAAAAATATTATGGTTTCCACAAAAATATTAAGCAGAACAAGCATTGATACACATTGATAATAATAAGAAATGTTACTTGAGCAGCAAATCAGCATATTAGAATGATTTCTGAAGGATCATGTGACATTGAAGACTGGAGTAATGATGCTGAAAATTCAGTTTTGCATCAGAAATAAATTACATTTTAAAATATATTAGAATAGAAGACGGATATTTTAAATTCTAATAATATTTCACACTATTACTGGTTTTACTGTATATTTTAATAAATAAATGCAGCCCTGGTGAGCATTTTTTTTTTATATCTCCTGACTGCTGTTCTGTTCTCACACAGGTGTCTGCCGTAAGTGTCGTAGTGAACTGGGGAAAAAGTCCAAAAGCATTTATCTTCTGCAACTATAACCATGCTCCAGGACGACTGAGTCGCTATGCCGGAGGATCAGGATACCGGCTGTGGCAGGCAGTCCGGGCCTCATCTGCTGCTCCAGGATATTTCCAGCAGTTCCCTTTTCATGGCGACATACACCAGGTCAGAATAGTACATTTTAGACAACTACTTAATTTGAGGACTCAAAATATACTTGTATCCAGACCGTCTTTCCTTTCTTTTTTCTCCAGGATGGTGGTCTTATCCTCAATAACCCCTGGGCTCTGTCTGTCCATGAAAGCCAACTGTTGTGGCCCAACCAGCCCTTCCAGTGTGTGCTGTCACTGGGAACTGGTTGCTATGATAATTCTAGAAGAGGGCCTGCAACTTCCACAAGTCTGAGAGCCAAAATCAGCAACCTGATCTGCAGCGCCACTGATACTGAAGGTTAGTCTGATATCAGGAGCATTCTACATCTATTAATATTACAAATAATAATTTTACAATTATTAATTGTGTTCAATAGACAATTTATAATTATTGAATAATTAAAAAAATATATATATTTTGTGGCTCTTAGCCTAGCATATGTTATTTGAATACATTTATATTTAAATTCTGAATACAATTATAAAAATAAAGCTTAAAATTTTAAAGAGAATTTTTTTTATTCATTTATTTTTGATACTATGTACATTTAGCCAGTCAAAATTGTGCTGTTTGGCACACACTTGCAAAGAATACTTTTGCAATTATTAATTGTGTACAATACACAATTCACAATTATTTAATAATTTAAAAAAATTCTCTTTTGTGGCTCTTAAAATAATTACTACAGATAAAAGCATTTGTTATTTTGATAAATGTACATTTAAATCCTGAATGTAACTCAAAAAAGTGAAGTATATATATATGATATATATATACTTTAATGCTTTAAATTGATCAAACGTTATGATAAAGACATTTATATGTTACAAAAGATTTCTATTTCATTAAATGCTATTCTTCTGAACTTTCTATTCATCAAAGAAACCTGAAAAAAATTCTACTCAGCTGTTTTCAACATCATAATAAATGTTTTTGAGCAGCAAATCAGAATATTAGAATGATTTCTGAAGGCTCATGTGACTGGAGTAATAATGCTAAAAATTCAGCTTTGAAATCACAGGAATAAATTACATTTTAAAATATATTCAAATAGAAAAGTTATTTTAAATAGAAAAAATATTTTTAATAAAATTTTTTAAAAAACTATAAAAAATTTTTACTGTTTTTGCTGTACTTTGAATCAAAAAAAAATGCAGGCTTGGTGAGCAGAAGAGACTTCTTTAAAAAACATTCAAAATCTTACTGTTCAAAAACTTTTGACTTGTAATGTATATATAATTTGTTTGTTTGTTTGTTTGTTTATTTTTGACACTATGTACATTTAGCCAGTTTTTTTTGTTGTTTTTTTTTTGTTTGTTTTTGTTTTTTGTTTAGTCCATTTGCACACACTTATGCTTCACTTAAAAAAGAAAAAAAAGAAATAATGATATACTGAGTTTCTTATATTGTTCATACTGCCATTTTCAGGTGTTCACACTCTATTGGATGACCTCTTATCACCGAACGTGTATTTCCGCTTTAACCCAATGCTGAGTTCAAATGTGACGCTGGATGAAAGCAGGCCTGAAGTGCTTCAGCAGCTGCAGAAAGACACACAGCTCTATCTGGACCGGAACCGACCCAAACTGGAACGCCTGTGAGAAGTGCTGATGGCAGAACATACAGCAATCTGGAAAACACAGGACTGGATTGGTGGGAAAGCATGGGAGCTTCAGCAGCGTTTGGCCTGAGTGGACTTTACACTTTACACAGTGCTAACAAGCATTCAGCTGAATGTATGCCATTATCCGGATGAGAACTATAATACAAGAACATCATTCAATTACAAAGATATGTCCTTACTGGACGCACAAGATTGTGAAGGGCTGTTTTTTTGTTTTTTTTGGACAATTTACAAATCATGTTAGAGAAGTTACAAATCAAATTCACAGCCAATATAGACTGAACATATTGAGCACTTATGCCAATGTAAATTCTCTATGAATGTCAGTATTTATAGACTTATGTATTTATTTCTTTATTTCTGTTTTAAATTTTCAGATTTATGAAATGAAATAAAACTAAGAGCACTACTTCTATATAACCACTAGTTTATGTTTTTATTTTTTAATATAATATATTTTTTAAATAAGATTAAAACACATAACAGATGATGTAAAGTACAATTAAAAATTCAGGTATTTTTAATACTATACCCGTGAAGTTCAGACTATATAGAAATAATGGTAGAACAGTGGAAATGCAGTGGTTTTGACATTTTAAATGTCATGAGTGATTTTAAAACAAAACAAAAACCTTTGGATATTCTCTACTAATCCCATTATAAAGATGATAGAAAATCATTACCATACACAGAGACAGATTATGGCAGTGTGACCATTTCCTTAAAATATACAATGCAGTATATTGGAGTCTCTGTTTTGTGATGTTTTCCATGCTTGAACCGAAGAAGCCACATAGTCATCGCTCATGTGACTAGCAGTGACTGGGACATCAGTCAAGACCACTGTCTGTTATTTTGGACAGTTGTGAAAATTTGTCCCTCTGAGAAGTTATTTTACTTCAACCTCTGCTTTGAAAAAACTGGTTTTATCCTAAGATTTTTGACAGACTGTCATGGCTTAGAAGGCAAAACATGGACAAAGAGTGCAATGATGCTATTGTAAATTGAAAACAGACACAGGATCCTCCATCTGCATTGAACACTGAAGCCACTGAAATATCAACTCGGGTAAGAAAATATCATTTAAGAAATTGATATAAAAAACAACAACAGAAAATATACGCTTCAGTATATTACATATATGATTTTAGCTGATTAATTTATTTTTATTTAAATGTATTTACTTTTTTAAATTATTATTTTTTTAATTTTAAAATGTTTTGTGTCTATATATTTAATATTGCTATTCAGTAGTGAGTTCCACCATTAGTGGCTGTAAAACAGTGTGATGTCACTGCTGGTTAAACTGTATGTTTCATTATAATGTCATCCTCCTTTCTGACTTGAGCTGAGAGTTGTGAGTCAGCTGCTTCATCTGAATTACACTTGCCATTGAAGACAGTGTCAACACCACGGATAGATATATACCAAGTTATGAGCCTGTTGAACAGACTCTTAGTAGCTATAAACACATACATAAAGAATTGTGCATGGGAAAAAAATGGCTAACTGTAAAAGGAGTTTACATTCATTCTATTTTGCTTTTAGACCACTCACTAATTGTGAACTATCAATATCTTTCAACTGAGTTTGGCTATTTATGGCTTTGCTAATGTAATGCAAAATCAAATAATAAAATAAAGACTTTTGAATGGTACTAAAACCACTGATTATAAGTCAAAACTGACATACTTTAGCATTTGAAAACAAAAGTTTAGGTTAGCCTATCCTCCTTATGGTATATAGATTCAATATCTCATGACAAGTTAACCAGCAGATGTTCTTCCAAACAAGCTGTAGTGCCACATTAAGGTTGAACTGAACCCCTCAGAGTTATTCTGTCTGAACAGAGCCAGTTTACTGTGTCCATGCAGACAGAGGTTTCATTGTCCCGTCTCTGGAGGAAGCGGTTCATTCAGGCTCGTGTCCTGCGCTGTACAGTTTGGTGCATGGCACTGCAGCGCTGCTGATGTCATACGCACCCCTGAGGATACTGAAGCGCTGAGGAACATGAGCAGAATTAGATCATACTCATGTCTCTGTTCACCATGTGAGCTGACTCAAGAACTTTTTTGTTCTTTCATCGTATTAGCTCATCTGTGGAGTGTACAGTAAGACCGTACTGGCATATTGTACTTTATGCGTCCCTGGATGCCTGAGCCAATGTGGGTTGGGAATATGTTTCAGTGCTTGAGATCCTGTTTCCACCCACATCTTCTCTCCTGAGTCAAGCTCTGCCCTCTGGGACGTTGTTGTGACATGGAGTTCATTCACCTGTTTCTGTTTTTGACCGTGATAATTTATGTTAACTAAGTTTGAAGCTTTATACAGTTAAAGTGAATATTTAAAGTTTACAAAAGAGCATCAGTTTATTAGAGACTGATTTAAATCTCTTTAGATGCAGTCACGAGTCGCATGCATTTTAATTTCCACTGTGAAACAAACATTTCATTCATTATGAGTAAGCTTAGTTTTTCAGGACCAAACAATGAGACCCACACATTGATGTCATAATCAAAAAGAATGCAAAATATCTTTCAGCTGAGTTTGACTATTTATGGCCTGTAAATATGACAAGACAATTAATAAAATGTCAGATAATAAAATAAAGACTAGTATCCTTCAATCACTATTTTTACAATAAAAACCTTATACTATAACTAGGCTAACATTTTTTTTTTTTAGAGAGAGAGAGAGAGAGAGAGATGGAGGGGGTGGAACGTCATTCATGGTTCATGCTAGAGTGGGCAAGTGGATGAAGACAATGAAGAGGGATGTTAGTTGGAGAGGTATTCATTACAGAAGACATCTGCTTGGATTGACATTGTTTTGGACCTATTTGAATGCAACAAAAACATTTTTGGAAAATGAGGCAATGAAGACAGATTAATACTAGCATAATGAGGAAGCAAACTGCAGTGCTGATATAAAAGGTAACACTCTCCCGATGTAGTATTTAACAAATGTGATAGTTGTATAATATATAATGTAATTTTGATATCTATTTGTTTTTATTTTAGCTCTGTGAAATGACCTGCTGACACAGATAAAGAAGATTTTGTGAATCCTGGATACTCCAGTTCAATTGGTATGCTAGTTTGCATAGTTAAACTATTGTTTTTCCCACTTTAGACTAGAATGCAGTAAGTAAACTAGGTAGTAATTAAACGCATATGCATTATGTATTTGCATCGTATTGAATTATTAATGCAAAGGAGTTGAATATTTTCCTGTTTTTGGTCTTTTATTTTTAACGATTGTTTCTTTAAACATATTAATATCGTCGTATATTAAACATAGTCATAGAATGTACAATTAGGCGGGGTTTACTTGTAAAATGTATAATTAAATGCGTTTCTGGTTGTTCTGGATGTAACACTCATTGACGCAATAGGATTACGCACAAACTACGGAGGTGCGTAAATGCAAATAGCTCTGTTGTGGGCAGCGAATCACAGTTGCGGAAAGCGGAAGAGGGCGGGGACTTAAAATAATACTTGCGATTTATTTGCATATGAAATAGTTTGGTTTGTCTGCTTCATTCAGGGTTTACTAGTAACTTCTGCGCAACTCATACAAAACAAAACAAAGCATTAATAATTATGAAAACAGATTAGTTATGATTTAACAAACAAGGAGATTCAAGACAAGCATATGTAGGGCAATACTTATTGTGTAGTTATCTTAGTACTGGTGTTTCTCTGTTTTTTTTAGGTCACAATAAGGCAGAGGCTGTATACAGCAGAGATGAGAGCTCTGAAATGTTGGAGGATTCCTGCCATACTTACTATCCTACAGCAAACATGGATTTTAGCCATGGAAATTCCTCCTGATGGTGAGGAACTGCTATTTGGAGCTTGCCTACAGCTGGCCTTGTGACCAAAGTTCATTTTTTATTCTCATATGCTGTCCTTTTAATTAATTTAACATTATATTTTATGTGTACTGTATATCCCCCCACAGTCAGGCAGCCTCCGATGATCTTTAAAGAGAGTCCTCAAGACTACATAGTAGATCCAGTTGACCCTATTATAGTGGAGTGTGAAGCAACAGGGAATCCACCTCCAGTGTAAGTATCCAACAAGCTCTTTAGTGTCCAGACATTGTAATATATAATTATACATGTCAATTATTTTATTTGACTAACTTGATTAGGATTGTTTAGAACTTTCTTTTTTGGCGTTTGCTTTCCTACGATTTGTCTTTATTTGGTTGTGTAAAAAGTGCTAAAATATTGATTTATCGCAAGATAAAATATATGCATTGACACTGACAGATGACACTTATTGCATGTAGCTTCACATGGACACGTAATGGAGTGTACCTGAATGTGGCTCGAGATCCTCAGGTCAGCATGAGGTGGCGTTCTGGCACATTAGAGATTTTCTTCTGGGGTCGTCCTGATGACTATGAGGGTGTCTATCAGTGCACGGCGACTAATGAGTTTGGCTCTGCTCTGTCCAGTTACATCAATCTGCGTGTCTCCAGTAAGCCCTTACACAGCATGCAGTTGTTAATACACAGCAACAGCATTTGGTAAATGGGTTTTTAAACATGTAATTTCTGTGATCAGAGGCCCGTACATGGTTGAAGGAGTATCTGGAGCCAGTCTCAGTGGTGGTTGGACTTCCTCTCATCCTTCCCTGCAATCCTCCTGTAGGTCCTCCAAAACCTGACACTTACTGGCTGAACAGCAGTAAGTCTCCAACTCAGATGTTTCTGATATGAAAGATAAAATGATCTAAAGTTGCTTTGGAAGGATCAGAGTCAGTGCTATGTTGTACTAGTGTGTACACTACCGCTTAAAAGTTTGGGATTAATAGTTTTTTTAAGAAGTTAAAGTTATGTTACAAAAGATTTATATCTGAAATAAATGCAGTTCTTTTGAACGTTCTTTTCATCAAAGAATTATAAAAAAAAAATGTACCGTGTTTCCACTAAATTATTAAGCAACACAGGTGTTTTCATTGATTACTGAAGGATCATGTGACACTAAAGTAATGGCTGCTGAAAATTTAGCGTTGCCATCACAGGAATAAATGACGTTTTTTATTTGTATATATTTTAAAATGTATTTTAAATTGTAATAATATTTAACTTTTTACTGTATATTTGATCAAATAAATGCATAAGAGAATTATTTAAAAACATTAAAAAAATCTTACAGAGCTCACACTTTTGAATGGTAGTGTATCTGTATAACAAGTCTTCAACAGTTATGTTTTTATGCTTTAAATATACTGGCTATAGTTTATATCCAATTTCATCTTTATTCCATAGCCATGGCACCAATCCGTCAGGATCGTCGAGTATCAAAGGCAGAGAATGGAGACCTGTACTTCTCCAGTATCGTAGCAGAAGATGCTCTTACAAACTATGTCTGTGCCGCGCGCTTCCCCTTCACAAACACCATCCAGCAGAAACCGCCCCTCATCCTGCAGGTGCTCACAGGTCTGTGTGTGGAACTATTTTCATTCTGCTTTGGGATTAATCTTTAAGCAAATCTGTTTTAATATTTCCTCCCATGCCTATGTCTGTGTGTGTTCAGTTTGAGGAAGAGCCATGATTAAAACCATCTAACAGTCTAATGCCATGGTGAGTTAGGACTCTTCTTATGCTTCTTTATTGTAAACACTCATTAGACCTAAACTGATCCACTAACTAGTCACCTTTGACCAGGTTTGGTGTTAAAGTGTAAAGTTTTCTATCAAATTTGTGTCATTTTATGTCTATCTAGCTCGCATGGCAGCCCATACGTCACCCAAGTTTCTGAAACCCAAAGGAACCACCAGCACAACAATTGCGATGCTGGGGGAAGAGCTTATTTTGGAGTGTTTTGCTGCTGGAGTGTGAGTTTTCAAATCATTTTGATGACAAATCTGTTTTCTGAGACCAGTTGAATGCAGTTGATTATTTGATTAGCTTGTTGTGAAACCTGCTTTTAACCATTAGTAACTCTGATTCTCTCTTTTTTCTTGTAGTCCGACTCCGTTCATCAAATGGACTAAAGATTGGGAGGAGATGTCCATGACAGGAAAGAAGTTGGAAAACTTTAATAAGACACTTAGAATAAAGAACGTCTCTATGGATGATGGAGGAGACTACATCTGCACCGCTTCAAACAGGATGGGCAGGCTGGACCACGTCATCACTGTCAGGGTCAAATGTAGAATACTTCATTACTTTATTACTATTGCTTATGACTGTTACTATGTGGATTCTGCCAAAAATGTAAATTCTGTCATTATTTGTCCATTCTTATGATGTTCCAAACCCATGTGCTGTAATTTTTTTCTATGGAACACAAATAGAGAATTTGAAGAAAGTTCACGCTGATCTTTGCCATACAATTCCAGTTAATGATTCATAGTGACAAGACCGCATCTGTCATTGAACAAAATTATAAAAACACCATAATAATAGTCCAAACAACTATATATTTAATGTTTATGTTGTGTGTGTAAAAGAGCAAATTTTAAGTCTTTATTCATTAAAAATCATTTTAATTTTAAATAAAATATGATACCATTTCATCTCTTCACATCAGCTTGGACATTTAAAACATTATCTAACAAAAGTGACATTACACCTAGCTCCATATTCACATAACTGTTCAATAGTATGGGTTACATATAATTTTTAATGGATTTGTTAAAAAACTGAAATATAATAACAATTTAAAATAACTTTCTGTTTAAATATATCTTATGTTTTACATGTATTCTTGTGAAGGTAAAGCTGAATTTTCAGCATTATTACTCCAGTCTTCAATGTCACATGATCCTTCAGAAATCATTCTAATATGCTTATTTGGCGCTCAAAAACACAAATCAGTACCAAAACATAAGCATTATGGAACAATATGAAGATGAATAAATAATAACTAAATTTTATTTTAAGTATTACTTAAAGAATGACAAAATCAAGAGCGCTATCTATTCTCAATTCTCTTTCCATCTGCAGCGGTTCCATTCTGGGTGGAGAAGCCTGAGAGTCTGGTTTTGTCTCGTGATGACAGCGGTAGTATAGTGTGTCGAGCTGATGGAATTCCTCGACCCCAGATACAGTGGCTGGTTAATGGAGAGCCAATCAGTGGTGAGAAAAAAATAGCTTCATATACAACCAGGTGCACTCCCAAGCTTTTTAATTCTCACTCTTTCTGTGTTCACTGTAGATGCTCCTAAGAGTCCAGGCAGACAGGTTTCAGGAGATACTTTAACGTTCAGGGCTGTGGTTCCAGACAGTGCTGCTGTGTTCCAGTGCAATGCTTCAAATCAGTACGGCTATATCATGGTAAACGCTTTCTTGGCTGTAATGGGTAAGAGCTAGAACAGGCTGGATTGAAAATTCTAGAATTTACATGCACCATCAGCTTTAATGAGTAATTGCAACTTCACTATGTCGGCAGATATGAGACCTCGCCTGTTAGGTCCCAGAGATGAACTCATTAAAACAACAGAAGGCAATCATACTCATTTAGACTGCCCATATTTTGGGTCTCCGAAACCTGAACTGCGGTGGTAAATATATTGTCTTACTGTCATTTTGAATTGCCACAAATACAAGCATAAAAACAGGAAATATGTCTATTGTGATGCTGTGAATAAACAAAACAAGGAGTAATTGCATAAAAGATTTCAAAAATGTAAGTTTACATAAAGTTTTCAATCAACATGTGTATAGGTCAAAAGGAGGACTAGGTACCTTGGAGGGAGGTCGTCATAGGATTCTTCCAAATGGTACACTAGAAATCAGAAACACAAAGCTACAAGATCAAGGAACCTATGTGTGTGTTGCAAGCAACGTCATTGGACGAGATGAGAAGGAGGTCCAACTAGAGGTCAAAGGTCTGTATCTAGAAGAGATTCTGCTTTGAAATTTTTACTTGACGTACCTATATTTCATATGCACCTGTGTCCATTGAAAACATCAAAAAATTAGTCAATAAGAAAAATACAACCTTTTTGCTTTATAGATTCTTGACTCTCCATTTTACTTGTAAATGTTTTATGTGTCATAATAACCCAAGTTGACCTGATTGTTTTAAGTCTAAACTTATTTGTATTTTACAGAGCCCATTAAAATCGTCCGTGCCCCACACAATACTGTAGTCATAAGAGGGAGTCTGGCTCACTTTGATTGTAAGATTAAATTTGACCCGACTCTGGATGTCACAGCCACTTGGCTTAAGGACAAGAAGTTCTTGATATTAGGAAGGAGGTAAACACAACAAATCTGGCCACAAGCATGATGGAAGTGTCATTAATTATTCTAATGGTTTACTGCATTAAAAGATACTGTATTTGACTGCTTTGTGTCTTACAGGATGACCAAGGATGAGGATTCTCTGAGCATTGCTGATGTGTACAGAAGAGATGAAGGCGTCTACACCTGCAGGGTTAAAAGTGAACTGGAGGAGGTCACTGCCTCAGCCAAACTCACTGTGATGGGTACCAGCACATATACTGTCTCTATACATGTATACGGTATAAACATGAGCACATTATTTACGTATACTTTTGCTTTTAGATCGTCCAGATCCGCCCAGTGACCTAGAGATATCAGACCCATCAGAGAGGAGCGTTAGACTCACCTGGATACCAGGACTGAGCAACCACAATCCTATTAAAGGTACACAAATGTAAATGCAAACATAGATGCAACCAAATTTTTTAACCAATCTAGCCTTACGCTGACATCATTCTGAATGAATTCTCTTTTAGAGTACTTGGTTCAATATACTGAAGATCTCCTTGCAGACTATTGGTTGCTGCCAAGCGGCTGGAAGAACCTGTCCATCTACCCGGGGAACCTAAACTCTGTCATTTTACAGCTGACGCCATTTGTAGAGTACAGATTCCGGGTCATCGCTGTAAATGGTATAGGTCCCAGTAAACCCAGCTGGCCATCTGAATATTACCAGACTGGAGGAGCTGGTAGGTCCTTATTCTATTCTATTCTATTCTATTCTTGTTCAAAAGTTTGGGGTCGGTAAGATTTTTTATTTTGTCAATCACAACTACAGACAAGGTCCATTCACACCAAGGACGACAACTATAGTGATAACAATAAAGATATAATTTTAAAAATTGTTTTAAATTAAAATTTTTAGCAAACTCCACACCACAGCTATAATGATAACAGGACAGAGGAACAATATTGTTGGAATCACTTTCAAAACGATGAATGATAAAGGTGTTGACAGCCAATCAGAATCCACCTGACTTTAAAGAGCTTGAACATTTGCTTATAATAAACAGAATGTTATCATATTTTGGTATGGACGCTTATATAGTTATCATCATAGTTATCATTCTTGGTGTGAACAGGTAATTATTGTGAAATATTGTTACTTTACATTTTAGAATAAAATTTTCTATTTTTTTTTTTTTAAATATACAGTCAAACCAAAATTTATTCAGACGCCTTCAACATTTCTCACATTATCACAGTTTATTCACTGTAGTTTAGAAAATGGTAATAAAATATGACAAGAACTCAGATTTAAACTGTCAGAACAAATTCATCTTGATAATCACAAATTAATTACAGTCAAACCAAAATTTATTCAGACACCTTCAAAATTTCTCACATTATCACAGTTTATTCGCTATAGTTTAGAAAATGGTAGTAAAATATGACAAGAAATGTAAAGTTTAACTGTGTCAGAACAAATTCATCTGATAATGTCAGATAACTTTGATAGAAAGGTATGTAGCAAAACATGGTCAGGTCAAAGTGTCATAAAATTTTTGGTCCCAAATTTTTATCAGTTGTACTGGTAGTCCACTGTATGAAGAATTTTTTGGTATAATATTTCATAGTTTACTTTATTTTGCACTAGTAAAAAAAACAAAACAAACAAAAAAAAAAAAAATATATATATATATTTTATATTTTTGGTTTGACTGTATGTTGAAAACAGTCATGATGCTTAATATTTTTGTGGAAACCATGATAAATGTTTTTTCAGGATAATTTGATGAATAAAATGTTCAAAAGAACAGCATTTATTTGAAACAGAAATCTTTTGTAACATTATTATTATTATTTTTTTTTTTTACTGTACTTTTTTTTTTTTTTACTTTTAGTCAATTTAACGCATCCTTGCTGAATAACTATTTTTTTTTTTTTTTTTACTTGAATGGTATATATTATATTATATTATATTATATTATATTATATTATATTATATTATATTATGTTATGTTATGTTATGTTATGTATTAATTATGTTGAATTATGTTTTGTGTCTTTAGTGCCTGATGCCATCCCAAGAAACATCCGAGGAATGGGAAGTGGAGTGTTCAGAAATAACATGGAAATCAGCTGGGAGGTGATGTTCTGTTGATTGATGGATGTCAGTTATTTTAGTCAGAGATGGTGACTGTGATGTAATCACATGCATACGATTTATATCAACTGTGATGTTTTTGTTGTGTCTGAAGCCACTCGAATACAGAGAATGGAATGGGCCAAAACTGGGCTACATGGTTTGGTGGAGACGAAGGGATTCAAGGGAGGAGTGGAAGAACTACACAACATACTGGTGGTGTAGCTGCATCATCTATGACACTGACACCTTCACACCCTATGAGATTAAAGTTCAGGCTGTCAACTTCTTTGGCTATGGCCCAGAATCCCCTGTTGTGATTGGCTACTCTGGGGAGGACCGTAAGTTCACATCTCCATTAACCCTGTTCAACAAGTTCTGTTCAACATACATTAGAAAAAGAGATGTGAGTCAGCGTTTCACTCATATTGGGTTCTCTATCAGGTCCTGTTGCCGCTCCATCTGACCTGAGAGTGTCAGACATTGAGAGCACAACACTGACAGTTCATTGGGAGCCAGTGGCGCGAGCTGACATCATGGGTGAAATAAAAGAGTACACAGTATGGCTTCTTAGATGCATAGGTCAGTTCAATTCCATGCAGTAAATAATATGGGCCGCTGATGGAGCTGTGGTTGGTTTCTCAGGTTTATTACTGGAGAGAGAGCAGTCGCCTGCCTTGGCACACTGTGAGCAGGAGGATTAAGACCAAGAGTTTTAAAGCTAATGGACCTCGTCTGTCTGGGACCCTGACCGGTCTTGTCCCATATAGTAACTACAGGATGTATATTGTAGTGGCCAATAACCGCTATGAGGGTCCCCCCAGCAACACCATTGAGTTTCAGACACCTGAAGGAGGTATTAAACTGTCCACTTAACATTATAACACATCAAACACATACATGACTTCTTACATGCATCTTCCTTTCTACTCTAGTGCCCTCAATTCCCAGATCGTTCAGAATCATGCACCGGCACTATGACACCATTTATCTGGACTGGGAAGAACCTGCAGAACCCAATGGCATTCTGACCGGATATATTCTCAAATATCAGACGTGTAAGTGCACTTATATCACTTCACGTGACTTCTTTTTTTTTTTTTTTTTTGAAGTCAAAAAAAAAAAAAATTGTACATTAGAGGCACAAATTCAGTTTTGTTTTTTTTTTGTCTGACACAATTTTTTAATGTTTTGAAAGAAATTTTTTTAGCTCACCAAGGCTGAATTTGTTTGATCAAAAATACAGTCAAATAGTAATATTGTGAAATCTTATTACAATTTAAAATAACCGTTTTCCGTTTTTAAATATATTTTAAAATGTCGTTTTTTCCTGTGACGCAAAGCTGAATTTTCAGCATCATTGATCCAGTCTTCAGTGTCACATGATCCTTTCAGAAATTATTCTAATATGCTGATTTGATGCTCAAGAAACATTTCTGATTATTATCAATGTTGAAAACAGTTGTGCCGCATAATATTTTTGTGGAAATCGTGTTACTTTTTTTTCAGGATCAAAAGATCAACATTTAATTGGAAATTTTTTGTAACTCAGTTTAGTGCATTCTTGCTAAATAAAATATTAATTTCTTTAAAAAAAAAAATACTGACTATAAACCTTTGAATGGTAGTATATGTGTAAATTATATAAACTATTATCATGACATATCATCATTTTTGCATTCTCTTGAACTAATATTTAGTTCATTGTGGTAAAAAACATTGATTATTAACTGATTTTCATGATCGAAAATGTATGCAAACCTTGCATGTTTTTCCCCCAAAATTTGTAGCATTCCTTAAAATGATGACATTATTTGTAGTTTTTCTACAGCATTTTGTTTTATTTTATTTTGAATCATTAACATTTTGTTGTTTGTTTTTAACTAGAAAATGACTAAATGACTACACAAATCAGAGTTCTTAATGGCATCTAGCCTTACAAGACTGTGATTATATTTTGTCTGTAGTGAACATCACTCTGGGCGACAGAATCCAGGTTGAATACGTTCCTCCAAACATCACATACTTCTCCCTGCGGCGATTTGACCGTTACACTCGATACAAGTTCTCACTGGCAGCACAAACCGAGGTTGGAGTCGGGGAGGCATTCACAGAGGAATCACCCCATTTTACAACTGAGGGTACGGTGTCTTCATTTACATTCATATGGTCATTGTTCTGTAAACATAAAATAATTCCTAACATGTCTGCATGATTGGCTGTGTGCATGAACAGAATATACCCGGGATCAAGTGGACATTGTGACGCAGGGTTGGTTCATTGGCTTAATGTGTGCAATTGCTCTCCTCGTTCTTATCATGCTCATAGTCTTTTTCATCAAGAGGAGCCGAGGAGGAAAATACCCAGGTGCAATATAAATTACTTGAGACATTACATACAATTATTATGCATTATTTATAATATATGTGGCAATACATATTCTTTTGTTTGTTTGGTTTTTATAAGTGCGGGACAAGAAGGACTTTGCACTGGAGCCAATGGATGATAGAGAGAATGGAACGTTTGATTACAGGTGACTTTCTGTTTGATTTTGAAAATGTTAAAAGTTTCCTTAAGTTTATTTACTACAGACATACTTTATTTCAGTGATGCACTTGAATAAAAACAGCATGTGAGATGCACTAAAGGATGAAAAATTAATCAATCCTATCATTTACGTCATAACATAATCGCACAGGTTGATTTGGAGTATGTACTGTATAGCACAATAATTGTTCCTTTTTCATCACTCCATCCATCAAACATTTCTCACTTTGTTTATTCCTCCTTTATTTTTGTTTTATGTCTTTTGCGATTGGACCACTGAAGGTCTCTTGAGAGGTATGATACGACATTAATAACAAGTGTTGACATTTTTTCATTAAATGACCTATACTTTAATTAATACTCTACAAGAATTCCAGTCTAACGATTAAGCTATTTTAAAACTGTATTTACACTACTGTTCAACGGTTTGGCAAATTAATACTTTTATTCAGCAGGATGCATTAAATTGTTTGAAAGTGACAGTAGGAATATGTATAATAATAATTAAAAAAAGAATTGCTGTTCTTTTGAACTTTCTATTCATCAAAGAATGTATCACAGTTTCCACAAAAATCATGTAACACTAAAGTATTATGTAGTACTAGAGTATACTAAAGTATTATTGGTAGTACTAGAGTATTGATGCTGAAAATTCAGCTTTGCTGCCATAGGAATAATTTACTTTTTAAAATATATTCAAATAGAAAACAGTTATTTTAATTTGTATTTTTGATCAAATAAATGCAGTCTTGGTTAGAATAATAAAAAAAAAAATCTTCTTTCAAAAACATTAAAAAAATCTTACCGACCGCAAACCTTTGAACAGCAGTGTATTTTTTTTATTGACTACTGTTGTCACATGTTTTATGTTTTGTATGTCATGTTTATGTTTGTTTCACATTATATTTTTGGCTTCTGTATCAGGATAACACGAGTGTCCACAATGCCCTTTACTAGACGGTATGTATCTCTTTAAGCTTTATTATGAGCATTGTTTAGAATAATGAAAATGATCTTCCCTGTAAAATTAGTCTCAAATGAATAATTTCCTCCTCAGTGAAGAAGAAAGTCGACAGGGACGCAGTCAAGGTGCAGTTGAGCACATTGGCAGGAGAACGAACAGTGACGACAGCCTCATGGAGTACGCTGAGGGTGAAGAGATCGAGTTTAACGAGGATGGCTCCTTCATCGGCGAGTACACAGGCGTCAGTAAGAGGAACATCGACAGAAGCCCGTACCATGACAGCTCTGAGCCCACGTCTCCTGTGGCCATCTACTCTTTTGCTTAGAGCTCTGTGGATGCCCACAGTGTCCCATTGAATCAACTTTACACAGACCTCAAAACACACAACACAAGATTATGATCCATTTAATCTGTCGGACAGGCTGAAAATGATGTGTAGAGGTGGGTTTTAAAGGTAAACCGGTGATTTACAGTAAAAGTACCAATCAGATTTGTTTTTCAAATCCACAAATCATGTGAGAGGAAGCCAAGCAAAGATGCCTTGATGTGTTTATCATGTTGATAAAAAGACTGAAAAGAAACGGTTGATGCAAGCTTGATTCGCTGAACAAGCTCATGTTCATTTTATGAAATAACGTTCAGTATCATTTCACACAGATTTACTTATACAGACGTATGAAGACATGTTGAGCATCAAGAACTCCCAGAATGCTTTGTTTCTTTAACCAGTGTTTGATCTCACTGATAGTTGCCACTAATTTTTGTATATTTTATTTTTCAGTAGCACCATTTTTAATTGTATTTTTGTGTGTTTGCTGTACTGTAGGTCACATTAATGGACTACAAACCATTTATTCTCACACGAAATACAATCTAACCTTCGCTGCTTATTATAGCATGACGTACATGATGTTTTTGTATATTTTTTGAGTCTGTTAAAAGTAGTATCACAGTGCTTCGGTTATTAAAATGCATCAAGAGAATTAATGTCTTTGTCATTACTGATGTAAATAAAAGTACACAGTGGCCAGGGACTATCAAGCTCAAAAATAGCAAAAACACACTATAAAAGTGCTCTGTATGAATCATTCACTGTATCTTCCAACTCTTCTGAAATCATATTACAGATTTGTGTGAGGAACAGGCCAAAATATATAATCTTGCCTTCCTCCGAGGCTCAAATCTATCCCACATACGGGTTTGTACGACATGAGAGTAAGTAAACAATAACAGTATTTTCATATTTGTTTAAACGGTCACATTAAGGGACTATTATGAGGCTGATATGCCAATATTCTCCATTAGAGGGCAGAGTGAACTGACCAGATCCTCAACACGACCTCTGATGGACAGCTTACACACCTGACCTGTATTCAAACATTGAGAAAGCGCAGTCTCTGTAAGTTGTATGTTATGTTTCGTTTTTTTTTTTTTTTTTTATCACGAAACAGAAAAAAAAAACTAAAAACATATCTAACAATACCAGTTCTGATGATAATCATGTAAATTTACAGTAAGGGTAGTACAAGTTCAGAGATGTATTTGTCTGAGTCACATTTCCTGTGCTAAACAAAGAACATTGTGTGATTTGCTTGTGATATTTAGTGTTACTTAACACTTATAATAAAGCATTCTGTGCAATCATAGAAGGAAGTTCACAAATCAGGGAAGTGACATATTACCACACGCTGTTTAATGACTGTTTTCTTAATTGTTTTGTAACAGATTATATGCTTAGACTTTTTCCTTTTTAGTCATTAAATGACTAAAGCAGCTTCATTTGACCCTGGGAGACCAACAAGTCTAATTGTGTTAAAGAGACACACAGGATAAATGAGGGGTAATGTCTGGGTTAAGTACATAATACATTCAAATTTAAGGTTACCATTTAAACGTTTAATATTGTTATTTGGAATCATTTGGAGGTTTCAACTCCAGTGCAAATGAAAGTGGCAGCTGTGATCATCCTGTCAGTTTATTGGGCCATATCCAGTATTAAATGTATTAAAAATATACTTGAAATTCAAGTAGTATGTTTATAATACATTTGTATTCCCAACATGCTTATTTGAAGTGCATTAAAAATACTGAATTGCATTTTAATATATTTCTAAAAAGTATACTTGAAGTACTTTTGTATTAAATATATGCTTAGTTATACTTCTAAGAAATATGCTAAACACAAGCATACTTATAATGTACTTCTGAAAAGTATACTAGAAATACTTTGGTAATAAATATATGCTTAGTTACACTTTTAAGGAATATGCTAACCACAAGCATACTTTTAATATATTCCTAAAAAGTATAGTAGAAATATTATGTTAATAAATGTATTCTTAGTTTCACTTTTAAGGAATATACTAAACTTAAGGATACTTTTAGTGACGTTTTAGTGGATTGTACACACTTATGTTACTCTTACTTAAAGTATATTTTATGTCTACATTGTGTAAGATCATAACAAAATGATTACACTTTTAATGGGTTTTTAATGTACTTTATAGCCATGTGTAGGCCTACTGCAATATATTTTAAATATTTGTGTATTTATAATTTTAATATTTGGAAAAGTACGATATTTAAAAAAAAAAAAATTAACATTTACAATGTACAAACGTTTGTCAACTATTATTAAGCATTGCAATACTTAAAATATGTTGTTTAATATGTTGTTCAATTTTACTTAAAACGTTATACTTTGGTTGATTAGGCTGTTGTCCATTACATGATACATTAATTGTAATAAGCTACTACTGAAATTCCCACAAGGATTTCAACATCATATTTGAAATGCTTAAAAAAAAATAAAATAAAATAAAATCTTGCGATTACTTGTGTTTAAATTCAAACAACACACTGACTAAACCTGATTGGTTCCA
This sequence comes from Spinibarbus caldwelli, assembly GCA_039654775.1. Taxonomy (NCBI): domain Eukaryota; kingdom Metazoa; phylum Chordata; class Actinopteri; order Cypriniformes; family Cyprinidae; genus Spinibarbus; species Spinibarbus caldwelli. The sequence goes on along the minus strand of CM077261.1, from coordinate 16,892,447 downwards.
GAGCCATTGAGCGGCTCTGATTGGTTCGTATGATAATGAGCTCGCACCGGAGACCTTAGTAATTCAAATATGATGTGCGTGCAAATGTCCCTTGAATGTGAATATGTCTAAATTTAAACAGTTATATTATACAGAGCGATCGTGTCCCTTTAGAGCACTTGGAGGAAACCACGCAATCCACATGGATTACTTTGGCGATGTTATTTATTTTATTTTATTTTTGCGATTAACTTTTTGAAACGTGAAAATCTTTGGTGAATCGTCTTTCATCGGAGGGACGTAAAGATTTCATTAAAATATCTCAGCTTTTCTTTCGAAGATGAACGAAAGTCTTGTTGGTTTGGAGCATCTTAAGAGTGAGTGATGACAGAATTCTAATTGTTTTGGGGGAACTATGAAATTAATTAGAAAATATAGCGGTATGTTCTTATTTTTACCAGCTTCTGCAGCACGTGTGTATGTGTCTGGCTTTTTGAACCTCGCTGTGACTGACTTCAGGTAAGTTTTGTAATTTAATTAACATTATTTGTCTGTACCAGCCGTGTTTTTGACACATGCATTGGCAGAAAAAAAGTCTTTATAACATGTACAACATTAACATTTTTTATATGCAAAATGAAGTTGTGCTGATCAGCCAAGACAATCTGAACAATCAGTACATCTGAAGCTGCAGAGGCTGGGAAGGTTTTTGACTATATTACCGAGCAGGTACATTGTTCTCAGCATACTGTCATTCTTAAAAAGAAAACAAATCATCAATCATCATTTGCTTTTTTTTTTTTTTTTTTTTTGGATGACTAACTTATCATTTTATTTTATTTTTTAATCGTGGCAGCAGAGGTGAAGAGAGTATATGTTAGCATTACCACAACAGACATATTGATGCGAAAAACCCTAGGTTACAATAAACCACAATTATCAACATACCCTGTAATACTCACAGGTTGCTTTATTGAAATAATTTATCAAATAATATCAGTGAGTTTGTACTTGAACTCACTGTAAGTGCTGTTGTTGGGCTTCTTCTAATCATATGTTCATTGTAACTCATAGAGTGCTGTACAGTGACGACAGACAAGAGGATAAGAATGGATACTCATATATCAAGCTTGATGAGGATATTGTCAAAAGGTAAACTAAATTCTAATGAATATCAATGCAAATTATAATACATCATGGATGCAAAATTGTTATTGGCTAATTTTATATGAATTCTTTTTTCCTTTCACAGATCCTGTGATAAAGCAGTCTTCAAATACTACAGTGTCTGAATTGCAAGCCTTTAGTTGCAGAACATACAAGTCGTACTCAAAGAAGTGACCTCTTCCCACCGGCTCCCCCTTGGTCAGACGTCACTCTACTTCTGCCACAGACTTGTAGGCCGTCTGCTGTGCTCCAACCCTCCTCCTCTTTGGCTGCAGTGGGTTTTTCCCGTCGGGGACACCGCGGTCCTCGGTCACACTGGCATCACTCCAGTCCTTGGGTACTCTGGCTCCACCAACGATGCTCGTCGCTGCGGCTGTGCCTGGGTCTCCAGAACCTGTGACGACGCTCAGCTCCATCAGCCCTCCGTCTGCACCTTCGGATCCACCAGCTCTGTCTCCATCGGTCGGCCCCCAGATGTCGGCAGCCACACCATCTACATCTTGGCTCCCTCGACTCCGCCGTGTGTTGTCAGCACTGGGATGCTCTGGGTCTGTGCCATGTGCCAAACACCATCTAAGCCGTCAGGGCATCATCGTCATCCTCCCATCACCATCCCTTCGCCACATCCTGCCATCATCCTTCACTTTTGTCTCTCACCATCCCTACGCCATCTCCTCGTCCACCTCCAAAACCCCCTCCATCCCTCCCTATTCTGTTGCTTGAACTTTATCATCTTCATCTTCAGTCTTTGCACACACACAGCTATTCACTTCTGCACTTTGTTTTTCAGTAAATTTTTATTTATTTTTTCTTCAGAAAATTGCATTGTAATTTTTATTTATTCATTGATGTAAAATTCTGTACTTTTCAGTAATGCAGGTATAACTGACATGTTCTACAAATTGATAAGATAGCTCTGCCATAGCATTTCAGTCTTTTTTATTTATTATAATGTTTTTTGTATAATGTTTAAAATGTACTTGAGTGTAGTAATACAAATATACTATAAACATACTTGTATTTCAAGTGCATTTTTAATACATTTAATATTATGTTTTTTTTTCCACCAAGGTATATATGCTGCTGTCAAGGACGTAGTTTTGCTTTTGACATTGGTGGGGACATAAACCCAAGTATCTCGTCAGGTGCGTGACTACGTTCCACCCATGTATTAAATGTGCGTCCTTGAAAGTGCGCAGTTTTCTAACATACCCTATTTACTTTAACTTCTTAGGTAATATCAATGGTATGACGTTTCAGATGCGTCCGAAATTACAGAAACATATACATATATTTAATTGTTTGATCAAAATTATTGCTAGGGACAGTTTGCCAGTCGCTGGATATTGGTAGGGACACGTTCCTGGCGTCCCCCCCTAATTCTACGCCCCTGGGTGCTGTACTTTTTTTTTTAATGTACTTTATGAATATTTGTAATGTACACAACAATATATAATACATTAAAGTTTTCTAGATGTGTTCGTGTGTATATACTGAAAAAAGCAGCTTTATAATATACTAGTAGTGTAATGCTAATGCATTTCTAATGAGATGAAATACAATTGAAATGTACTTGAAGTACATTAAAACGATGCTTCAAATAGACTAACTGTAGTTCATAAAGTATTAAAAGTACATTTCAGATGTATTTTAAGAAATACACTTAAATTGCACTAAATATACTTAAAGTGGTTCCATTTTAACACAATTTCAATATGTTATATTGCAAATAGATTAAAATTTGCAATATATTTTATATTAATATATTAATTAATATATAACAAACATATCTTGAAATACACTTAATATACTTAAATTTGTTTCAAAATAATACATTTAATATGCACTTAACATAGTATAGTTTAAATATATTAAGTATGTCTGAAAAAGCACAATTTAAATATATTTCTTTTTCAGCTGGGTCCTGTTACGTCCAGAGCTGTAAGATTCTGTTGTTGTGCAATATGTTTTCTTTCCCTCTCTCCCTGTCTCTCTCTCTCTCCGCAGAACCAGTATCCCCCACCTGATATTATTACACATCATTCAGTCTCATACAGCCATTGTTTTAATAATCAAAAAATAATCAGATCCCAATCAGAACGTTCAATTTCATCATGGTTGTTTGGTCTAATCAAAATGTGCGAATTAAACATCACCCAATATTTTCTCAAGGTAAAGCACACTAACACAACATTAAAGTGTCGACCTGAAATCAGTATGATCTTATAATCTCAAATACAAGCGATGACATTACTCCAAAACCTCATAATCTCTGTAGTAGAACCACATTATCACACACAAAGTCATAACAGTCACACACGACATGATAAACTTTGATTAGTGGCCGCAGTGTCTTTATGAGCCGAACTATCCACAAAAACACACTGACCACAGTTTTATTCTGATCAAGGACAATATTTCATTTAATCTATGTATTCTTTGATAAATAAATCAAATGGATTACAGGAACAATGAAACAAAAAACTTCATGCGCGTCATACAAATTTGATTCAACGTAATGCAAATGTCAAGAAAAAAAGAAAAGATATATATAAATAAATAAAAATAATACAGAATAATCTGGTTTAATATAAAGATTTATTATTTAAAAAAAATTAAAGTCATATTTCTTTTAAATAAATAATAAATATATATAAAATAATTACAGAAACAGTACAACAAAATAGGAAATAAATTTAAATAAACAGGAAATAAATGTAAATTACATAAACAACAGCAACAAAAAACGTAATTCCTGACATAAAAATTTTATTATACCTAACACAAATAAGAAAAATGAAAGATAGCCTAAAAATTATATAAGCCTGAAATAATATACAGTTTCGTCCTATAAGCCTTAGTTTGGTGAGTTGGTGTATTTTCTCTCAATTGTGTTGAGACTGTTGAAGTAGAGCTTCTGTTTTTGTCTAATTGATTACATCTAGGATTGAGACTTTATCAGATGGGAAGTGAGTGTTAACTTCAGTTGTCCATTATAAATACTGAGTTTTAAAACATTTCTTTTGTTTCGGGTTAAGTAGGAAGGTGGGTGCTATTTTGTTTTGCATTACTTTTTTTCTTCTCCTGTTTATGTTAGTTTAGGGAGTTAGTTTTATCTGCTATATTTTGTTTTCTTTTCTTTGGAGATTACTTCTCTTTTTGCTGTATTTGACCGTAGCTGTGTGGGTTATTATAGCCTCTTCTGGGTCTGGAGACGACGTTTTCTCTGCCGTCTCACCACCAACCATTTGTATCGGTTGCGGTCTACCCTAGACAAACTTAGACCGTAACAGTTCCTCAAGTTGCTTTGGATAAAATGTAAATCTAAGGATATTTTACAGTCTTTTTTTGATTAATGTACATTCTTTGCAGTAGATGTAGTTTTGGATCAGTATAGCCTAATATGTTTTAAGTATCTTTGAAATGACTGTTCAAGTTAGATATTTGATTCACTGTAATGAGTTATTGAAGTTTAAACAATGGAACAAACGCTCCTACAATCACAATGTACAAAGCCTAAAGACTGTTATAGTGCAATGGTCCATCTCCTAAAATGTGATGTGTGATGACATCAAGAGCAGATGATAGGGAACAGCTATTTTAGGAAAATTAATGTGTGCTCTCGTTTTTGGTTAATCATTGGTATTATGCAGGAGGTTCTGTGTTGGGGGTTATATAAACCGTAACTTCTGTCTTTGATACAGCAGTAGCAGACAGAGTTTCTTGACTGATACGACCATAACAAATGACCATAACACGACCATAACAAATTATGATGACCAAATTCATTTTTCTAGCTGGTAAGTGATTGCTGATCTTACAGAATTAATTTTTAAGAGCTTGATGGCCTTGGAATGTTTTGTTAACATTTCTTTTTATCTTGTTTCAGGCTTTTCCCTGGCATTGTGTCACTTTGGTAATTTTTTTTTATATTATTTGTTGTTTCATTCCTAAATATTATATTCAAAAATCACTTTAAACTACTTGTAACAATATATCCATTCTACAAACCGCTTGTCTTGCATAGTGTCATGGAAAAAAATAAATATAATAGTTATTTTTATTATGTTGTATTATAATTTTAATTATTTGTTTATTTCAGGATGGGCCTCCCAACTGGCATGCTACTTCACAAACTGGTCTCAGTACAGACCAGAAGTTGGCAAGTACATGCCAGAAAATGTGGATCCATACCTGTGCACTCATTTCATTTATGCTTTTTCCATTATTAATAAGGCGAATGAGCTGACCACTTCTGAATGGAATGATGAAACCCTCTACAAATCTTTCAATGGACTAAAGGAAAAGTATGTGCTATCTGATGTTTCGTTTGAGAATGCATTATGTAATGTAGTTTTGATTATTTGTCAGAGCATTACAGCGAAATGATACAAATATTTGACTTGACAGAAATCCTGGCTTGAAAACTCTCTTGGCTGTTGGAGGATGGAACTTTGGCTCAGAACAGTAAGAATCCTGCACAAAACACTAAACTTTGAAGGATGTGTTTTATTCTATTCTATTTCTATACTAATGTTTTTATTTATTAAAAAAAACTCGATCCTCTAACACTAGCACTCTTTATTCTGTTTCTGTTCAATCTAATTTTTTTCTTTTTATTGATTAAAAATAAATAAATAATAAAAATTGACCCTCTTACACATGTACTGTGTTAGACTAACAGGGACTTGTGACCGCACATACACATACTTACTCTTTTGTTGGTTTGATTGCTTCTGTTGTCCTTATTTGTAAGTCGCTTTGGATAAAAGCGTCTGCTGAATAATTAAATGTAAATGTAATGTGTTGAAAATAACTGTTTATTTCATCTTCGTGGAACTTCTCGTCAGGTTTAGTATTATGGTGTCCACATCAGAAAACAGGCAAACATTTATTCAGTCCTCCATCACATTTCTGAGGACACATGGCTTTGATGGTCTGGATCTGGATTGGGAGTATCCAGGATCCCGTGGAAGTCCTTCAGAAGATAAGCAAATGTTCACTCTGCTCTGTAAGGTACTGCAGTATTTATAGATTTTTTTTTTTTTTTTTTTTTTTACTACACAGTAGTTTTTAAAATCTAATTATGCTGTTTACATGATGAGATTATAACATGGTTGAATGCTGAAGTAAAAAACAATAAAGATAATAGATAATCAGAGAAAGAATGAGTATACGTGTACACAACTCCACTGGTGAAAATACTTTATATATATGTATATATATATTTTTTTTGTATTTTTTTATTTATTTATTTTTTTGGTAAGTATTTGAAGTCTACAAGTTATAAGAACTCCACAAGTTTTAGACCTCGAGGGGGCTGAGCATTTTGAGCTTCATTGAAAGAAAAACATCTGACCATCTGTAGAAAGAGTCTACAGATGATCAATGCCACAAATTTAATAAATTGATAAGTGACCTAGAAATAGTGCAAAATGTGAAATGGGTCTTATTCATTTTACCTCTTAACATTTATGTAACATTTTTCCAGAATAAATAAAACTGTTTATTTCCAGGTTTATATTAGATTTTGAATCTCAGAATCTTTTTTTTTTTTTTTTTTTTATATATATATATATATATTTCCAATATAATTTACTTTGACTGTAACAGGAGCTCTTGGAAGCTTACGAGGCAGAGAGTGCTGCCACTGGACGCCCCAGACTCATGCTCACTGCTGCAGTGGCTGCTGGGAAAGGAACCATTGATGCTGGTTATGAAATTGCAGAAATCACCAAGTATGTCTTCTGAAGAGTTTTTGTTCACTCTGAAGCAAGAAATATGAATCAAATGAATATGTAGTCTGGCCGAGACCCACACAATCTGCCTCATTATTTTCTTGAATGTTTTGAGTCTGAACTGATGACTCTGAACTTGTGTTTGTCTTCTGGTAATGCAGGTATTTGGACTTCATTAATGTGATGACCTATGACTTTCATAGCTCTTGGGAAAGTGTCACTGGGCACAACAGTCCTCTGTACCGTGGCTCTGGAGACACAGGAGACAAAATCTACTTCAATACTGTAAGCAGGCCTTCTATCCTTCTGTATTCTTAACTTCTGAAATATAACATGTATATCATGGAAAAGACTTGTGAATTATACTGTGAGTCATTGCAAATAACAAGAAGCCAGAAACATGCAACAGGAAATAAGTGATTGGTCATGACAATGCAGGATTTTGCAATGACATACTGGAGAGATCAGGGTGCTCCTGTGGAGAAGCTGAGGATGGGCTTTGCAACATATGGAAGAATATTTCACCTGTCGTCTGCAGCCAGTGGAGTTGGAGCTCCAGCTAGTGGTCCTGGATCAGCTGGAAAATACACCAGAGAGGCTGGATTCTGGTCCTATTATGAGGTCTTACTTTCAACATGAACACATGCATTTACATTACAGCTTGTTATTTGAAGAGTTATGAACTGATATTCTCCCATCAGGTCTGTACTTTCCTTCAAGGAACCTCTGTGAAATGGATTGATGGTCAGAAAGTTCCTTATGCAACAAAAGGACATGAATGGGTGGGATTCGACAACAAGGAAAGCTTTGAGACTAAGGTAAATATGTCACAAAAGTTTGGAAAATAGATAAAATGTAATGCAGCTCTCATGTTCTATCTGTTCTGCTTCAGGTGAACTATCTGAAGGAGAACCAATTTGGAGGAGCTTTCGTCTGGGCTCTGGATCTTGATGACTTTACAGGACAGTTCTGTGCGCAGGGCAAATACCCTCTCATTGGACATCTCCGTACACTTCTTAATAAAAGTATATCTCTTATCTTAATCAAGCCCATTTTTGTCACAGAAGGAAAAAAAATCATGCTTTGGTAAATCATAATTATGACATGAAAAACTACTTTATAATTATGAGATAAGCATCTGAAATAATGAGATACTAAGTTATAATTATGAGACAAAAAGTGTGATTCACAATTATTCTCATAATGACTTAGTATCTCATCATTTCAACTTATCTCATTATTACTTTATATCATTTATTTTGTCCTTTTATGCCATAATTATGATTTACCAATGCACGATTTTTTTTCTTGTGGCAGAAATGAGCTTCAATACATATCTGACGAATCATTAGAACTAAGTGTGATTTGCCTTTAAGTACTTTTTAAGATTGTAAAAAGAATGGATAATCTACAGTCAGTTCTGCATCACTCTTGTCACAGTTTATTTTGCGATAATGACTGACTACAATAATAAGGAATATTGCACAGCTATTCTCCTTAAATTAATACATGTAAAATATTGATTTGACTTGAAATTTATTCATAATGGTTCATTACCTCTACATTATCTTAAAGCTTCTGCTAAAAAACAGTATTCCAGAAACTTGTGTAATAAGCTAGATTAATAACTGTAAAACTAAGATAAAATATCAAATTCAAATTTCCTCCTCCAGATATTCCACCTGTCTCCCGAAATACAACACATGAGCCTGGTAAGACCACAACAACAGCATCCACTGCTGTATCTCATGCTACAAGACCTCATGTTGTGCCGACGGCTCCCTCAGATTTCTGTGTTGCCAAAGTGGACGGGTTATACGTAAACCCAGATGACCCAACGACCTACATTCATTGTTCTAATGGCAGGACCTATAAAAAAGATTGTCCTGATGGGACCATCTACAATCCCAACTGCTTGTGCTGTAACTGGCCTAAGAATTAATCAATGTTGTCACTATTCCACTCCTGCAAGGGAAATGTATAGAACTTTGGCAGTTTTTGCAATACTATTTGGTGTCAGTAATGGCGTAAATTCACACTTTACCTTTAAGGTTTTTTTTTTTATTATTACTTAACAGACAGCTATGATATAATACTACTTTCATAAAATGTTACATTTTGTTGGGTCTTAAAAAGGAAGCACAGTCTAACTTGCCTGATTAAAACTAAACTGATAAACACTAATTCTCCATTGTTTTACGTTTAAAGTGGGACTCCTTTGGTAACCTTGACATGGTTAACTTAAACATACTTTTGGGTATTTTTGTTTGTAAACTTAAAATGAAAAATCTAACCTTCTTGAAATTTCAAAATGATCAAATACAAAACATTTACTGTAATTTTCACAGACAATTTCAGTGCAAAAATAACTAAGGATTCAAAGTAAAATTTAAACAACCAATAACAATACCTTTGTGTTGAGCAACAGCTTTGTGAGGCAAATGATATCCAGAGGTAAATATTTATAGAGCCAGACATAATCAGTCATAATAAATCACTTCAGTCTAACACAATATTTAATAATCTATTGGCTCATAATGCAAGCTTTGGAAATGTAACATCGATTAAAATCTGAATTAACGGACACACTACAAAGGTAACTAGAACAGCTCCATATAGAGCCCAGGCTGTTTGAAAAGTTAGTCTAAAACACTAAAGCAGCATGTCTGACAGTGTAATGTCAGAAATACTAACTGCATGGGCATTTTGAAGCAGACTCCACCAGAGTTAATTAGTTCAGTCATGTCCTCTGCACTCAGCAACTGACAGCACTCTGCAAGAGATGGGACCCAGATGCAAATGAGCAGACAATTTTTTTTTTTTTATTATTAAGACAGACTAGAGACAGCAAGGAGAGTGACCCCAGAGATGATCCAAGTTGGCAACAGACTTGAGCACAGGAGAGGTATCACCAGAGGAAAGACTAGGCAGGAAAAAAAGGAACCTGTAGCTGGCTGTAGATCTCAAATGTAGCACCAAGTCTTGCTGCCAGGTAGAGGCTCGCAGAACCAAAGGCTAGACACTTGAGAGTTTGAGAGCTGCTGCCAGGCAGTAGGGGTCAGTGGCCAGGGAACTCTGGATACGGGCCAGGACAGGACCAAACACGAGATGATAACAAACAAGACGAGACTCAAGACAATACAACAAGACAGACCAGATGTAGCAACAAATAAGAGAACAAAAACAGATAAAAACAATGACTAGAGAGAGACAAATGTAAAGAAGCAAAGAATAACCAAAGCTAGCAAGAGGAAAATTAAAAGTAGAAACAAAAGAGTTAAGATCCTATAAGAAACTGGAATTGCAAAAACAAAGTGGAAATTAAATTTTGAATCAAAAGGAGAAACTAAACTAGTCTAGAATTCACAAAAATAACTAGAGCAGAACAGGACTAGAGAAAACTAAATAGAAACAAGGAATGAGTTAAAAAATGACTAGAGCAAGATCAAAGATTAACTTCAGGACCTCAAGCAAGAAAACACCACAAATGAACCAGCAAAGACACAAGGGAAAGGAAGACAATATAAAGGAGCAGAGCACATGAGGATCTAGGAGCCAGGCTTATTTCAGGTAGTCTGACTTATTTTGAACCAAATTAAGTGACAATAAGTCAGAATAACTGAAATAAACCTGGCTTATTTGGTAAACTTGTTTTATGAAACAGCCCCCAGGTGAACACACTTAAGTAAAGAAGGACTAAACAAGGGGGTGTGGTAACTGGAAATGAGGAGGCGGGACAAGAGGAGCACATGGCCAACACAAACAGAGACAGAGCCATGTGCTCACACACAAGATTCTGACAGCAAGATTCTGACAGCAACAGTTCAAAACATAAAAAGACATTCACATCTACTGAAAATTATATTAATCTAGAAAACTATTCATCACTCATTTACGATCCATTCATTACCATAATGCCCATTTGGTCTGATTTAATCACATAGCTTATTCTTTTCCTGTGTACATTCTCTTATGGACTTTGAAGGATCTCAGTTGATGTGTAATTGTGTTTAGCAATGCTTTAGTGTGTTGTCATTTAGCCAACAAACTTACAGTAATTTGGCAGCCAGGACTAATCATTACTCATGGCAAATGCAATGACAAAAATCAGTACTTAGAGGTCAGGATGACAAGGTTTAAATAGAAATACATACAGTATGTATGTAATATGACATTATTTATTGTACTGCATACTGTATAAAGTCACTTTGGATAAAAGCATCTGCCAAATGCATGAATGGATGCACATACCCTCCTGTCAACACCTGGACATCTCATTTGATGTCGTTGTAGTAACAGCTTTTGCGTTCCACCAGAGAAAGGAAGTCATTCAGGTTTGGGACGACATGAGGGTGAGTAACTGATGGCACAGTTTAAAATTTTGGGTGGAATACCCCTCTAGAGTAAAGGTGTGAAGAGCAAAAGTTAATAGCTATCAGAACTATAGCCTGGACTGAATGAGTCCATTCAGATAAATGAGTAAGTTAGTAACGTAATCCATTACATACACATTTAAGGTATTTTAGATTACTTTTGCCCTGACTCGTTTATTACATTGATCTACATAGGATAATCTTGTATCATATTAATATAAAATTACAAAGAGAAAGAAAATATATTACATTCATTGTTTTTTACAACGTGACGTTCATTAACATTACATACATCAAGGTTTACCAAAAGAAACCGCAGAGGTTTGTGAGTTTAATGAAAAGCTAATAATTCATTTAATTGTAAAAAAAGTCAAATTAAAATAAATAATTTTAAAAGAACAATCAAAATAAAATGCTTGCTTAAAAAGATTAAATATTTTATTTGTTTGCATGTCATGTGACAATTAACCAAAGTCCGAGAACTGTGAACAAACAAATGCATTACTTATTAACTTATTACCTTAAACTCAAGTAAATATATTAAGTGAAAGAGGTTCATATGACAAAAAAAAAAAGTTTGGGAATCCCTGCATCATGTAAATAAGAAATAACGTGAATTAGTGTACGTATTTGAATGTGTTTGAAAGACAAAAGTCTTCAAAAGACATGGTAATACATGATTAAATAAGAGTGATAATTCAAATAAAAATTAATATGTTAGCAATATAGTTGATGAAATGCTGAAATGTTGAGAAAACACTTCTTAAAATTGAATTGATTTTTGTAAATCCAATGTTCAAATTTTATTTAACAAAGTTATTATAGCAACTTTACTAGTGACTGAAATTTGTGTGAATGTCCACAAAACTAGAAGACTCTGAATCTATATAAGCAGTAGGCTTTTATATATATATATATATATATATATATATATATATATATATATATACACACACACACACACACATACTGAACAAAATTATAAACGCAACACTTTTGTTTTTGCCCCGTTTTTCATGAGCTGAACTCAAAGATCTAAGACTTTTTCTATGTACACAAAAGGCCTATTTCTCTCAAATATTGTTCACAAATCTGTCTAAATCTGTGTTAGTGAGCACTTCTCCTTTGCCGAGATAATTCATCCACCTCACAGGTGTGGCATATCAAGATGCTGATTAGACAGCATGATTATTGCACAGGTGTGCCTTAGGCTGGCCACAATAAAAGGCCACTCTAAAATGTAGAGTTTTATCACACAGCACAATGCCACAGATATTGCAAGTTTTGAGGGAGCGTGCAATTGGCATGTTGACTGCAGGAATGTCCACCAGAGCTGTTGCCCGTGAATTGAATCTTCATTTCTCTACCATAATCAACCTCCAAAGGCGTTTCAGAGAATTTAGCAGTACATCCAACCAGCCTCACAACCGCAGACCACGTGTAACCACACCAGCCCAGGACCTCCACATCCAGCATCTTCACCTCCAAGATCGCCTGAGACCAGCTGCTGCAACAATCGGTTTGCATAACCAAAGAATTTCTGCACAAACTGTCAGAAACCATCTCAGGGAAGCTCATCTGCATGCTCGTCGTCCTCATCGGGGTCTCGACCTGACTGCAGTTTGTCGTCGTAACAGACTTGAGTGGGCAAATGCTCACATTCGATGGCGTCTGGCACTTTGGAGAGGTGTTCTCTTCACGGATGAATCCCGGTTTTCACTGTACAGGGCAGATGGCAGACAGCGTGTATGGCGTCGTGTGGGTGAGCGGTTTGCTGATGTCAAAGTTGTGGATTGAGTGGCCCATGGTGGCGGTGGGGTTATGGTATGGGCAGGCGTATGTTATGGACAATGAACACAGGTGCATTTTATTGATGGCATTTTGAATGCACAGAGATACCGTGACGAGATCCTGAGGCCCATTGCTGTGCCATTCATCCACGACCATCACCTCATGTTGCAGCATGATAATGTACGGCCCCATGTTGCAAGGATCTGTACACAATTCCTGGAAGCTGAAAACATCCCAGTTTTTGCATGGCCGGCATACTCACCGGACATGTCACCCATTGAGCATGTTTGGGATGCTCTGGATCGGCGTATACGACAGCGTGTTCCAGTTCCTGCCAATATCCAGCAACTTCGCACAGCCATTGAAGAGGAGTGGACCAACATTCCACAGGCCACAATCAACAACCTGATCAACTCTATGCACTGCGTGAGGCAAATGGTGGTCACACCAGATACTGACTGGTTTTCAGACCCCCCCCAATACAGTAAAACTGCACATTTTAGAGTGGCCTTTTATTGTGGCCAGCCTAAGGCACACCTGTGCAATAATCATGCTGTCTAATCAGCATCTTGATATGCCACACCTGTGAGGTGGATGGATTATCTCGGCAAAGGAGAAGTGCTCACTAACAGATTTGTGAACAATATTTGAGAGAAATAGGCCTTTTGTGTACATAGAAAAAGTCTTAGATCTTTGAGTTCAGCTCATGAAAAATGGGGGCAAAAACAAAAGTGTTGCGTTTATAATTTTGTTCAGTGTGTATATATATATATATATATATATATATATATATATATATATATATATATATATATTTATATTTTAGAAAGGACAATTTAAAAGATGAAAAAGAAGAATCAGGGAGAATCTATGAATTATTTGTTGCTGTTTTGTGAATAATATGTAATCATGTAATCAATGAAAAGTAACTGTAGTCTGATTGGGAGTATTTTAGAATGTAATATAATTAATTACAAGTACTTAATTTTTGGAATCTTATTACATAATCCACATTACTGTACATGTAATCAGTTACTACCCAGCACTGACTGTCAATCACATGCACATGAAATTTGTGTTCCTTGGCAACAGTAGAGTCCTGGCACCTTTTCCTTCAGAATCATCATTGGTCCAGTTCGTTTTTAATATTAAAAACATCAAAATATACTGTGTAAGTCACACAATGCTTCATTTGACCCTAGGAGACCTCAGCTGGCAATGGAAATACAACCTCTGATGGGCCTTTTTCACAACTGAGCCTGTGTATTTCAGATGTGAGATGGTAGTGCCCAAGAACCTGAATGACTCAACTGTTTGGTTCATGACTCAACTAAAACACTGGGGTGTTTCTCCTAAAGTCCACAATAATCTCCACTGTTTGGAGCATGTTCAGCTCCAGGTTGTTATGATTGCACCAGACAGCCAGCTGCTCAACCTTCCTTTTATATGCAGACTCGTCACCATCATGGATAAGACCCATGACTGTGTCATCTGCAAATTTAGGAACTTGACAGAGGGGTTTTTAGAGGTGTAATGTAGAGGGAGAAAAGCAGTAGGGAGAGCACTCATCCCTGGGGGGGGGCAGAAAGGGATTCTGCACAGCTCCAGTGATCTGTTGAAGATCTTTGTGAAGATGGGGGCCAGCTGGTCCGCACAGGATTCCAGACAGGCTGGTGTAACACCATCTGGGCCTGGTGCTTTCCTTGTCTTCTGTTTGTGAAAGAGCCGACACACATTCTCTTCATGGATAGTAAGTGCAGAATGGAGGGAGAGGGAGGTTGCTGGAAGTGTTGATGAATGTATGGAGAGAAGGTCAGAATGGGTGTGGGGTGTGAGATTGAGTTTTTCAAACCTTTGTCATTGTTGTTTGTTAATAAGTTTGTTTACGTTAATGACTTTATATGTTAATAAGTTCATAAATACATTTCACATAAATGAATCTAATCTCAAACTACTTTCAGATCTAGATTTTATTAGAAACTTGACATTTAGCATTTATGTTAATACTGTATATATTTAAATGTACATTTAGCAGATGTTAAGCTTTTGTGAAAAATTACTTACAAATTCAAATCTATCAGATGTTATACCACATTATATTAAATGCATGCTAATACAGTAGTCTTTATCTTAATGCTCTGTGCTTCCTGCCAAAGTCAGTCTTTTTGTGTTACACTAATCAGGGTATTAATGGAATATAAAATAAATAAAAACAATGTTTTTGAATCTCTACAAATGTGTGGGATATGTAACTAGGTTTAAAGTGTGATGAAATTTTATTACTGATGCAAATGAGTTTATTACATAAAAATGGAATGATGACACCTTTCAGATCCTTGAAGACTAAAGAGCAGCTGATCAGACCAGATGTGCACTGAATATATTGATAGGAGCAATGTAATGTTACTGAGTCAAAGATTTGTAGGAATTAATGGGAATTATAGGAATTAATGGTGCATTATATTGCTGCCTGAAAGTTGTGTTTTGTGCAGAAAAAAAACATCTTCCTCTTTCATTTCACCTCTGCACTATCTTGCTTCCTAGTCTAGATTTCTAATAGACCTGGCGTTGTATAATATGAATATTGTTGTCTCTATGAAAATACTTTTATGTTTGTCTAGTTACTAAATGAATAGATGGAAATGTAAGGATATTTTACTTTTTTAGTGACATTCCTCTTTGAAGTTTGGATCAGTATAACTTTCTTTCCATAAGTATGTGACAAAAGACTTAACATGTTCCTGATTCACTAAACTGAGTCATTGAGGTTTAAACAATGAAACAAACACTCCTACAATTACAAAGCACAATTACAAAAGACTGTTTTAGTGCAAATGTGATAACATCCAGGGCAGATGACAGGGAGCAGCTATTTTGGGGAAATTCAGTTATTGTGTTTTGCTTAATCATCGGTGTCATGCAGGAGTGACTTCTGTTTGTTATATAAATGATAACTTCTGTCTTTCATAAAGTAGCTGACAGAGTTTCTTGACTGATACAACCATCACATTATGATGACCAAATTCATTTTTCTAGCTGGTAAGTGATTGTTGATCTTACAGATTGAATTTTTAAGAGATTGACGGCCTTGGAGTGTTTTATATGTTAACGTTTATTTTTATCTTGTTTCAGGATTGTCCCTGGCATTCTGTCACTTTGGTAATTTTCTTTTAATTGTTGTTTCATTCCTAAATACTATATTCAAAAATCACTATATACTACTATAATTTTTCCTTTTCTTGGGTAGGGTCATGGAAATATTAAATATAATAATATTTGCTTTTAATAATATTTCTAATATTAATTGTGATGAATAATTGTATATTACTACGTTATATTATAATTTTATTCATTTATTTATTTCAGGATGGGCCTCCCAACTGGCATGCTACTTCACAAACTGGTCTCAGTACAGACCAGAAGTTGGCAAGTACATGCCAGAAAATGTGGATCCATACCTGTGCACTCATTTAATTTATGCTTTTTCCATTATTAATAAGGCGAATGAGTTGACCACTTTTGAATGGAATGATGAAACACTCTATAAATCTTTCAATGGACTAAAGGAAAAGTATGTGCTATCTGATGTTTTGTTTGTGAATGCATTTGATTATAGAATAGAATGCATTAACATAGGCTAGTTTTGATTATTTGTCAGAGAGCATTACAGTGAATAATGATACAAATATTTGACTTGACAGAAATCCCGGCTTGAAAACTCTCTTGTCTGTTGGAGGATGGAACTTTGGCTCAGAACAGTAAGAATTCTGCTCAAAACACTGAACTTTGAATGATGTGTTTTAACATAACTGTGTTTATTTCATCTTCGTGGAACTTCTCGTCAGGTTTAGTATTATGGTGTCCACATCAGCAAACAGGCAGAAGTTTATTCAGTCCTCCATCACATTTCTGAGGAAACATGGCTTTGATGGTCTGGATCTGGATTGGGAGTATCCAGGATCCCGTGGAAGTCCTCCAGAAGATAAGCAAAGGTTCACTCTGCTCTGTAAGGTACTGCAGTATTTACAGATTTTTATACACAATCATTTTTAAAATCTAATTATGCTGTTTACATGATGAGATGATAACATTGGTTGAATGCTTAAGTAAAAAACAATAAGAATAAGATAATAGATAATCAGAGAAAGACTGAGCATACATGTACACAAGTCCACTGGCGAAAATACATCTATTTGCATTTTTCTAGAGCTTCAGTGGAAGAAGAACATCTGACTATCTGTACAAGAGTTGAAAAAACAGACCTTAATCCACTGCAAACATGTCACTATTACAGGAGCTCTTGGAAGCTTACGAGGCAGAGAGTGCTGCCACTGGACGCCCCAGACTCATGCTCACTGCTGCAGTGGCTGCTGGGAAAGGAACCATTGATGCTGGTTATGAAATTGCAGAAATCGCCAAGTATGTCTTCTGAAGAGTTTTTGAATCAATGAATATGAATCAAATAAATAAGTGGTTTGGCCAAGAACAACATAATCTGCTTTATTATTTTCTTGAATGTTTTGAGTCTGAACTGATGACTCTGAACTTGTGTTTGTCTTCTGGTAATGCAGGTATTTGGACTTCATTAATGTGATGACCTATGACTTTCATGGCTCATGGGAAAGTGTCACTGGGCACAACAGTCCTCTGTACCGTGGCTCTGGAGACACAGGAGACAAAATCTACTTCAATACTGTAAGAAGGCCTTACATCCTACTGTACTCTTCTGAAATATAACATCTTGTATAACATAAATGCTTTGTTAATGAAACTGTGAGTTATTGCAAATAACAAAAAGTTGGAAACATGCAACAGGAAATAAGTGATTGGTCATGACAATGCAGGATTTTGCAATGACATACTGGAGAGATCAGGGTGCTCCTGTGGAGAAGCTGAGGATGGGCTTTGCAACATATGGAAGAATATTTCACCTGTCGTCTGCAGCCAGTGGAGTTGGAGCTCCAGCTAGTGGTCCTGGATCAGCTGGAAAATACACCAGAGAGGCTGGATTCTGGTCCTACTACGAGGTCTACAAACTAAACACATGCGCTTACATTTTAGTATGTTATTTTATTGTGCAAAATAAAATCAGAAGAATTATGGATCGATATTCTCCCATCAGGTCTGTACTTTCCTTCAAGGAGCCACCGTGCAATGGATTGATGATCAGAAAGTTCCTTATGCAACCAAGGGTCAGGACTGGGTGGGATTTGACAACAAGGAAAGCTTTGAGACTAAGGTAAATTTGTCATAAAGGTTGGAAATGTAATATAGCTCTCATACTTGAAATAACTAGATCTTTTCTGCTTCAGGTGAACTATCTGAAGGAGAAAAAGTTTGGAGGAGCTTTCGTCTGGGCTCTGGATCTTGATGACTTTACAGGACAGTTCTGTGCGCAGGGCAAATACCCTCTCATTGGACATCTCCGTACACTTCTTAATAAAGGTACATCTCATATCTTAATCAAGCCCATTTTTGTCACAGAAGAAAAAAAATCATGCTTTGGTAAAACAATTATAAAAGGAATTATGAGATACAAAGTCGTAATTATAAGATGTCAAAATTAAGAAATAATAAGACAAAAAGTCAAAGTTAGATTTGTATTTGTATGACATTGTATGAAATGACTATAATGTATGAGATATGAAAGTATCGCTGGTTTCAGTTACAGTGTTGCCATGATAAAGCTTTATATTTGGAAATATCAGACAGCTGGATGCCATGACTGATCAATCAGAATCAAAAACTATATTAATAACTGGAAAACTAAGATAAAATATAAAATTTCCTCCTCCAGATATTCCACCTGTCTCTCCAAATACAGCACATGAGCCTGATGAGACCACTACAACAGCATCCCATGCTGTTCCCCCAGATTTCTGTGTAAGCAAACCAGACAGGTTATACGTAAACCCAGATGACCCGACGACCTTCATTGAGTGTTCTAATGGCAAACCCTATTTAATGCATTGTCCTGATGGGACCAACTACAATCCCGACTGCTTGTGCTGTGACTGGCCTAAGAATTAATCAGTGCTCCACTCTACAAAGAAAATGTATGGAATTTTTCCAGTATTTTTTTAATTTCATGGAGCCAGTAGTGGTGCAAAATTTTCACACTTTACTTTTGTGTTAATTTCTTTAAATTTAACAGACAGCCAATGATTCAATACTACTTTCTTAAATATGCTACATTTTGTTGTATCTTAAGAAAGGAGCACAGGCTGTCTAATTTGTCTGAACAGAACTAACCTGGTTAAGCTTTGTCTACATTTTTACATTTAAATTGGGACTGCATTAGTAACCTTGTGACATGGTTCATTTCTAAACATTCTTTTAGATAATTATTTTTTGGAATGTTTGAATACTTGTAATAAAAATTAATAAATAATAAACAACACCCATTTATGTTTCTATTAAAACAATTTATTAATTTAAACTTGAAATGAAAAATTCATTTAACCTTCTTGAAATTTCAAAGTTATTAATGCAAAACATTTACAGTTATTTTCAGTCTCATCACAGACCATTTCAGTGCAAAAATTATTAAGGATTCAAAGTAACATTTAAACAACCGATAACAATACCTTTGTGTTGAGCAACAGCTTTGTGATGCAAGTGATATGCAGAGGCAAATGTTTAATGGAGCCAGACATAATCAGTCATAATAAATCACTTCAGTCTAACGCTAATCTATTGACCCATAATGCAAACTTTGAAAATGTAACACAGTGCTAACCTAAACCTTCATAAAATCTGAATGAATGAAAACACTATAAAGGTAAGATACAGATAAAGATAGAGCTCAGGCTGTTTGAGATGAATCTCTCAGAAAATTAATCCAAAACCAATGCAGCATGTCTGACAATGACAGAAATATTAATTGTGCATTTTGATTTAAATAGTAAAATCATGTCCTCTTCACCCACTCACACTTTCAAACACAAGTGACACTCAAAATTATTGAAAATTCTATTCATCTTAAAAACTATTCAACACCATAATGCCCATTTTGTCCGATTTATTCAAATGGCTAGCTTGTTTTCTTTTTCTGTGTACAGTTTTTGAAGGAGCTCAGTTAAAGTGTAATTGTGTTTAGCAATACTTCAGGGTTTGTTTTTGGTCATGGTCAGGATTGATTAAGTTTACTTTGTCATTCAGCCAACAAATTTACAGTAATTTGGCTGGACTAAAAATATGTACTGTATATCTTAAGTCACTGGATAAAAGCATCTGCCAAATGTATGAATGGATGCCCATGCCCTGCTGTCAACATCTGACAACCAACAGACTTGTGAAGTGATTTTAAATTGTGTTTAGAATGAATCTTTATGACCGAAATGTTTTACAACCTTCAATTCTTCATTGTGGTTCTTCTAATGCTACATTCATTTTATTCACATTTTCAATTCATATCAGCTAAAACAAAGCTCCCTGGGCTTAGTTTCTAAAACTTCAGTGTCTTGAGATCAGTGTAAGTAACATCCCACCATTTACAGCTCATGCTGACTACTGTGAGGTGGCGGCAATTTCCTGATGTCATTATTCTGGATGAGCTGGAAGTAGAACAGCACAATCTCTTCATAGTTCTGAATGGAGATTCTCTCGTTCACACCGTGAAATCTAAAGGAGGAACATGAATGTTTAACCATATAAAAACTTGACATTTCGAGCTGGACACTTAACTGCATTATTACAAAGAGCATTTCTCCAGTGTCTTACCTCTGAGGATCACCTGGTTTGAACCATGTTGGAGCAAAGCGATATATATCTCTGGTGATCTCCTTGTAGTGACGGCTGTCAGTGTTGCCAACACAGATACCTGAGTGGATATCATAGAGCAGCTAGAATTGGCTCTTCACAAGTCAATGATGTATGTAAGAGGTGCTTCAGCAGAAATGCATCACTTGTCTTACCAGGAGCCACCGTAAGCTGAGGAAACATGCTCTGCACTGTTTTCTTTATGATCTGGAAGCCAAACGCCTGCTCATCATAGGAGCTGATGGGCAGCGGGTCGAATCCATTGATCAGCTCTACCTTCACACGCTCATCTGATACAGTTGACTCGACCAACTCCAAAACCTAAAAGAAGAAATTCTGTCATCATTTACTCACTACCCATCTAGAGTCACTCTATCTAGTTTTTTAATCAGAGTGATTCATGAGAAACTGGTTGGTGTGACGAAGGTGTGAAGAGCAAAAGTTAATAGATGAGCTATCAGAGTTATAGGCTGGACTGAATGAGTCATTGCTGTGGCAAACGGTGTGACCTCTCACCTCCTGCAGTGTTTGGGCTGAGTGGATACGGAAATTGACAAAAGCTTCAGCATATGACGGGATTATGTTAATCTGTCAGAGAAAGAGAAATAATCAGATCTCCATTCATGCTACTTTGTGAACAACAACAAAAAAGAGAGGCCCACCTTTACACCCGAGTTAAACATTGTGACAGCAGTTGTGGTCCTCACAAAAGCATTTGTGTCAGGTTTTCTCTCCAACACCCTGCATATAATGGGACACAGATATGACAACCATGACAAGGGTATTATATATATATATATATATATATATATATATATATATATATATATATATATATATATATATAATTTTTTTTTTTTTTTTTAATGCAAGTAATTCTTGTGAGGGCATTCCTCCAGTCTTCAATGTCACATGAGCCTTCAGAAAAATCTGATTGGGTGCTTAAGAAACATATCTTATTCTTAGCAATGTTAAAAACTTGCTGCTTAATATTTTTGCTGACACCGTAATACAGTTGTTCAGGATTCTTTGATGAATAGAAAGTTAAAATGAGGAGCATTTACATGAAATAAAAATATTTTCTAACATTATGAAACATCTTTACTGTCACTTTTGATCAATTTAATGTGTCCTTGCTGAATGAAATTATTAATTTCTTTCACAAAACAACACTATGAATTATTATCATAAGGGTACAAAGCTGAATCAGGGCTTTAAAGCCTGACTTATGTAACAAGCTTTTTATATAAAAGTACAGAATGGGATGTGATGAGAGTCATATAGAAAGGGAAAAAAGTTACATAAACATTATTAAATTGTCTTTGGAGGTCCGAAAAATTTTCATTGCAGGAAAAATTCTAAAATAAAATATACTTTATGACATTAGTTACTGTAGGTAACCAACATGAACTACCTGCTGAGTAGTGGAGAGAAGAGCCACAGATTAGACATGATGAATCTGAGAGGCAAACCAAACTACAAAATAAAATAAGAGAAATGGTTTTCACATATGCAGAATACAGGTCAGTATTTCATAAAATGTGGCCTGTAAAATCCTCAGCTTGGAGCATTTTACCTTATGGGCCAGGTGTTCGAATGTGCCACGCTCAGGACCATAACCAAACAGCCTGGGCATCGGATTTTCCTCCAATCTGGGAAAATACATTCAAAGATACAATTAAGAACAATAAATCTTCATTTAAATACATTTAGCTTAGTCTAGTACTGCTGTCATGCAGCTGGTTTAAAAATAACTTGGATCCATCTTTACGTTTTTCCAATTGATTTACAATAAAAAAAGTGTAAGGGGTTTCCGCTTGCCTTTTGACTGCTGATGCCAAGATGCCAATGCTGCTTTCTCTGGGCGGCATGGATGAATGTCCTGGAGCTCTGCTGACACTCAGCTTTACTGTGGCTTGACCTTTCTCACTAATACCTATTCTACAAAAAACACACACACAGGGCAAATATTACACATTAATTCAATTACTAAATGACTCTGCTAGTAGAACCGCTCAAATAGCAGTCTCACAGGGCAGCAGGTCCATCCAGGCCACTTATGACACCATCCAGCACTGCCAGGCCTTCATCTAAAACATACTGGAGCTTCACCCCACGACTCTTCAGGAGCTTCACGATATTGACTGCCCCATGTAAACCATTCACCTAACAAAACCATATAAATAAGTTCATATGAGCAAGTATTCTAAATGACAGCTAGTTAATTCACTTGAGAATGACCTCCTCATCGTGACCCAAGCCAATGTAGAAGCTCCTCCGAGGAGTGTATCCTCGTTCCAGCAGGTATTCCAACGCCTGAAGGATACCCTTCAAAACACACACATCATTACAGTTAGCATCAGGTTGGACTGAACAGATGTGTGATTGTTTCAGTGTAAAACAACACAGTGCTGATTCACTGTACCATCACAGACTGTTTATTGTCAATGGTTCCTCGTCCATAAATGAAGCCATTGAGCTCTTGAGCAGAGAAAGGAGGAGCATCCCATCCATCCGCCTCATCGGCCGGCACTACATCAATGTGTGCCAGCAGCATGTACGGCTCCAGATCAGGCTCGCTTCCTGGTATCGTGAACAGGTGGCTGTAGTTTCCCACCGTCTCATGCTGGACCAGACTGGATGAGAAGATCTTGGGGAAGACTGAGAAAAAAACAATATTTAAATATCCCTCAATACAATATCTAATTATTATTAAAGATTAAATAGCTGCTTCACATGAATGCAGTCAATGGAAGTGCTTAAGCTTCAGAAAATACTTATATATAAATATAAATATTATATATATGTTTGTGGTTTTTGTTATCCTGTTACCAAATTTCTGAAAGTTTAAAGCCTTGTATTGTGTGATTGCATTGTTTTCAAGAAATAAACACTGAACACAAAAATTAAATTATTTTAATTTCCACATTATGTCCACACTTCATGTGTACGATTTTATAAAATGCGTAATTTTCTGTAGTGGGGAAAATCAAGTGGTAACAGGATTGAACTCAAAATGTAGAGCACAGCTAATTATGTTCTTGGTAATTAAAATTAGTTCATAATTAAAATATTTTCGTCGTGACTGAAAAGATAATGGGCCACCGTGGTGTCTCACCCTTCCTCAGCAGCCCGTCAAACTCACGCAGCGCGCTCCTGTTCACATTTGTCTCAGTAAATGACACAGTGGGAATCTGAATGGCAGCTATGAAAGAGACAAAAACAAGGCATTACAACATTTGTAATATCTACAGCAGCAATCTACGCATGTTGACAGCACATCCTTTAACTGTATGCGTCTTCCTGATCCATCTATTCAAGTCACGTGATGAGCTGCATGGCGAACTGGTTTAGCAATCGGCACAGAGAGGTGTTCTTCCAAGTATTTCTTCGTTGTTTGTTACCTTTGAAATTTGCCAGCAGGTTCTTTCTCTGTTGTGGACTTAAATGAATAGAAATGGCTGTTGTATTTTCCCATTTTCCCAGCTGAAGCCCCGCGTCCGCATCAAATGTAAACGTCCTGACTGTGGCAACAACGAACAAAACTGTAATCAAAAATAGGACACTAAACAGCAGCACTTTGAGAAACTTAAATAATTTCCACTGAGCGCTACGGCCCGTCATGTTTCAGGAAGAGCAAAATACAGTCATTTCAGACCAGGGTTCATGTTTATTTAATCCCTCACCGAAGACGCAGGACGAGCGCCCTCTGCAGCTGTGGATTACAACCCACTGACAAACTCTACCTTCACACACTCATCAGGATTCAATCAGCTTTAGAACCTAGAAAATTAGGAAATAGGAAATCAATTAACGTTTGGTTTTAGTAAACTTTGAGAATTATATTAAAGTTTGAAAATTTGCCACTCATTTTGAATGTATTAAAAGTAGTGCTGGGCAACGATTAATTGCGATTAATCGCATCCAAAATAAAAGTTTTTGTGTACATAATATATGTGTGTGTACTGTGTATATTTATTATGTATTTATAAACACACACACACGCATGCATGTATATATTTAAGAAAAACATGTATATATTAATATTCATATAATTTATATTATATATATAAATATATTTAATATATAAACACATGTAAATACATGCAAATATTTTCTAAATATATACTGTATATGTGTCTTTATATATACATAATAAATATTCACAGTACACACACATATAAACAAAAACTTTTATTTTGGATGTGATTAATCGCGATTAATCGTTGCCCAGCACTAATTAAATGTAACCAACAGCAACATCATATCAACATAATATTTGCATAATTAATTCTGACTGGTGTTCTTTCCTACAGTACTCTTTTTCTATTTATTTATTTATTAGTAAACATCAACAAAAGTTTCAACAGTATATAAAAGATGGCTACAAAAAATGATAAACAAAGAAAAAGAAAAACTCTTAATAGTTTTTTTATTATTTAGAGAGTGGAGAGTCTGACTTCGTAAGACCACAAAATAGATGTTCACAGAAAAAATCATATCTTCACAGAAAATCTGTACTTTGCTCTGCAAAGTAGTTAGATGGTATTTTACTTCATAACCTTCTATAATATGAGTGAGAGTACATGGATAAACAGACATACAGACAGAAAGACCATTCTGCATTCTGATTGGTCTTTTCTGTTTACTATTTACATTGCATAATATCAATGTCTGTCTTTATTTCATTTTTTATCAGTATATTTCTGTAACTGTAGGTTTAACTAAGGGTTGTGGTTAAACTTCCTTTGTTGTCTTCCAAGCACTGGTATTTCGTTCAGTACATGCAAATCTTGTTAAAAGTATGAACTAATTAAATGTGCTAATGCTGACCTCTCACCTTTTGCAGTGTCTGGGTAGAGTGAATGCGGAAATTGACAAAGGCCTCAGCATAAACTGGCATTACATTAATCTGTCAGAGAGAGGAGGAGCAACAGTTGGATCTCCATTAATAGTAAGAGTAATTTTATGTGAATATATGTATAAACAGAAAATAAGTAATAAATGATGTGAATGGCAGCCCACCTTCACGCTCGAGTTAAACATTGTAACGGCAGTTGTTGTCCTCACAAATGCTTTTGTGTCAGGCTGTCCTTCCAAAACACTGCACGTGATTTGAAAGAACCACAGATCAGAGAATGTACTCATTAGTTACTGTAGTGAGCAAAAAATGTGGCCTGCCTGCTCAGCAGTGAAGAGAAGAGCCACAGATTAGACATGACCATTCTGTATGGCCAGCCAAACTAAAATGCAAAAGAGAAAATATAAAACAATTTAGTATTTGTAGGAGTGTCATAAGCATTTTATATAATGTTTATTACCTTATGTGCCAGATGCTCAAATGTGGCACGCTCTGGACCATGACCAAAAAGATTGGGCATCCAGTTCTTCTCCAGCCTTTGAAATTTTTAACCAAAACACTAAGGATCACTTACATAATTACTTTATGTATGATTTATTTATTAATTTATGTATTTGTTAAATTTTTTTTTTTTTTTTTAAATCGGTAATCATCAACATAATACATTTCGAAAAATTTAACATTATACAAAAATGGATATAAAATGACTTAAAATTCAGAAACAAAAAAAAAAAAAGAAAAATGCAAGACAGAATGAATAATATATAAAACAAAAAGTATAAAACAAATTAAAAAACATAATTCAAATAAATACTTTATAAAACTCACAAATATTTCTTAAAAATGTAATATTTCTTAAGTAAAATTAGCTTGTTTATTTAGAGTGGTGAGCCTTACTTCAGTTAATAAGACCATATGTTTTTAATTATAAATTAGCATTCATGAATATGAAATGCAGTCATAATTACAAGAATATTAATGTTAATTATAAAAAAAATCATATTGTCACGAAAATCAGTACTTTACACCACAATGTAACTAAATGAGCAGAATGGCAAAATAAATGCAAAGAAGGTTCATAGTATTTTACTTTATAACATGCTAGAATAGAGTATAATACAGTTTTAAGAGTAAAAGTAAGATTTACTTTTTTATGTAAATGTGCCAGATGGACCTTGATAATGGCTTTTGCATTGGGTTTATTCCATGCTTTTTTTTTTAAATGGAAGATCATGCTGACCATGAAAGGACCCATTAGAGGTGCAAAAAAATATCTAAATTAAGATCACCATGTTCACGGTTTTCATATTACAGTAAATATTATAATTATTTTCTTGCCTTGCAACTGCTGAAGCCAAGATGCCAATGCTGCTCTCTCTGGGGGGCATGGATGAATGTCCCGGAGGAGTGCGGACACTCAGCTTTACTGTGGCCTGACCTTTCTCACTTACATCAATTCTACAAAAACACACAAGACATACAGTACTGTGCAAAAGTTTTAGGCAACTACTATTTTCACCAACTAAAAAATGGTTTAAAGTCAGTTATTTCTATCTTTTGTTCTAGTGTGTCAGTAGGAAATATCAGTTTACCTTTCCAAACATTCATTTTGCCATTAATTGTAATAATCCAGTGAGATTTTTGTTTGCACAAGGAGTCTGATATCAGCCAGTGCTCCACACAGAGATCTGATCTGATCATCATCCAGTCTGTCTGGAATGACATGAAGAAACAGAACAAACTGAGACAGACTAAATCCAGAAGAACTGTGGCAACATCTCCAAGATGCTTCAAGAAACCTACCCGCAAAGCTACAGTGCTGTTAAAAGTTTTAGTCACTTGTGTTAAAATGCTGTAAAATGAGGATGCTGTCAAAAATAATGATAAATAAATAAATAAAAATAATGTCATAAATAGATTTTATCAATTAACTTCTATTTAATAAATTAAATTAACATTTGGTGTGACCATCCTTTGCGTTTAAAGCAGCTTTTGCCCTAGGTGCACTTGCGCATAGTTTTTCAGGTAGGTTTCTTGAAGCATCTTGGAGATGAATGACAGTCATCTGCATGATCAGGGTTCACATTTTTTATTGCCTTATTGACAACTGGTGATGCAACATAAGGGGCCTAGTCTGGTGTGGTGTAGAGCCAATAACAAATGTGAAAAGCAGCTGAGATTTTTTTTAAAGTAATCAGCAACAGAGATATTGAACAATATTATCAATCATTAGACATTGAATAAATGAACAATTTGAAGAACTGCAAAATATTGAGCTGCATTAAACCACATATTTGTAAGGTCATATTTCATAGAGAAAAGAGCAGCTGTAAAATGAAACTCAAATCACCATTTTCTAATATTGGTTTTTTAAAGGTTCACACAGTACTGCTATTAATAAGCTAATGTAATAATTTTCAAATTTTGGGTGTCTGAATTTTTCAAGGCCAATGGTCCCATTTACACAAATTTGGCATCTAGAGACCCTCCTAGTGTTAATATAAATTAATTTACATGTATATCTTTATTAAAACACAGAGAACATCTTAGGGAACAAATTTATTTACTTACAAATAAAACAAACAAAACATACCCATTAAAAACGGCAAGATATCATATATGACTCATGAGTCCAGCTGTTGTAAGACTGTAAGAGAAGAAAATGATTGTTTCTGTGAGTTCAAATCTCAAATAAACTGTATAAAATACACATCGACGGTAAAAGAACAATCAGAGAGAAAACACACCATGCACAGAATTAGCCAACTACATATCTCCTCAATTCAAGTTTAACATCCTATATGGTCTTTGAAGGCAAGTGAATGCAGGTGTTCTGATGTAGCTCTCTTTTCCTCTGACACCAGTTTAAAAAGATAAAGTCTGAAGGACATTTAGCTGACTAGAGTCTGAGGTAAATTC
Source organism: Spinibarbus caldwelli (assembly GCA_039654775.1). NCBI lineage: Eukaryota > Metazoa > Chordata > Actinopteri > Cypriniformes > Cyprinidae > Spinibarbus > Spinibarbus caldwelli. The sequence continues at coordinate 16,863,858 of CM077261.1, read as the reverse complement.
GAATTAACCTTCTTTGGCATCAGTGTTGCACACCTAAGCTGTAGCATCAGTGGTGGATTAGTCCTCTGAGGTGTTTATAAGAGCAGCTTCTTGCAAACCTTCAAGCAGAGCAGTGAAAGGATTGGAAAGCGGCTCCTCCATGGATGAGTAGATGAGGTACAGCAGGCAGACCACCAGGAGGAAGACCACGATCTGAATCCACAGAGGCACCAGACGCTGCTGAATCTCCTGCCTCTCCAGTGTAGTGGGACTCAGTAGCGGCATCTCAGGGTATTTAAATTGCACAGGGCGGCCTGCGGCTCCCTTTATAGGCCGTCTCTTTGTAGCACTGCAGGCAGAACAAAAAGACCTTAGAACAAATTTACAATGGTGAGTTGAAATATAGGCATGCAAGTCAATAGTTTGCAAACGATGGTACTACTTAGTTATGAGAAAAGTATTACAGATAGTATACTCACTAGATTCCAGTGGGGGTTTTGGCAGTGTCAGGAAATATCTCGGAAAGAACATCCGTCACAGGTTCCTTATGGCCAGAAGAAACAAAACAAAACAGACTGAATAAAACATACTTTAAATGAAAGAGGAAGAGAAGTTAGAGTGAGACAGACATCACAAAAAACACAAAATATGAGGGAGGACGGAGTGAAAAAGAATAGAGAAATACCAGCCCAGACTCATGAAAAGCAGATTTGAAAGTCATGTGGAAAACACAAATCACAGTGCAAGAGTGAATCTCAAAGCTGAATTTTCAGCAGCTATTTGTCCAGTCTTAAGTGTCACATGGTCCTTCAGAAATCATACTAAAATGCTCATTTGCTGCTCAAGAACCATTATCAATATTGAAACCATGATACTCTTTTTAAGAATTTTTTGATTACTAGAAAGTTCAAAAGAACAGATTTGAATTTTAACCTTTTGTAAATGTATTTGTCACTTTTGATCAATTTAACGCACTCTGAATAAAGGTTAATTTCTTTCAAAAACAAAGAAAAAGTCTTACTGACCCTAAACATTTGAATGATGCATACTAATGTTCTTTTAAAATAATATTTTCATGACAATTATATACACATTAAAAAAAAAAAATAATAATTCTCAAAAAAGGGATGGATGGATGCAAACGATTGGTACATTTGTTAAGTAACTTTCTCCTACTGCTTCTGGATTAAAATATGGCAGAAGATAAAGAGTAACAATTCAGCTCTGCCGTACACTTTTCTCTGTCTGAAGTACCAAACATCTATGCTGTGATTAAACTTTACACTACCTTTCTACCTTTAAAATAAAGGAAGAGAGGAATAAAGTTATACCTTCTCTCTAAAATTAAAAAGATGCATTTTCCTGGCTTTTTCCTTTGTACATTTAGGTTAGAGCTCTCACATCTGAAAAGCCGGTGCAATAAAGGGAGAAAATGAAGAAACTAAAGAGAACTCAGAAGCATTTCCCAAAGGACAGAGGGAGTGTGAAAGCCCATTATATGTCTGGCAATGCTGTATGTCTGCTGAATTAAACATCCACCGAAAGAGTGAGGACAAACGGAGAGGCAGACCCTGAGGAGAGAAAAGGAAGAGGGGGGGAGCAGTTACTGAGACAGTTTGTTTGTGATGGGATGATGGAGATGTTAAACAAAGAGATCTGCCAGTCATGGTGTCTTTATCCAGTCTCATGAAGTCCTGATGAGAAAACCAGAGCTTTTGTTAGATTTGTTGAGCGATGCTGTTACAGCAAACATATTATCTGTAGCCACAAACCCGCAGGGCCCTGCTGTCCACCGTCTGCTCGCTTCTCTGACCAGATCGCCTCTCGATCTCTGTTTGTTTTGACTGAGGACTGAATCTGTTCTCAATCTGCTGAAAAAAAAAAAAAAAAAAATACAACCCAAAAGCAAAAATAAACCCCCAAGACTCACATAACAACAGACCAAAACAAAACCACTGACAATCATCCCAAAATAATTGAGATTCTCAGTTTAAACACACACACACACACACACACACACACACACACACACACACACACTCCCCTCTTCCACCATCTGAGTGATGCAGAATGATCTGTACGGGGAACTGCTTTGACTCAAAGACCTATTCTGGGTGGTATCTGAAGACTTGTGCTGAATCTTTCCCTGCAAGAGAACCAAACTGAGTAAGCAGAAGTGAAAAGCAATAAGACTACTGGAACAGTCAATCAGATGCAGCACTGAAACCCCACAATCCTTCAGCCCAATGGAATCCAGCATTTTCTAACAACCAAAAAGTGCAAGGTGCAAATTTTTCAAATTCACACCACAAAACAATCTGTGGAAGAAACAAAATTATAGTGCTGTTGGCCCCTTTATCCCCTATAGAAAAGCATCCCTGTTCATACTGTACATTTCTGAATCCAGCTGAGGGCACAAAGCAGCGTGGGTAAAAACCTCTGCTCTGTCTGCACGTCCCTGTCTGCAGATGTAAAAACTGCAGTATGACATACATCGCAATTTAATGCCATACCAACTTCAACCACAGAGTGGTACTATTGTTCACATTTCTGAAAACTACATTGAGACATTAAACTGCAATGTCAATTTTTATATTAAATACTTTCTCCTGCCCAACTTAATAAGCAGAAACAACTATTAGTAGGTTGTTTCTGTAGGTTGAAACAACAAGGCTCTGCGGTGCTAAACACTGTTCTGTTTGCAGAGCTTGCCTCTCTTTGGTGTGTGGGTGCAATTAGGTTAGATGCAAGCTGCAGAAATTGAATAAAGCCCATACAAAATAGCTGCAAAGAGGAAATCGAAGGAAAATGGCTCAAAATTGACATTTATTTAGCTAAAGCCACTTTCTTAAAGACAAAAATAGCAATATATGCTTTTTCTACTTAGGTGGCTATAGATGCACAGCTCCAACTGCTCAGTTTGATTAAAGGGTATCTGCAGGATTTATCAAATCAAAATTAAGGCTTTTTAAGATCTGCACAAATAATAATACTGCCCATTCAGAACAAAATGATATAACCTCAAACCAAATCATTAAGAAACTCTCTCAAATCTCAGAATCTTTTGCTTAATTAAACAGGCTGCAGCACACATTTAACTTCATACTGATAATCAGCAAAACAAGGTAACTGCAAATGTAAAACACTCGTTTTATTCAATATGTATTAAAAATGGTTTATGTTAATATTACCATAATACATACAGTCACCAAATGTGCATGGATGAATTATCCATAACATGCATTTAGAAATAGATATTTTGATTTTCCATTTTATGCCGCTTTAAGACTTATGACCTTACATTTTATAGAACAGAATTTAAGATTAGGAACCCGCAAGTACACTGATGTATCCTGAGCAGGCCTACACAGCAGCATTGGCTCTTTAGGGCAGGATTATCTTGTTTGTCATTATTTATCACAGCATTTTGAGATGCTAGAGGTATTGAAATTACACACTTTAAACTCATCATGCCACCAAATCGGCTTGAGTTACTATCAAGTGCTTCTATGATACATCAGAAGCGTCCGTCTCACATACATAATTTAGGGTGTTACACAACAAAACTGACAGACAGCTGGTTGTTTGACCTCTTTACATAGAAAGATTCAAGCAACAACTCCTGCACATGTTAATGATCAACATAGCAGAACATGAACAGGCAGTGGAGATAATGGATGAATCATGTTTAAGTCTCAGGGGAGAACAAAGGATGGATTCAGGTGCATGTAAAGCCACTTACTCTTCTTGCTGTTTTGCTGGTCTCTGTCCGGGCGACCGTTTCAACCTGAAGCTGCTCTGACTCTAAATAAACACGTAAAACACATGTATAACCAGCAAGAACAATAACAGACACACAGCCTTTATATGATATAGTCAATAAAGACATAAAATGACTATAACTTTGTGATGGGCCACAAGACATTCAGTCTTTAGAAGTTAGTTTTAGAGCCACTTCTTTAGTTAACATGCAAACAGCATTTTGTGCCCTTCCAATGTGCTGCTTTTGAACAACTACACATCCTATATGAGGTTGTAAACACCTCTAATTGGGGTCAGGTGAAGCCAAACAAGCCTAATCATTCATGGATTTGTTATTAATCGCCTAGTCATTCAGGAAACCCAAAGACTATTCGAGAGTCAATGCTGCTCCTTACCGGAGTCCTTGTTCTTGTCTTCCTCTCTCCCATCCTCTTCCTCACTGTCCGAGTAGAGGCCTGCATCCCTTGTGCCGTTGACCCTGTGCTCTGATGCTTGTGCTGAAGAATCCAGCAGCCTTTTCAGATTCTTTTCATATAAAGCTCTAGTGGTAGCTGCTCAAAACATACACAAAGACACCATAAGAAAATGCTGAATTTATTGCATTTTTAGTTTTATAAGAAAAGGACTATGACTCAAATAGACTAACCTACAATGGGTCCGGGTTTAAGTCCATACTGGAGCAGTTTGGCTTTTAGCTGATCATCAGTCAGTAAGCCCAGGTCTACCATTTCTGCTGCCTCTTCTTGCTCAGCCTGTACAGTGAAATACACACACAACAAACTGTTTAATAAAAAAATCTTGTTGAGGCAGTGAAATTACAGCGATTCATCATGGTGGAGTGAGGAATCAGCACATTTTAGCATAATCTAATAAACATACGCTGACACTAGCTTGCCAAAGGGTGAACCTCGGCTCACGCAATCCTCAGTAGACTCTTGTTTTGAGGCTTTCTCGCCTTTGCATCTTGCACTGACACGTTCTGAAAAGGGGTCACATCCAACATTAGCTGCTGTTGCAGTTTCCCAACCCATACCAACCTCAGGCTGAAGAAACTTCACTTTTTAGCAGAATTGAGCAAAAATGCTTTGCACGATTAAACACAAAATAAGGTGCACAGAAAAGACAGTGATTAAATACAGATGGAAAGTCAACACATTTGTGACAAATTGAGAAAAAGTATAGAACAACTGAACAAAAATGAAAAAGAATGATGCTGGACAAATATTTGAGGTTTGCATTATGTAAAAATGCACAGCAGTGCTAATGGCTCAGAACAGATGGCATTTATCCGAGTCATTTCATTGTAGTATTTAGTCAAAAATCCCTTTAGCACTTTGTTCCTCAAACTTACAGGCAGCAGACCACTCCAACTATAAAACAAATTGCAGAGAACCTAATAGTCTCATTTGCTAATAGTCTTCATTGATGCTGCCTTGAGCCACCAATAATATCTATCATTTTTCTAGCAAAAAAAAAACAAAAAAACTAGACAGCAGTTTGGAATGAACTAGACTGCTACTTTCAGCTAATGACCCTAAATGAGCCGACTGTTAGCCAAGTTAAGCCGAACATTTAGATACACTGACGCATGACTCAGTCACATAAAACAGAAACACTTAAAAACAAATTACATATATATATATATATATATATATATATATATATATATATATGCGCACAGGTGCATCTCAATAAATTAGAATGTCGTGGAAAAGTTCATTTATTTCAGTAATTCAGCTCAAATTGTGAAACTCATGTATTAAATAAATTCAGTGCACACAGACTGAAGTAGTTTAAGTCTTTGGTTCTTTTAATTGTGATGATTTTGGCTCACATTTAACAAAAACCCACCAATTCGCTATCTCAACAAATTAGAATACTTCATAAGACCAATAAAAAAAAAGAAAACATTTTTAGTGAATTGTTGGCCTTCTGGAAAGTATGTTCATTTACTGTATATGTACTCAATACTTGGTAGGGGCTCCTTTTGCTTTAATTACTGCCTCAATTTGGCGTGGCATGGAGGTGATCAGTTTGTGACACTGCTGAGGTGGTATGGAAGCCCAGGTTTCTTTGACAGTGGCCTTCAGCTCATCTGCATTTTTTGGTCTCTTGTTTCTCATTTTCCTCTTGACAATACCCCATAGATTCTCTATGGGGTTCAGGTCTGGTGAGTTTGCTGGCCAGTCAAGCACACCAACACCATGGTCATTTAACCAACTTTTGGTGCTTTTGGCAGTGTGGGCAGGTGCCAAATCCTGCTGGAAAATGAAATCAGCATCTTTAAAAAGCTGGTCAGCAGAAGGAAGCATGAAGTGCTTCAAAATTTCTTGGTAAACGGGTGCAGTGACTTCGGTTTTCAAAAAAATGGACCAACACCAGCAGATGACATTGCACCCCAAATCATCACAGACTGTGGAAACTTAACACTGGACTTCAAGCAACTTGGGCTATGAGCTTCTCCACCCTTCCTCCAGACTCTAGGACCTTGGTTTCCAAATGAAATACAAAACTTGCTCTCATCTGAAAAGAGGACTTTGGACCACTGGGCAACAGTCCAGTTCTTCTTCTCCTTAGCCCAGGTAAGACGCCTCTGACGTTGTCTGTGGTTCAGGAGTGGCTTAACAAGAGGAATACGACAACTGTAGCCAAATTCCTTGACACGTCTGTGTGTGGTGGCTCTTGATGCCTTGATCCCAGCCTCAGTCCATTCCTTGTGAAGTTCACCCAAATTCTTGAATCGATTTTGCTTGACAATCCTCATAAGGCTGTGGTTCTCTCGGTTGGTTGTGCATCTTTTTCTTCCACACTTTTTCCTTCCACTCAACTTTCTGTTAACATAACACTCTGTGAACAGCCAGCTTCTTTGGCAATGAATGTTTGTGGCTTACCCTCCTTGTGAAGGGTGTCAGTGATTGTCTTCTGGACAACTGTCAGATCAGCAGTCTTCCCCATGATTGTGTAGCCTAGTGAACCAAACTGAGAGACCATTTTGAAGGCTCAGGAAAACTTTGCAGGTGTTTTGAGTTGATTAGCTGATTGGCATGTCACCATATTCTAATTTGTTGAGATAGTGAATTGGTGGGTTTTTGTTAAATGTGAGCCAAAATCATCAGAATTAAAAGAACCAAAGACTTATTTAATACACGAGTTTCACAACTTGAGTTGAATTACTGAAATAAATTAACTTTCCCACGACATTCTAATTTATTGAGACGCACCTGTATATGTGTGTGTATATATGTAATGAAATGAAAAACAGTAAACAAATCTCACCCAAATTTAATTAGTCTTTTAATTAATGAAATTTAAACATTTTATTTTTGGTAAATAAAGGGGATTTAGAATTAAAATTAAAACATGGAAGAAATATTGTGATTATTTCTTAAAAAATAAAGTTGTATTAATTGTTTAAACAGTAGTAGTAGTCGTAGTATCACGTACTACATTCTACTAAATAATAGTAATATAGGCTATTTGGCACAATGTCGAAACCGAACTTTTATTTTGACGAGTTGCCGTGAATACCTTTAAATTTCTAACGCTGGTTTTATTCAAATGAAACGGTAAAATGCTCGTGAAGTGACTCTCAGATCAGTTCTGGAGATGTTGTTTATGTATTTTTGTTCTCATTGAGACGGCAGATAAATCACCGCGAGGGTCACGCGCGCTTCAGTGTATGTAGTAAACAAACCGCGCGTCTCTGCCTTTCATTCATTCATTCATTCATTAGTCACACAGAGACTCCCAGAACATGCGGGATTCATATTTGAATCGACTTTTGCGGCTTAATATTTACAGATACTAGTCCATATCGCGATTTGATTTGTGTAATGACCTATTTTTGATTAATTCATCCAAACTTGGACAAATTCCATGACATTCTGTGTTAAACTGTAAATTCCGTTTTTAAACTGGATTCCGAGATTCCGTCCGAGTTTTCTGCATCGTGGAAATCATAGGGCCGTACGCGTCAAGAACCGGGTTGACCGGGTACTCGGTACCACCGGTACTTAAAAAAAAAAATAAAAAACCGGTACCGTGACGTTTTCATTTTTTGTGTGTGCATTGAATTTATTACTTTATTACAATTTTAAATAAGTATAAAGAATGGCTTTTTTTTTACATTTTATTTTTGACTTTATTAATAAAAAAGTGTGTTTTTTTTAATTAGCATGTTTTTGTGTTTTGCTTTGGTACTGAGAACCACGAATTTTCACTGGTATCGGTACCGAATACAGACATTTTGGTACCGTGACAACACTAGTTCATGGTATTCAGCAGCAATTAAATGTTTTGCAAGAAGAGAGACAGAATAAATATGTCTGATATCTAAATGTTTGACTTCATTTTTTTTTAACCACATTGGAATCGAAAACTGAGAATCAATAAGAATCTGAATCGATAAGCAAAATCAGAATTGGAATTGATAAAATTCAAACAATACCCAACCCTAATTAACAGTTTTAGTTATCAATACTAGATATAGTCACAAACATCTTTGATTCATTTCCTGTAGCAAACATTGTGAACATGCACTGTCAATCCACAAAATCAATCAATTTCAACAATATGTATGTTGCGATAAATCTTCTCAAAACTTACATACACAGAGTGCTGGATTTTCCACAATTGCTCACCCTTCAAAAAGTTCCTAACATTCACTTATAACTAACTAAATTTGCACCAGTAATAGATTCAAAAGTACTAGCTTTAATGAAAAATATAAAATAGAAATGGCCAACTCATTATACTGGCAAAGACCTGCTACTTTCTAGGGCAACACCACTTCGGTCTTCACACATTAAACACGTCTAATCATAAACTGAGAATTTGACACCCAAGTCTAAGAGGGCTCTGACCCAGATTCCCCAGCCCCCTTTGAGGGCACCCTGACCCACACACACACACCTGCAGTGGTCTTACAGTGTGTGAGACAGCTGCAGCTCTATTCTACAACTCTAAGGAATCATGTTTCACTTTCAAAGAAAAAAAATAATAATTCCCCATTTTGACAGAACAGTCTTTGATGTTTAGAGAAGCATGCGTGCTTTATCTGTTTTTCACTGCAGTTGGGAGCTGACAGGCAATGACCTACAAACCTCTCAACAGCTTGAAAGCAAAGAACATATGGGTATGAATATTCACAGCACAAATCAAATCTATTTCAATCACGCCACCTTGTGTCAAACTGTTGGACAGACAAGTGCTGATATGAAAAGAGTTTTGGGGAATCCTTCAAAATCTGTCTGGAAGATGTGAAAAAATACTGTCGATGGCAGATAGATCAAGTTTTATAACGTGACCTCTACAGATGCGAAACCGACGTCTTTTTTTCTTTTTTAACTCACGCTGCCAGTGAGATGATCCTCCTCTTCATCGCTAGAGAAATCTGTGCTGTTTGTCCTCACATGTTTGAGATAAAGCTCCACATAAGCGTGTTTCTTGCTCTCCGGTGGGGGTAGATCCACATTATGCGCTATGAGCTCCGACTTCAGCCTCTCTTTGGAGAAGAGAGCGGGGTCTTCCACAAACACCGGCATGTCAGGTGTGGAAAGCTAATGCATTTGAAAACACAGGCCCTGAGGAAATGATTTCCGATGTTCGGTGAATGAAACGTCGGCTTTGTTTTCCAGAAAACTGTCTAAGTAGTAAGCTTACTAGGTTTTGAATGTCCCACAGCCGTGTCACCACCACCAACAGCTGTTCACAGGGGTCTCCCTATATATGCTCAGCTGAAACGCCTTTTGATTCAATCATGTGGCCGTCAAAATGACTACAAACACGATCTTCCAAGTTTAAATCAACGGAGACGTCACAGGAAACTATACACACGGATATTAATTCATATTTAAGGTTAATAACTTATGTAGGTTGCATGTGTTAAATAGAAATCTAGTGCAACCTACATAAGTTTGACCGTGTAATGTTTTAGCGTGCAAACAAGTGGTTTGTTTAACGTGTGAATTGCTTAATGAAGCCCATTATATTTACAAACTCACCTTGCTAGAAGCTGTTGTGCGATTTACTAGGCACAAAGTACAAAATTTTAACAAGCCTTATAGTGAAGCCTTTATCTGAATAGTATTTCAATGTCCGCGCGCTGATGTGACGTCCTCTGATGATTAATGATAACGTCACAGGTAGGGATGGACGGATCGATCCTAAAGTATCGATACTTACTGTTGTATCGAAAGGATCGATCCTCACGTAAAAATATCGATTCTAAAGTGCATTTTTTTATAACCACTAATTTTATTTATCAAGAAACCTGGTGCATAAAATAAGCTACTAAGTGGGAATATAGACTATATTAGCAAATAATTGTGTTGGATAGAACTATTTCTCCTGTTCATCGGAACACACGCAAATTGCTGAAAGACAGAACCAATCACAGACTCATGGCTCACAGTGCTTGTTCAAATAGGGCTGCGTTTCCCAAAAGCATAAGTAGATCTTAAGAAACGTTATTTACATTACCACATATCATCGCTACTATATATAAAATTAATTCTGAAAAATGCATCGCTGTTTCCACACTAATATGAAGCAGCAATAATCAGAAATGTTTCTTGAGCAGCAAATGATATTAGAATAATTTCTGAAGGAGCATGTGAAGAAGACTGGAGTAATGATGCTGAAAATTCAGCATTGATCACAGATGCATTTTAAACTACATTTTAAAATATATTAAAATAGAAAATAGTTATTTTTAATGGTTATATTTCACAATGTTGCTGTTTTTACTGTATTTTTGTTCAAATAAGTGCAGCCTTGGTGAGCATGAGACTTATTTAAAAAATATTACAAAATCTTACTAACCCCAAACTTTTGTGTACATGTAATATTTATTTTAAATAGGCTAGTTTGTGCAAGTAAATTTAAACTGGTTGTTAAAAGTTCAAATGGTTATGTTCTGTAATTGCTGTTAATAAATCTGTCAGAAAAAAAAAATGCTAAAGTTTCACCTTTAGGGGTACAACAGTTTGGTAGCCTTTTACTAAAATTAACCATGGTTTTATTACAGTAACCACAGTTTACCACAGTAATTGTAGTAAAACTGCAGTAACTACAAAATTACCATGGTAATAATAATAATAATAATAAATTTTAGTACTTATGTAACACCATGTTTATTTTTCATGAGGTACCCTCAAAGGTACACCTTATCTACCCTTAAAGCATGCAGACTTGTATGGTACTAATATGCTCCCTTTTAGGGGTATAGGTGCACCTTTGAGGTTACTGCCCCAGTAAAGAGCTAAAATACAATTTTAGTAGGCTATATTTTATTTCTGACAGTGTAAACAAAAAAGGCCTATGAAATGTAAAAAAAAAAAAAATAAATTAAAAAAATTAAACGGCTTTAAAAGCTAATGTTAAGTGAGTATAATTACTGATTATATTTTTTTAATAATTTAAAAGATCAGTTTAGTTTAGTCGATATCGACGATACTGGGCTTGAAAATATTGGTATCAGATCAAAAATAAAATAAGAGGTATCGCCCATCCCTAGTCACAGGTTGGATGTTTTCCCGCCATTTCTTCACTGAAATGGGCACTGCAAAAATATATTTTATCATCAGAGTTTATGTATTTTAACCATAAAATAGATTTACATCTATGTAACGTGATAATGAGCATCATCCTTCTTTTCACTAGACTACTTACCCAAAAAAAAAATACTACACTGTAAAAAGCGATCAGTTGACTTTACTTTAAAAAAAATTGAGGAAACCCATTGCCTTAAAATTATTAAGTAAATTCATGCAAAATTAAAAGAAAAAAGTTAAGTGAACTTGACAATTCTGAGTTACATTAACAAATAAACAAAAGAAAATGTGTTGTGGTCACTTTTTATTTTAAGTTGGACTAACTTATTTCATTAAATTGCGATTACTTAAAAGTGTGAATCTACTTAACTTAAAACAAGTTAATCTGAGTTCTGTCTACTTAATTAAATTGAGGAAACCCGTTGCCTTGAGAAAATTAAGTAACCACAACTTATTGTATTTGTGTAATTACAATTCACTTGAGACTGATTTGATGTAATCTTATTTTACTGATTTCTTTCACATTGAAGGCTACTAATACAATTCTCAAAAATACTAAATTGTTCAAAACAGATAGCACACTAACATTTCTATGAAGAATTGTCAAAAGCAAGTCAACTCACTCTTATTTATATATAGCACTTCATACAATACAGATTGTGTCAAAGCAGCTTTACATTGTTAAACAGGAAAATAGTGTCAATAATGCAAACAAAATTCAGTTATGCTGTAAAGCAGCTCTAAAAAGAAGACAAAAGTAAACAGTCAATATTTCAGTTAAAGTCAGTTCATTGTTGATTCAGTGATGTCATCATCATCCAGCTCAGTTCAGTTCCCTTCAAAAAGTGTCTCTGCAATCAAGTCGTTAATATTCCCAAAAATTAAGTGTCCCCAAATAAGCAAGCCAAAGATGACAGAAATGGAGAAAAAACCTTGGCAGAAAGCAGGCTCAGTCGGGGGGCCGGTTCTCCTCTGGCCAGACGAACCAGCGTGGTGTTTGTCATCGCGGTCTTTGCTGAGGTTTTGTGCCGATGAGTGGGACAGGTGATGAGGCCTTCACTGGGGATCTGTCTTTGGGGCTCATCTAGTTGACATGGTCTCTGCTGACATTCAGGGCTGTAGAGTTGTCTCCACCATCTGGACTGGGTCCGGGTGACTGCAGTGACCATCTGATCTGGATATGGACTAGATCCGGATAGCTATGGTGACCTCGGAATAAGAATGAAACAGACTAATATTAACACAGATGCCATACTTCTTACGATGTAACAAGTACATTAGGTGCTACTCACATTGTTATTGTTAGCGAACACCTTCAGAATGAGACGTGGCCTTTTTGGGACTAATTTAACAGACACTTCAAACATTACAATTACACTACCTTTTCTTTACATATTGCAAGTCTGTCAAAGTAAATACCTTACCACAATTCACCCACATGAAAGAAGAATGTATAATCCATTAAATAGTCCCGTGCTGACACTTCTGCTTAAGCGTGTTCTTAGCATATGCCTGAAATGATATGAGAGCCATTAACACAAAATGGTTGACTAGGAATAACCGCAGTCTCATTTAAACATCATGTATACTGCTTGACAAAATGAACACTCTTAGGATGCATTCAATTAACTCATACAAATCAACTCACAGACATAGTGTGTTTGTATAAAAATAAATAAAACAAAGAAACTTTACTTATCATACAGTGGATAACAATTAACAAATAACAAACAATTTAGTTTAGTTGGGTCCATAAAGAACACTACCAGTCAAAAGGTTTTGAACAGTAAGGTCTGGTTTTTTTTTTTTTTTTTTTTTTTAAGTTTTTAAAGAAGTCTCTTCTTCTCACCAAATATTTCAAAATATTTAAATATTTTTATACATTTATAAATACATATTTAAAAAATGTTACTATTTTTGTTGTACTTAGGATCACATACATGCAGGCTTGGTGAGCACAAGAGACTTCTTAAAAAAAAAAAAAAAAAAAAAACCCATTAAAAATCTTACTGTTCAAAAACTTTTGACTATTAGTGCATGTTCACCTGTTGGAGCTGAATTGGGGGAACATTTCTAATTCATTTTTATTTAAACTGCAATTAACCAATTAAAATTCTGGTACATTCAAATATGGTACATTCATTATTCATGCAATAGTCAAGTGTTCACGTACCTGAATAATATCTGCATGCACAATAATGAGAAGTACACACATAAGGGCCTCCATATACAGCAGAGTCTGATGTGGCAGGTGGAACTAGAACTGACTTCATGAACTGCCCTGAAACACAATTGAAAAATGATTATCATAAATATAAATATAGCTTCACAATGCTCATTTTGGCTTCCGCCAGACTGATATTTAGTCTTTACGGAATCGTTTCAGTGTGCTTTTTTAAATTCTTTTTAAATTGTAAACGCCTCTCACAGGCTCGCGTGAGCGTCCGGGATCCACGACAAACGCCTATTTTACTACAAGAACAAACACTTCACACCAGATAGTTTTGAAAATATTAAATATATTATTGTAAATGTACGTGTTTTAGTCGTTTTTTAGTGACCAATTTAAACAACTAAAAGGGATAAACATAAATTTACCTCAGACTGTATCTTGAACCACCTCACGCGCAAATACACCAACAGGGATTGCCCATGTAAAATAACAAAGAGGGGAATTTGAAAACTTATTAACACTGAAAAATATAAATTTAGAGTGAAATTTAACATTACATGGACAAAGCGACAAATAAAAGTAGATTTATAAAGCTTACCTTTGGCTTAGCACCCGTCCGTCTGTCAGAAGACCTTTAGAGCTGCGTCACTGTCTGAAGACCGTTAGAGCTGCGTCACTGTCAGAAGACCGTTACGGTTTGAATTTCAAACTGCTCATGTTAGTGAAGGCCTCTGAGTCTCGTCCTCTGTAGGTTTGATAAAGTGTCCTCAACGCAGAATAAAGTCATACAGAATCTATCGCGGTGGTATTATCTTCAGTCTTTAGTAATATACAGAATTATTATCTTCAGTCTTCGCGGTTGCTTGTGCCATCATGTTTAACTTGGGTCCCTTCAGAATGAGACAGTTAATTTCGAGGCTAATTTCAAAGGGTTTATTTTGCTTCAATTACCACCTGACAACACTTTAAGCATTACCATTACAGTGTTTTTGCTTACATATTTATAGACTGTGGAAGTAAATAACTTACCGCCGTTTGACAATATATAAAAAAGCATGCAAATATCTTTTGAAAATGCCCGAGGCAGCACAAGTGCTCGCACGCGTCTGTCGGAAGAGCCGGCAACCCGCCAAAATAAAAGCCTGCTGATTTTAAGTTTGAAAATGATGAAAATTCATATGAAAAAAAGAGAAGTAAATATTAGTAATATTAAGTTTACTATATAATAATTGTATTTGTATTTAATACTCACTTTTTATTTTAAAAAATCAGCTAACTAAAACAATAAAACAGAATAAAAACATTATAACATAATAAAAACATGATTTTTGAAAATTCTAAATAGTATTTATAATAGTATATTGTATATATATATATATATATATATATATATATATATATATATATATATATATATTAGTGCTGTCAATCGATTAAAAAATTTAATTGCGTTAATCACAGTCATGGGCTGTGATTAATCACGATTAATCGCACATTTAAAATACTAGGATTTACCTGTAAATGTGTTGAAATAAAGAAATGCATGACAGACTAGTTTAAGGAAACAGAACCTTTCACACCTCCGCCAGGTATGAGACATAATCCTTATTATTCTTTTATCATGATTCTTCTGTTTTTATTCAGCCATTATTAGCCTTTAAACTGGCAATAAAACGTTTACCAAGCCACCTCGCTTCAATCTCAGTATACATTTACCCAACTATTATCAAAAGTATTTCTGAATAAATACAACAAAACATTTTCTTGCGACCTTACATGAATTATTATGACAAAATGCATTATGAAGAAGAATTGGACCTGTTCTGCAGGTGCATTAGAGCTAATATTAGCATCATGCTTCATTAGACAATTTATGAGATTAATAGTCCACTTTTACTCAGAACTCACTTTAAACCACCATCGAGTGTTTGTAATAACTTCCTTTTGCGATCACATGTGGAATTTGGTCGTTTACTGTTGTTAAAATATGCTATTTATAGCCTTTTATATCTCTGCACAAATTAGCATTTCAGATGTACACCTTCATCTCAAGAAAATCACATACAAACCATATCCTATCGTAATCGTGTGTTTATTATCTTGTATAATCTATAGTGGCTGTTGTCATGTTTATTTCTGCTGCGTAAAACCCTTAACATGTGCTCTGCTGAAACTCACGTTGTTTGTGATGTTTACAGTCGCCTCTCCGTTCTTAAGATGCCAGGTATACATTCCAAGTATAACACACATTCGTAAAAGGATCTATTTTCATTTTTATTTGTCTATATACACTTTGGGCGGCCGCTGTACATTATAAAAGTAACTTTAGCCCAAAAACCCGCGGCTCTGTAATATTTCCCGCGACTGTATTTTCAAAATAGCACACAGCCGATTGTGCCGTTACCCTGGCAACACTGGTTCGCTGTATCCTCATCACACACTGATAGATAACCTTCCGCGCTGCGATGATGGGAAGAAGTTGGGGTCAAACATTATCAAATGATTCATTTGCGTTAAAAAAATATTAACGCGTTAAATTTTTTTGATTAATCGCATGAGTTAACGCGTTAACGTTGACACCCCTAATATATATATATTAGTGCTGTCAAACGATTAATCACATCCAAAATAAACAGCACTTTTTATTTATTTATTTATTAGGGTCACACTATGTGCAGTGTGAGGACCAAACCAAATCTCCAGGTTCTCTTATGAGAACCAGGCTGAAAAACTAATGTGCACCTCTGTCTATAACACATGCACAAAGGAGTCACGTTCGACCTTTTCAATGAACACAAAGAAATTAAGTTTATTGAACTTAATTGCAATGCTTTAAGTAACATAAAGTAATAAAAACTCGATCAAACTGAGTAATGTCAACAGAGCAGAAACAAATAAGTAAAATGAACGTAATTTTACTAAGTTAACAATGCATCATCTTTTACAGTGTATAGGCTAATAAAAATAAAAATAATAATAATAAAAAAATATTGAATTTATTGTATTTAGGAGTAGAAGGTGAACTGACAACCGAATTTAGCTGCAGTGTGTATGTGGCCTTTATTACTGGCAAAAAGACTTAAAATATACAGTTTATAGTTTATTTATATAAAAGGTATATATGTGTATAAAGTTGGGTACCATAGTGCAGTGTACTACAGTGTCATAGTGTACTATTCCCGGTCCCGCCCACTCCCGCTGACATTTTTTCCTGTCCCATCCCAATCATGTGATTCGTAGTGATTTTGTTTCCCATCCCGCGGGATTCCTGAAAAAATGTCAGCCTCTAGGTGGCGTTGAAGTCATGTGACCTTAGTGTAGTTTGTTTATAGCCTGTGTTAAGCTTTTTACTTCTGGTGATTGTATTGACTTCATAAATGTTTTGTTAATATGGGAAGATTTATCATGATGAACAAAACGTGTAAGAATAAAAAACTTTTGTTGGTCACATCGGCAGTAATCCAAAAGCCAATGGAAAAATTCTGTTGAATTTTTGACGCGGAAACCAGGGTGATGCTAACTTCCGGGTTGGCCTACAAAAATACATTATCACTGCAGCACTCTATTATCAAACAACAATGATCCAATCATGAAAAATATACAATATACCGATGGACAAAATCATGTCCCGTCCTACATTTTTGCTTGTTCAAGTAGCTGTTTCACTTAGATATGTCATAATAGGGAAGTAAATATGACAATATGAAATATCACTATTTCCATTTCATATGTCAATTGAAATATGAAAATGACATTTGGTATGTTGCCATGGTGAAATATCCAGTTTTTAAAATTATTTAACCATTCATTGCTGCGATAAGAATTCCAGAGATCCACATAATAAAGTTCAAAAATAATATACATTCATGTAATAGCATCTACAGCACAATTACCAGTTTTCCCCAAGAGTTCCCTAATGGCAAGGCAAAATTTTGAATAATACAATATGCATTTTACAGATAAAAGGCAAAGGCCTGCTTCAAAACTGCCTCCTAACAAACTGCAAATAATTTTCTTATTCTTCACACACTGTCGGTTTTCAATTCCTTGCTGGCTATAGACTGCATTTTGGTTATTCACCAGACTTATATCTGCCTGATACATTACTCCGTAGGGCTTCTAGCAAAAGGATTATCGTGTACTACAAGCCACTTTAATAAGCTTCAAGAGTCCAGAAGGATCTGCCAACAGTAAACGTGCCGTGCATCACAACTGCGCTCTGTCTCCCTCATGTCACTGGCAGGCGCAGGCACAGATGCTGTGTGTTTCACCACTAAGGTGCATCCCTAGTGGATGAACTCTGATTCACTCCGCTTCTCTTTTCTGGAAATGCAATGCTTTGCCTGTTGCCCAGATTAGTGGCATTCATTCGCTCATCAACATGCATAACCCACATCCCTCCCCCCACCCAGTCTCTCTGTGTATCTCTTTCTCATCTTTTTTGTTTAATTTTTTTCTCCTTTCATTCTCAAATGAATGCATCTCTTCTCCCAGGAAACCATGATGCAAGGGAGGGCAAATGTGAATATACCATCACCCCAATGCTCACCCAGACAGCCTGAGACTGGAGCAGCAAATTGCATGTTTAACATTCAAAACTGACACTCGGTTAAACAATAACACTGCAATCTATTTAGACGTTATTATGTTTCTGTGCATTTCTTGTAAATGAAACATCTCAGCTCCCGTGTTCTGTTTTTATAGTCCATGTTAGCCCATTCAACAAACAATTGTGCCTGGACTACAACAAATGTGCAGTAGCGAATGCTCTAGATATGTATTGGATTGATTATATCCACTGTTGAGAAGCCACTCTGTACCTAATGGCTTTGAACCCTACATGAGACACCATATCAAAATCACATAGGAATAGAAAGCCATAAAGCACAGTAGTGTTTTGAGGTGAATCAGGCTGTATTTGTGTTTAGTTCTGAGGTGAAACCACCATGAGATTTGCCGTGTTTCCGTCCTTTTATTACGTGAGTGTTTTTCACAGCTAAACAGATTCTATTTAAACCACTTGAGCCAAGTTGCAGTCTGCAGAGAAGATTAAAGAGAAAAAAAAAAACCTCACATCATTATGAATAATTAAACAAAAGAGAGCCTATTATTCAGTTTTTCTGGCCTGGGAGGATTAAAGTGTTTGTATCTCATTGTTCTTTTTAAAGTTTCTCCTTGGGGAAAATTCTGGGATTGCTCTTGGTTTATGTATGGGTTTACTTTTTTATTTCTTGCACTAAGCCTTCTATGAGCTCCTCATCACACTTCAGTAGCGAGATGTGTTTTTGTCCATCGTCTCCAAGAACATTCTAAACAGTCTTTGATGAGACGTTGTAATGATGCCAAGAAATAAAAAGGTACAGCACTAATCAAAAGGCTTTTGTGATTTCCACAGTGGCCCTGGTGAATGCTGAGGGGATTATGTAAACATTCAATTTATAATTAGACTCCAGAAGTCTAGCTGACTTTCTGCCTCTGACAAAAGACTTTTTTTTACATCACAGCTCAAGGGAGTTTAGCAGATCTGATTAATGAACACAATCTATGCATATACTGTTAAGCAAACTTGCCGTTCAGACGCTAATGAAATGCCTGATGAAAATGGCACATTATAATCAGATTTTTGTTTTGAGCTCTGTGCTTCGTGCTGTGATTTATTCACACAACTAAATGGGTGTTTTGAGAATCTCAAAAGAAACACTAAAATTATTGTTAATGGTAATGTCTCCTCATATTAGATTTTATGCTTTAAATTATTATCATAAAAAACTGAATTAAAATGATTGGCTAAGCGTTCCAGATAGGCTGTGCATTAATAGTGTGCATTTTAGGGACACTTTCTGCACGTTATATAGTGGCGACAAGTCTACAAGTGACTCTATATAAGTGAGTCATTCCATCATACACAACTAATTCGTTCAGAACACTGATTCATTCAGGAATGAAGCAAGTGACTCTTTATGGTGAGTCATTGAATCATTCACCCAACTGGTTCTTCCAATTCATTCAGGAACGAAACAAGTGACTTTTTATGAATGAGTCACTGTATCATTCACTCATGTGATTGGTTCAAAAACCCTGATTCATTCAGCAACATCACTACTGTGTGATTATGGGATATGTGCGCCATAAAGCTTTGTTTGGGGCTATTTTTGGGGGAGTAAAAGACAGACAAACTATCCAGTGTCTAAAATGTAAGTTATTTAATACTTTCTTATTGTTTATTGAACTGCTGTATAAAGGCGATGTCAGACTCGTATTCGTGCTGAGGGGTCTGAAAATTAGCACGGTTGTCAATATCTGCGACAATTAAGTTAGTTCTGGAAAAGACTAAAGATGCTGGCAAACCAAATGTAGGCCTATATGAATGCTAGCATTATATTTTCACAACATTTATTAGTTCAGAATAATACAGCTGCTTATTTTCTGTGAGTCTCATACTGTGTGTTGCAGATTGTCAGTTTTGATGGTTGCATCTCTCTCTGCCTCTCTCTCTCTCTCTCTCTCTCTCTCTCTCTCTCTCTCTCTCTCTCTCTCTCTCTCTCTCTCTCTCTCTCTCTCTGGCAATAATTATACATTAGTCGTCTCTGCCCATTCATCCTCATAAATATCTGGCAAAGAGCTGATTATAGAGAGAGAGTCTACACATGTCATCTGTGTATCAGAGCTGATTAATATTTGATCAACATTTATATTCATAGCCTAATGTATTCTGACAACACAGTGCGGTCAGAATTGGAAAAAGACACTTGTGTGTGTCATGACAACACATCACAAACAATATTCACATACTGCCATTGCATATCTTCCTACCTCATTATCTGAGCCTTACACTTCGAATAGAAATCCCTCTCTGGATGTGATGAACATGTCTATCCAAATAGACTAGAACAGATTGATAATTGGAGGAACATAGGCTAGCAATTGCGAATTTTAGCTTGCAGAAAAGCCTTAATTTTCTTTGTATTACGAACAGCGTATTATATGGAGCATATGAGCTATAAATTGCTTTTGCAGAAAAATATGGTTTAATAACATTGGGTGAAGAGGGAATGTGTAATCTCAGCCATGCAAATTCCCAAATGTGACCCTGGCAACTAATTGGAATAAAATAAGTTTAGATTTAGGCACTAAAATTACTTAACAAAAATCAATAAGACAGCTATATCTATCTATCTATCTATCTATCTATCTATCTATCTATCTATCTATCTATCTATCTATCTATATTGATATTGAAAATTGAAAATATTAATAATAATAATAATAATAAGACCAGAAACAAGATTATTAAAGCTGAATGAGAACCTAAAAAGTTGTTGTTCTCAGTCATTAGGGTGGTGGTATGATTTCTATTTTGAATATTGAGCGCATACTCCATACCTACACTGATATGAGCAACAATGTGCATGTGTGAGCTCATTAAGTCTCTGGCAGTCAAGACTGTCGCCCCCTTTCTGATGCTTATTCAGGGACACTAATTCAAATAGAATAACTAATGGCAACAGTAACAACTGCAGTAAATCACCATGGCTCTGTTTTTATATCTTGTATGTGACAGCTTTAATCAAGCAGCAAACCTAGCCAATTAAAATGTTGTCAAGTAAAACCTATGTGACAGAAATATAAATACAAATGTAATCTGACAGGCTTGTTTCACATGAATTATAATTCAGCCTCAGGAAAGGGATAAGGAAAGATTTGTGTCTTACTCAGGCCAGTGAAACAACACAGAGTTAAATGAAGTGATTCAGGTTTATGCATTAGATGTAACTCTAATTACTCACATTATAACAAACGCATGCACTAATGATCATTATGCCAAGCCAGTGCAACACAGCAAAACAATCCGTTTAGAGGCTCTTACGATCGCTCTGATTGGCTGTTAATGCTGACTCGCTGCCAAATCACTATCGAAGTCACATCCCATGAAAGCTAATTAGACAAAAACATTACAGTGCTTGGTCAAATGGAATTGTTAATGTGATATAAAGCACATTCATTGTTTGTGTATGTATTAAAAAAACATAATGAAGGATGCTTAAGACATTAAACATATTAAACAAATGAATAGCTCACCAGACTGAGGACGAGGGAATGGGCAACCAACTGCTTAAGAAGTGAGTAAAATGGGACCATGAGAGCCTGAAAAATCAAATTGGTTTAAATCCGGTCACAGTGTTTCTGTGACATGAAAGGAAACAAGAATGAAATCCAAACATTTTTAAATGGCACAATAAAATATGAAACAAGGGTGAGAACAGGCCCCATCTTTAACCAAGCCTCTTTCTTACTTTCTTCAATGAGTCCTTGTGCTTCAGTTTTGGCACTGAGTCGTTGCCTCTTAGATGGAGAGCACGCAGAGGGAGGGGGAGAGCTATTGTATGTGTCCCCCTCTTCTCAACGCTACAACTGCTATTTGAGTTACACAGACACCGGATGCTGCGCTCTTCATAATCCACCGGTTTGATCTGCTCTGGAAAGGAGAACCAGAAACCCTATTTAGGCAAATTCTCTCATCTGAACACAAATGCGTTTATCAGCATTCAGACAGAGGGTTCCCACCGGAGCCATTCGGGGGTTAAGTGCCCTGTTCAAGGGCACAACATCTATGTCTAGGGGTGGGACGTAAAAGCAAGACTGATCGGGTGGTATTTCATGCGGAGGGGGGCAGATTCTTCATCATTCTCCCAACTGTTGAGGACAAGGCATAGCGAACTCCACATTTTAATAACATCAGCATTTAATTTTTTATATGCCTTTGGATTTTATAGTCATATAGACCACTTTTATGGTGCTTTTTTGTCTCATTTGCATTTATTACAGGCATAATAAGAGAGGCCATAACAATTTACAAAAAAATTCACTTATGGGGTTCCACAAAAGACAACATGAAAGTGAGTAATTAATGACATTTATTCACATTAAAGTCGCAATGTAATGAAAGAAGTGTCAGATCTTTTTTTAACGTATTGTGACATATAACCGAGTGAAATGGATTACTGAAAAAGAAAATAAATATATTTATTATTAATAAAAAATGATAATAAATAAGTAATAAATATACTGTATGAAATAATACATATATTATGATATATGCAATGCTATATTATACTAGTTTTAAATTGTGTGTGTGTATGTATATAATGTATAAAATAAAATAACAGCAAGTGAATATTAATACACAATATGAAAATGTAATGAATAATACATTCTACTATATATACAGTAAATATTTTTTATTGTGAAATTGATTTTAAAAAGTTCTACCAATTGTTAAGAAAAAGCCATTGCAATCTCGGAACACATTTTAATGACATGACAGTATTTCAATTATGAAAAAACTATGAAGATTAGAAAAATATTTATCAAATATTTATTATAAATAAAAATAATACAGATATTAAATAATACATAAAATAATGAATAGCTTTTTTATAGTAAATGTCAGTTATGTATAAATTAACTATATATGTTGATGCATTATATTAATATAATATACACTATCTATCTATGTATCTATCTATGTATCTATCTATCTATCTATCTATCTATATATATATATATATATATATATATATATATATATATATATATTATTAAATACAGTAAATATTATAATATATATATTGAGGTTTTCTGAAAATCAATTCTTACCAAATTTGATGATTCCTTCCATAGTCTTTTCCTTTCTGGTGCCCCTTTAGGTGGGTAGAGGAACACAGAGCAGCGAGGGTCTCCGTGAAGGTGCTCTGCCTCTCTGAGGTGAATTCATTTAGTTTTTTCTCTCTTTCTTCAAACCAGAATCTCTGAAATGTCTCTTTTTACAGAAATCTGGCATATCTTTGCTGAGAAACTGGTGGAAAAGCGGCCAAAAAAAATGGAAATCACAAAAAATTCAGTAGTACATCTTCACAACTCTTCTTCTCTCAATGCCGCTTTTCACAGAAACCTGGCAGACCCCTGTCAAGAAACTGAAGGGAAAGAGGACAAAAAAATGAGATTACATAAGAATTCAGTAGTACATCTTCAGAACTCCTTTCCCTCTGTCAGGGAAAAGCAGAAGTGAGGGGGGAGGAGTGGAGGAATGGGAAGACTGTCTCCATTCTCCTCTGCATCCCTCTGCCTTATTCTCACAGCTCTCCCTGCAACACACACACACACACTGCACAGCCCCCACCTCTCCCTCCTTCTTCTGCTCTGTCAAATAGACACACAAGCTTAGTTCATTACTATTCACCGGGTCCTCCTAAGACGCGCAACGCTACCCTACTAAGAGAGGAGGCGAGCGAGGGGAAAACAGGCTTGTTGCATCTAATGTGAAATAGATTGTCTCATGCTTCGTCCATTCTGAAATATCAAAAGACTTCCACCTCTCCTCATCCAAAAACTGTGACGCAATAAGCAGCAATTTAATATATTCCTTTGTCTGTCCTTTTTGTTGCTCATGATACGCGATACAGGTATGTGCTGAATTTGTCTCGAGTCTTATCTCAAAGTTCCTCTTCTACCATCTTAAAACGCCGTCTTATCCCATTCACCGAATCCCTCTTGTGTTACCACCGATCTTTGTTTTTCTCCCATTTTCCCTCTACTAGCGTGCTGGGAGTGATCTGTCTCGCTTGGCTAGAGAGCTGGCAGCAGGGCTGAGGTGAGGAGAGAGAGCGAGTACACTGAGGTTAGCCATGTGAGTCCTCCAGCACTCTCAACTTCACCAGCCGCTTCCCCTGAGGAGCCGCGTGCCTCTGGGCTCTGCACTCGGTTCGATGAAGTTCAACAACTTTTTTTGATGCGAAGCTCTAAGTTTTGATAACATTTGAAAGGTTGAGTGTAATGCATGGAAAAAACTGTTTGACAAATGTGACAGAGTGTCATTGTATGCTTGTTCTGTCAGCTTTGGATTTCTGTGTGTCGATGCAGAAAAAAAGTGGACATTTTTGTTCGCAAATTCTTGGAGGTAATTCTTTGTTCATGTGTGCCAAATTCCTGGCAAGGACAGCACTCTTGCGAGTTACCTTTCCTGCACTTTTTCCTCCTCTCTCGCCGCCCTGCCTCACGTTGTTGACTGAGGAGTGAAATGAGAGAGGAAATCCTTTTACACATGATCTGGTCCGTTAGGCTTGGTTGGTGGCGCCTTTCTGCTGTAGTTTTGTGCTTGGTTACTTGGTTACTTACATTTTTGGTCTATGTTAGGTCTCTTACAGTAAACTAACTGTATGATCTCTGGACAGAAATGACTTTCTTGCTTGGGGTTGACTGACTTTTCAAACTTGGATGCGTTGGTATGAGTGGCCTAATTTAGGTTACCACAAAAAAGTCAGCATGAAATGGAAATTCACAAATCATCCATAGGATCTTTTGATTCAATCCACTTCTACAATCATTTCTTCCACTTATATCTTGTCCTTTTCTTACAATTGACTAAAAGCTCAAGAACCAAGTACCACCCTTCATTTTTTTTAAATAATCCATTTCACTTGGTTGTATGTCACAATATGGAAAAAAGATCTGTCGCTTCTTTCATTACATTGTGACTTTAATGTGCATAAATGTCATTAATTATTCACTTTCATGTTTTCTTTTATAGAACCCATAAAATGACATGTTATGTGAAATGTTATAAAATGTTATGGCCTCTTTTTTTAATATACCTGTAATAAAAGCGAATGAGAAAAAAAGCACCATAAAAGTGGTTCAAATGGCTTGTGTACAGTATTACAGGATATAAAAATGATTGTGTGAGGAAAAGATAGAAATTCAAGTCGTTATTCATGGAAAAATATTGACATCTGCCTTGGCTCTGCTTGGTGAGTTCATAAAAGTTTATGAAAGCTGTAGTGATTTATAAATGAATCATTCTTGTGAGTCAGATTTCTTGCCTCAAAAGAATTAAGAAAGTTTGGAACAAATGAGGGTGAGTAAATGATGACATTTATTGTAAGAACATTTACATTTATCTTTGGTGGTAATTTAATGAAAAATGAATGACATCACTTTATAACCTCTTTACCATCCCTTTAACATCTACATAATAATTAAACCATCAAATAATTTAATAATTAAAACATACAACAACAACAGCTTTAATGGAATAGTTCATCCAAAAATGAAATTTTTGTCTTGAAAATAGTCTTTTACTCCACATATTCCCTTCACATTTTCCAAAGAAGATATTTTTGAAGAATACCAAATAGTTGCTGGTAGCCATTGACTTCCATAGTATTAATTTCCAAACTTATTACCATCATTCTTCAAAATATCTTCTGTGCTTTAAAGCTTGACAAGCACTGTTTGAACACTCACAAAATTGCAGGTTTGAAACTAACATAATCGCGACCGCTAAAAAAATACTATATAGTATAAATATCAGTAGTACTGACAAGGACGATAACGCTAAAGATATAGTTACTTTTTTTAAATTAAAAGAATAGCTAAGTCCACACCACAACTATAATGACAAAAGCACAGAAAAATTATATAATTGGAATCACTTTCAAAACAATTTTTCTCAAGCCAATAGATGATAAAAACATTGGCAGCCAATCAAAATCACCCAATTTTAAAGAGCTCAAGCATTTAAAGCGCCAGATGACAGAACTGCAGAGCTAGTATGGACGCTAATATAATCATTGTTATAGTTATCTTTATAGTATCATTCTTGGTGTGAACACTAACAGATGCTATAGATGCTCAAAGCCACACAACTTCAACTCTTTAAGTACAGAAGGATGTGCGATGCTTTGTGCACTTATCTAGTGGGAGTTCATTTCTCTTCTCTCTCCCTCTCTTCTCCCGCTCTCCCTCTTTCTCAGCTGTCAGTCTGGTCAGGTCCAGTCTGTTTGTAGCTCTATTTTAAGCGAGGACGCAGCCGGGGGGAGGGGAGGAGGAGCAGGGGAGGATGAAGGCTCCAGGGGCGAGAGGGTGTCGTAATGAAAGACTTATCAGCAGGCCAGAACACCCGTCCAGACAGTCTATGAGATCAAGCAGCATGTAGATTTTCATATCTGTCCATTGACACTCACCTCACATATTAAAACCGTCAATAATTAACCAGGCCTGAAGCTATAATTATTCATTATCCATCAGAGGTGCTGGTAATCTGGTCATGGCTTTACGATAGACTCACTGCTCAAGGTTATTTGGAAATGACGATCATTACAATGACCCTGCTTGCATATAAAAAGCGCTGTGCAGCATTTCTGGATGCTTTAGATCTGTTACAAAAGGCTTGCTAGATTGTGTATGAGCAAGTATGGTTTTGTGGGGCATTTTGGCAGGAGATGTTCAGTGGGACTGTGTTTTTCATGCGGTCCTAAAAGGCAAGGCTCAGAACAAATTTTGGCTGTTGTGGATGCCAAAAACGAGAGGCGTCTCATCAGAATTATGGCCATCTTATCTTCTCTCAGCCAGACGGCTGTGTGCGAGCACAATCTAAACCTCTCAGAAACCTTCAGAGCATCTTCCTCTTAATCTGCATATTCAGATGGTATTCAGCGTTTTGATCATAACACAGGCCTGCTCTTGTGTGCAAGGAAGCTGCTTTTGTCTCAGATTTCCACAGACGGTTTCCATCAGTCTGAACAGCTGGCTGAACAGCAAAGATGATTTAACTTTATTTTTTTCCCTAGCACGCCTTTCATGATTCTTTACATATCAAATACAAACATTCAACTGACACACTTTCATGAAACCTGTTTCTAAAGATGACCACATTCACATACTAAATCCAAATGATTTTGCCAACTTGACCTCAACTTCTGCTCTTCAGCTATAACAATCTGATAAATCAATGGGGATAAAGCATAGGATGAATACTAAATCGTGATTCAATGCAAAAAGTGTGGGTACTAAAGAATGTTAAAGCATGTGAGTAATGAAGTATAATGTAGTGTTAATGTTTTTCTGTCATGACAACTTTAGTTTAGCATGGTAATATAGCTATGATATAACCCCTATATATAACTTATACAAGTCACTGGGTAGCAGATTCATACAGGTGGAGCTGGGGAAGGTGGAGGGTTTATGAACCCCCCCCCCTGTAACTTATACAAGTCACTGTGTAGCAGATTCATACAGGTGGAGCTGGGGAAGGTGGAGGGTCCCCTGGTCTATGCATCCATGCCTCTGCTGAATTATTTTTATTCCCGGTGGGGATAAAAAAACATCCCGCGAACCCACTCCGACCTCCCTATCCAAATCAGATGATTCACGATACGAACTTTGAAGTCCCAATCTGAATCAAATGATTTGCGATACGCAATCTGATTGGAGGGACGACGCTATGGTTTAACTGATTCAGAGTTTCAAAAAGCTCCGTTGGTATGTGTTCTTTGCTCGCTTTCTCTATATAATTTATTTGTTGTTTGAATAACCGTGGAAATGAAATCATTATAATTGATAGGCCTAACTTACAACGTTTTTATTAAATTGTGATCACGTTAAATACAGTTTCCGTTGTATTAAAAACACTTCATGACATCACCTATTATCTGGTACTTGCCTAAAAAAAGGGGTAGTTGGGTCAACCTCCACCTATAGAGTTTTATGCGCCTATAAAAAGTTTTCAAAAGCATCCCACCCTCTGGTTTTTTCTCACAAATCGCACCCTGATGGTAATGATACTAAAGCATGATACAATGGTAATAGTTTGTATACTAAAACATGTTATAATTCTAATACTGTAGTTTTTGTACTAAAGCATGATTTATTGTAAATAGTTTGTATACTAAAGCATGAAAGTGCTAATAGTTTGTATACTAAATCGTGCATACTGAAGCATGATATAATCAGGGGTGCACATAAGTGGTACGCACGTCCGCATGCGTGACCAAAATAAAAAATGCGCTGTGTAAATAAGTTCTGACAGAGCATTTGTGTACCGACATGGTTGACAGCTGTTAATGCACAATTACCATTTTAGATCGACTGTACTGTATAAGGTAATCTGTTGTGGAGAAATAGTGTCTGGCTGTAAAATGGGCGCTGGACTCTTTTAAATACTACCTATTAGGTAGAAAATTCACTTTAGAAACAGACCATCGGGCCTTACCTTGGTTGGGCCGAATGAAGGACACCAACTCTCGCATTACGCGATGGTTTCTTGCAATGCAGCCGTTTAACTTTAAAGTGCTGTATCGTAAGGGGCCACAAAACTGTACAGCGGATTTCCTTTCCAGGACACCGCAAGAGGTGTCCAAAGGAAGGGGGAGGAGATGTCACAGAGCTACTCCATGACCTTGCACAGACTATGGGGCACGTTCCCTCTTTTCACACACGTGCACACACAACCTACATTCATATAGACTTTTATGATGCTGGGAAGCCCTAGAAAGGTTGTGTGTAATATGTGTGGGGTTATTGTGTGTATTATGTCTAGTGTAAAAGTCTGTACGTTTTGTTATATATTCTAACTGTTAACATTTCACCAATTTGTCATTTGAGTTTACAAGTAACCACAGGACATAGTAATACAGTTTAAATCATTTATTGATACAAGTACAATAGATATTCTTACGGGGGCATCATTTGTTCAAACCGGTGCTGTTCAAATCTTGGTTTATTTATACGTATCATTAATCTGAACAAATACTGGTATGGGTTTTGCGGACATTACTGGGCGAATCCATGTTTTATCTGTGAACAAATGTATATCTGGTTGTTTCTTGTGTTATTGTTTTGCTTATACAAAAACTGTGTTTATGTTGAGGTTAGGTATGACTTGGATAGAACTGTTTGACTAAATGTATGTGAAATGTTATGTTAGATTTACAGATAGCGTGGTATGTTCTGTAGGCAGGGCCAAGACATTAAGAGGGTGGCCATACAATCAGTAGACTGGTGATGGTCTCATGAAAGTAGCATGAGCGTGGTCGGAGCACCACGGCCAAAGAAAGTGTGTGCTAGTATTAGCAACGCTAGTCCGTTTGCTGTAACAATAGACTGTGACACGGATGCATATTCTATTGAATTGTTTTTTTTGTTTTTGGTTTTGTTTTTGTTTTGTTTGTGGTGCTATTTCTTCGCTATGGAATTTTTGACACTTTCTGCACAATAAAACTCATCTCGAGCGGGTCCCTGCTGGTTCTGGTTGCCTTTTTCCTCCAACCATAAGGTTCATCCACGACAATAAGATTTCTATTCAAACTGAAAACATAAATCTAGGCTATCCATTGCCGTTTTCAAAGCACAATGCAAAACTGTGACATTTCACTCACTGACCGTCTTCAATCAGCAGCGCTACACACGGAAGCGCATATACTTACTTGCTGGCAACCCCCAAAATAAAAGCCAGCTGATATTAAGTTTGAAAATATACTAAAGAATGATAGTGTACTATAGCATGATGAAGGGTGCATACTAAAGCATGATATAATGCTAATAGTTTGTATACTGAAGCAGTGGTGTGCACAGACCTCAGGAGGGGCAGGGGCTAATCGTTGTTGCTAGGGCACAATTGTGGTCATAGACATAAACTGGACCGAAAGGGCACTTTAGCGCCGGCAATCTGTCTTTATATATACATAATAAATATATACAGTACACACACATATATTATATAAACAAACACTTTTATTTTGGATGCGATTAATCACGATTAATCGTTGCGCAGCACTAGATATATCATAAATAGTTTGTATACTAAAGCATAATAGTGCTAATAGTTTGTATAATAAAGCATGATACAGGGTGCATACTAAAGTATGATGCAATAGTTTGTGTACTAATGCATAGTACAAATGGTTTGTATACTAAAAATGATAGTGCTGATAGTTTTTATACTATAGCATGCATACTGAAGCATGATGTAATGCTAATAGTTTGTATACTGAAGTATGATAAAGTGTACATACTGAAGCATGATACAGTTCTAATAGTTTGTATACTTACTGTAAGCATGATACAGGGTGCATACTAAGGTATGATACAGCGCTAATAGTTTATATGCTAAAGTATAATACAGTGCTAATAGCTTGTATACTAAAGCATGATACAATTCTAATAGTTTGTATACTAAAACATGATAAAGGGTGCATATTGAAGCATGTTATAATGCTAGTAGTTTGTATAATAAAGCATGATATAGAGTGCATACTGAAGTATGATGCAGTAGTTTGCATAGTACAAATGGTTTGTATACTAAAGAATGATAGTACGGATAGTTTTTATACTATAGCATGATAAAAGGTGCATACTGAAGAATGATATAATGCTAATAGTTTGTATACTGAAGTATGATAAAGTATACATACTGAAGCATGATACATTGCTGATAGTATGTATACTTAAGCATGAGACAGGGTCCATACTAAGGTATGATACAGCGCCAATAGTTTATATGCTAAACAGCTAAAGTATAATACAGTGTAAATAGCTTGTATACTAAAGCAGGATACAATGCTAATAGTTTATATACTAAAGCTTGATAGTGAAAATGGTTTGTATACTAAAGCATGTTATAATGCTAATAGTTTGAATACTAAAGCATGATAAAGGGTGCATATTAAAGTATGATACAGTGCTAAAAGTTTATATACTAAAGCATGATACAGAATGCATATTACACTATGATTCAATGCTAATAGTTTGTGTACTAAAGCATGATACAGTGCTAATAGTTAATATATTGAAGTATGATACAGTGCTAATAGTTTGTATATTGAAGCATGAGGATGCATACTAAAGTATGATGCAATGCTAATAATTTGTATATAAAGCATGGTACAGTGCTAAGAGTTTATATACTCAAGCATAATGTAGGATGCATACTGAAGTATTATCCAGTCACAGTGCTAATAGTTTAGGCTACTAAAGCATGATACTGAGGCAAAAGGGTGCATGCTAAAACATGATAGAGCAATAATAGGGTACAAAGTAAAAGATGCATTCCTGTACCAGGACTCCATTCAATCTCAGTCAGATGCACAGAGCAGCAGCACAGTGAAGTCTATAGAGCTCTAATTATGACAGAACAGTCTGCCTGTAACCAACCTGCAAACAGCCCCACCGAAGCCCCATCTCATGCCTCTCATTTATCTTGTTTGGAGGAGGGGAATTGGGTTTCAGATAAAGCATAGGATATGGTCCTGCTCCTGCCTCAAGGCAGTGGGATAGATAGTCTACCTTGGTGTGTCAAGGTGGAATAGATTGATTTGTTGTGGTTGAGGTCTGTGCGATGGATGTTGGAAAATCTCGTTTCGATTTTATTGCCTTTAAAGCCTTGGGAAGGCTTTTTTGTGCCTTGTATTGTACACTGGAGAGCGTTTGGTGAAGATAACTTCGGTCCAGAGTAACATTTCACCAATAGGGATTAATTCTGGTTTTCTTGATTGTTTTTTCTTTCATTATCTGATGAAATGACTCTGATGAAACTGCACTGTTGCTCATACGATATTGCTTAAACTGCGCCTCAGATTTGGATGTTTCATTCTTCATGTTGGTTTTTGGTCGCAGTGGAGCTCAGATAATATCAAGGTCATGCCAGCAAGCATGAGATCCCCTTTCAGCGGTTAGTAACGTCAGCCTGTCCTTTGGGAAATCCCCCAGACTGGGATAATGTCAGGTCCATGCTACCCCTGCTGTAACTGTACAGTTTTAATTACAAACCTGCAGAGCATTTCTGTGTGTGTATGTGTGTGTGAGAAAGAGAGATGGAAAGATTCACTGTGTGAGATAATTAAAAATTCACCGTGGAAGAGTCAAACAATTATTCTCTATACAGATTTCTAATTATCCTCAGTTTACGTGTGTGTACACATTAGTGCATTTGCTGGGAGTGAAAGTGTTGCTAAATGTCAGGCAGGGGAGGGGGGTCATGCCAGCTGCACAACACTGACGTGGCACCCATACCAAATATCAGCAGACATGTCTGGATGAACTAAGGACAAGAGTCTGGGTGTTTGTGAGTTGTGTGTGTTTGTATAAATAGTTCTGACTGAGGAATTAGGCAATTTATTGTTCAATGACACAGCTAAAGTTTGACTTGCTGTCTTTTGTCAGGTACTGGTGTATCATCAGTAAAAAATGATTGAAATTCAACAAAGCAAAAGAGTTATTTCTTGTACCTTTTTCCTTTCCCCCCCCCCCCCCCCCCCCCAAATATTTCAATGTTATTTCAAAATATATTTATAAATGTAAAAAATATAAAATGTAAATTTTACACTATAAAAAGCATATACATTAAAAAAAGCAAGAACTATTTCTTTCTTTAAATATTTAAATTTTTTCCATATATTATTAAATGTAGTTAATCTATTATATAACTGGTATCAAGTTTAACAGATTTTAAAATGTAAAATGTACATTTATACATTAAATGTAACACACACACACATGTTATATGTGACACAAACGTGTGTGTATGTGTATTAGATATTTACAATACATATAATTAAATATTTGCAATCATCAGCACTGAAGATAGTATTAAACATAAATATTCAAGTCATGGGTAATTTCTCAAACCCTAAAACATGATGACTGCAGAGGGCTCAATTACTATTTAAAATCATGAACATTTGTTGCCCAAATGTTTCAATATTATTATAATTATTATACGATTTAGTATATTTCTTCTGTATTTTTCTGTTTTCTATTTAATGATTTAAAGTTTAACAGATTTTTAAACATTAAAATACATTTATAAATTGAGCAATTGTAATATGACAATAAATATATTAATGAAATATGTATAACAGTTGTGAGTAATTTAATAATAAATGGCTCCTCAAGTTTCAGTTACTGTGTAAAATCATTTCTTACCTCGTTTCACACAACTTCATTGATTAGATGTCACTATATTATGACATCTAGTGGAGACAAGAAGAAATAACCATTATTTTTACCAATAATTTTTAGTGTTTCAGGATCCCATACTGAAGTGAAGATGAAATGAGGGCAAAGAACGCACACGTTTGTGTGTCACATATAACAGGTTTCCCTTTCTAATCTCAATTTGCAAAATTTTAACATCTCTTGACCTTTTGCATTTCACATATCATCCTCTCATTAAAATGCAACAATGGTTAACCGGTGCTCATAGCCAATGCTCTTGCATAATCACATCAAATTCAAGTCTAAATAGTCATGGCCATATGTGGTATTGAATGAATGCCTGAAAAATAATTAACCTGAATGTTGCACGTTGAAGCATGAAAATCATTTACTTTTGCTCAAGTGATATTGGACCATTAGTCTAATTTCAGTTCATAAATACAAAAGAAAGCTTCTTTAGGAATTGTTTCAAACTATTTCCCACCACTAAATGTGGATAAATGAATTACCCATTGTGTGTTTTAATACAGCAGTTGATGCCAAAACTGCAAGGCAAATGAAATATGCGGTATCTGATTACAACAGGGCAATGCATTAATAATAATTATGGATTTGACAAATTGCAGCCTCTGTTAGACAATCATTTTGCAATCAATTTCATTTGGTCTCTGATGCTTCAGAGCTGCGTCATGCTGATGAGACAAATGAGGCCTCCTACTTCTATGCTGCTGCCATATGACTGAGGCCGAATACTGAGTGATATAAATATAACTACTTATCCTCAGATCTCCATAATCACAAAGTACATCCTGCAATTCACAGAATGATAGCTATGTTGAAAATTAACACGTCCTCATTCAGAATGTCAGACGTATTTGAGGTCTTAGTCTGCAATTACCTTCCAATAAGTGACTTTGGGTTAGCTTTGAGAAGTCAGAAAGTGTTTAAATGTGTTAATCAGTGTCCATTATAAAAACACACACCTGTCATCAGCTTCCTCTCCTCTAAGATCTAAGACAGCCATTTTATACGCTCCCTAAATAAGATCGCTCTCTGTTTGGTTTCATAGCATTACTGGCTATTGTTATCTAATCAGACTTGATAAAGAAGAAATCAGCATGCATATATGTGTGAACCCAATTTAAATGTTTGAAAATAGCTGCATCAGTGGATCATGGTTTGGCTGTTGACAGCTACTGAATGGTTTTTGTTGCTAGGAGAAATATGCACGTCTGTTCCTGCAAACTCCCAAATGGGTCCCCGAAAGGCAACCAGGATATGCAGATTTGAGAACACTTTGTATTGTAGTGCTGTTGCTTGATTTGTTGCAGAACATGTTTTGGTTTTTGAGTTAAGAACTTGAGGCAGTTTTGCTTTGCAGCAATATAAATGCTTCCTCTTATTCTCACTAAACAGAATACAATGTGTCACAATGTAAACTCAATGCAGCTCAACAATCCCAAAAGTTGCAAGTTACAATAAGAGATGAATAATGAAGCATTACGAGCAAGAAAAAATATTCTCTGTTAATAAATACAAGAAGTTAAAGTGAAAGTTTTGGACTTTAGGTCCACAGAACCTTGGGAGTCCTTGAATGTGTGAATTTTAAAATAAGCTGCAATTTATAGTTATTTATATATGTATAATCCGGTTGTTTTATTAATTGTATTTTTATTGTTTTATTTACACAGTAACTATAAATGT
The DNA here is from genome assembly GCA_039654775.1 of Spinibarbus caldwelli. NCBI lineage: Eukaryota > Metazoa > Chordata > Actinopteri > Cypriniformes > Cyprinidae > Spinibarbus > Spinibarbus caldwelli. Next base: position 16,828,917 of record CM077261.1, on the reverse strand, counting down.
GATTAATCTGTTAAAACTTTAAAATCTAAAAAATCTGTCTGTTTATCTCTCTTTAATTTAATTTTTTTTATTCTGCAGAATAAAGAAATTTATAAAGTTTTGAAATGACGAGGGTGAGTAAATGATGACTGAATATTCATTTTTAATAGTTTTAATAGTTTTATTTTCAGAGATAATATGTGAAACAAAACATATTGTATACATAACTTTACAAGCATAATTTTTCTCTTACAAAAGCAAAACTATAAAACAGAGACAAGGAAAGAAAGAAAAAGAGAAAAAAATGAGAGAGAGAGAGAAAAACCATGCAACTCAGAAATCATCTATTTAGCTGTATTAATTAATTTTTATTTTAATATAATTTCAATGTGTTTCTAAATCTGATTAATATGTTATGTATGAAGTTTTTATGTAACAAATTATAAAATAAATATAGTTATAGTTATTTAAAAATTTTAAAATAAAAATAAATAAATTTTAAAATCTTTAAAACCTTTAATTAAAATATCTTCCTTTGTATTCTGCAGAATAAGGAAAGTCTTGCGGAAGGGTGAGTAAATGATGGGAGAATTTACATTATTCATTCATAAAACTTTTTGGAGGTATATGCAGGTCATGCAGGTCTTCACCAGGACCTTATAAGCATATGTTTTTTGACATTTCAAACAAAGCCTTAGGACGGGTTCATAAGCCATTGTTTAACATGTACTGTATATAAGTAACACTTTGTAATTTTACAAAGCTAATGATTGTCCCATTGGCTCTCTGAATTATTTTGTAGAATAAACTTCAATCAATAATGTAACCTTGTAACAATCCATTGATACTGAGTTGAAGAGCCAGCAATACAGTATTTATAGCCAACCTTTAGAAATGAGTCAGAAATGTTCTTTTAGGAATTCCTTCTTTGTGAGATCATGCAGACATAATGTCCCATAAAGCATGCTGATGTAATATAAGTGGTCCAGTTGTGTTCACATTATCACAGTCTGATCCATGACTCTCACTGAGAATCAAAATCATTGACAGTTGAACTAAAAATCATTGACAGTTTTGAAGAGCTCTGTTGAGAGGTGATTTTTAGACATTAACTTCAGAAGCATCGCACAAAGGTTCATGCAATGGGAGGAGTGAAGGAATATAAAAGCGGGAACTGATCATCTATTCTGTGATCTGTCATCTAAACAAATAAACTGAATCCCACAGAAAGAAACATCCAGACACCAGGACTCAAAGAACTACAGCTGTGAGTGGAATAGGTTGGAGATTTTCACGCTATGTTAATTGACGAGCGTATATTAACACTTTTCAAAAGGAACTGTCAACATACACTGACATACTGGAGTGTGTTCTTCAGCTTTGGACTGAGCATAGCCTTTCTGGGGCCTACGATCCTAGATCTGAAATGCCAGACTGGCTCTACGTTACAGGAGATCACCTGGGTCTTCTTCTCCCAGCAGTTCTGCCTGCTCATCGGCAGCTCGACTGGAGGAGTTTTCACAAAAACGTGAGTAGGGCAGCGAGTCTCTGCTGAGAAACTGTATGAGGAGACCACTGGAGATGGACATCTGCATCAAGATAAACTCTCCATTACTCCATTGTTTGGGAAACACACCGTGTTGTTTAGTTTCTCTTTAGATATTTAATACGTCAGACACAGTAAAAGGCTGTCAGAGTTGATTAAACCCCTGCCTGGAGAGTTTATTCACTTCTTTGTCCCTCTTTTCCTTTTTTCAAGTTTTACCTTGTGAATCTCAGATGTTGGTTGACCTTTTATCATAGCCGTTTTATAGTTTGACACAGATTTATTGCAATGTTTCACCTCAGTATTCAGCCTGAAACTTCTTGACATCCTCAACAGATGTGATCTGAATGCAGTGCAATAAAATATGCTTTCATTGTCACCATGTCTCTCAAACAAACCGAACATTGTGACCCTTGAGCTGTGATTTACCATAAGGTAAAGCTAAAACCTATATGTTTACTTTTTTCAAAATTTCAAAAATTAAAAACTAAACTTATATAAACTTATAAAACATTTATCAAACTATTTAAAACAGTTTATTTATTTGAAAATAATCATATTAAATATTTATTATAGTTTTAAAGACATATGTCTACTGTATTTTATGGAGACCTTGCATTACCCACAGGGTAGAAAATCATCAATACCTAACTAGAGCTGCACCATTTTGGGAAATGGAATTAAAAATGTAATTTTAATTGTAATTTTTCTGTTAAAATTTTTGATTTTTATAATGAAAATTATTATTATTATTATTAAATATAAAAATAAAATAAAAACGACTAAATAAAAACAGAATAAATCACTTTTGTAACATTTCACTGTAATATATTACAAAAAAGAGTATTTTAGAAAAGTTTAGAGTTTTTAAGAAAAAATATTTTATTTTACATTACAACTGTAAAATTACAATAGTAATATTTATGGTTGTCCTAATATCTTCATTTTCAAACGTTAAATCATCAGAATGGAAATGGATTTATTTGGATGGAGAACAGCAGGGAGACCTTACAGCTGCTCTTTTATATGTAAGAACATAGTGCTGCACTTCACTCCGAAACACGCAACACGTATCTTTATTTTAATTACTTGTGCAGCACTACTACTGACTGTCTGACTAGCTGCCAGACACATGAAAGCACATAAAAAATAGAATTTAATGTGAGAAATAGAGAGGGATAATTAATAAATAGCAAGTAATCAAGCATCCAAGCTGTTTTCGTTGTGTTCTCAGGTTGTTCTGGGCCCTCATCGCTCTCTTCCTCTCCTCCTTCATCATCTCTGTGGTTTTTGCCATCATCCCACTTTGCTATAATGTGCTGTTGCTGGCGGTTGCTATGGCAGTGTCAGGCCTGGCGATGGGCATCATTGACACTATTGCAAACATCCAACTGGTGTCCATTTATAAGAAAGACTCTGCTATCTTTCTACAGGTGAGGAAAGACATTTATCTTCATATATCTCATTCAGGAGAGGTGCTACTCCATACATACAGTTCTTTACAGTGTTTATTTCAACTAGTAATATCGGTATGAAAGGCTGTTTTATTTGACTTATTTGTTGGTCAGTGATAGGCCTTTATTATGGAAAAAGATGTAGCCTAATTCAAATAGAATTATGTGAAAAGTAAGCAAGAAATGCAGAAAAGTGTCTAAAATTTAAAAATGAGGTGCCTCATTTATTATTATATTAAAGATGTTTTTCAAAAAGAAAAAAAAAATCTCCTCCTGTCCTCATCCTGTTAATATTTTAATTACAGAATAAAGCAGTAAAAAAATCTACTGTTAGGACTGTTTTTTTTTCTTTTTTTATTTATTTATTTTAGGACAGTTAATCTCATTTTACCTACAAATTCTCATTACTATTGCAATGCAATAAATGCATTACTATTTTAATGCAAAATAGGGAGTCTTTATATAATCATTATAATAAATGATAATTATAATAATCTTAATTTATATAAATTTAAAAAATAACAAGAAATGTAAAAAATAATTTATTTTAATTAAAATAATTGCAAACTGTATTCTACTGTAATACAGTATAATAAAAGCATTATCACAGTAATGGAATTCTCTTAAAAGAACGGGTCGGTTGCACCAGCTGGACGTACACCCGGTTGTAAGACTAGGCTGGACGTAAAATGCGTAGAGTTTATACCCGTTGCACCATCTCGGCGTAGTGCTACGTCTGAGACTAAATCTTACGCCTAGTCAGAAGTAGGTGTAAAGTGAAAAGCCATGATTTGCTTGGACATTATTAGTTTTTAGGATTCATGTCTGTTAATTAATTATTACTGCAGACATGAACTGTAATGTTTAAGGTCTTTTCGGGCAGGATGAGCGATATAGACTATAGCTACCACACTGCCGACAGTACTTGACCTAACATAAAATGTTTCTGTACAGCTTGTAATTATGCAGTAAAATATTACACATGATCTGGGATTATTACCATTCGACATGACGACATCTTGTTTGGAAGGATAGTATAAATGCTTGGAAATATTTCACGTCTTTATTCCACTCATTATTTGTAGCGTGGCTGACATCCAATAATCGCAGTAAATTTTGTGCTTTGTTACTTTTAATCATAAATAAAGTATCAGCTTTCAAATTCTGCCAGTTTTATTACAAAATACAAACTATAAATGTGTTTTTTTCAGCCACAGAAAGACGTAAACACAGTCACATAAAGTCACAATTACCTCAGGAAAGACATTCATTGTTCATAAACCCGATAGTCAGCTAGAAAAAAAAAAAAAACTCTAGAGAGAAGTTGCGCCTGATCGTAGTTTTAGTTGGTGCAATAGGTGTAAATATTTATCATAAAGCTGGACGTTGCAAAGCCTAGCATAGGGCTTACACCCAGCTATTTTACATCTAGCTGGTGCAACCGGCCCCAGAAATACTAAACACACAATGAAAACTGGGGTGGTGTGGTTAAGTATACTGATATCAATGTCACAATGCAAAAAAAAAAAAAAGGGCCATATTTTCTTTATTTTGTTTTCTTTTGGTTTTAAGGAGAGGAATGTTGTTTGTAAAGTGGCATAATTAAATGTATTATTTATTTACTTTATAATTAATTTTATTAATTTAACACACAGCTCTGAATTGGGTCTGCTGTCTGTGTCTTCACTCTCTTTCCAGGCACTGCACTTCTTCATTGGGCTCGGTGCTCTGGTGAGCCCCCTGATTGCAGACCCTTTCGTATCAGAGCACTGCCCAGGCAGTAATAGCACAGAAAATGCCACAGAGATAATTCACCACTTCAGATCCAGCTTCAGGTCACCTGTAATCCTCGCTGAGATTTCCCCGCACTCAGAGCCGGTGGAGGAGAAGACCAGCGTGGCATACGCCTTCTGGATCATGGCTCTCATAAACGTGAGCTGATGCATAGCCCTGTGTGTGGTGTGCAGAAGGTCTTGGGTCTCTGTGAGATCTCAGTGTTTTTCTCTCCTAGTTGCCTGTGCCGACTGCTGTTTTTGTGTTGATGTACCAAGAGAAACTGCTCCCCTTCTGCCCAAATCGCACACCACAACTGCTGGACAAAGATGAGCTGGCCATGGAGACTAAAGCACAAGAAGGCACAGAAATATCTGAACCAGACGATACAGGTACACGTCAACAGCAGTCTTAATTGAACACATGATTGTCCATTCAAAATTTGATTTTTTTTAATGATTTTGAAAAAAGGCTTATTAGGGCTGCATTTACTTGAGCAAAAATACAGTAAAACAGCAATATTGTGAAAGATTTTTACAATTTAAAATAACCTATTTTCTATTTGAATATATTTTAAAATGTAATTTATTCCTGTGATGGCAAAGCTGAATTTTCAGCATCATCACTCCAGTCTTCAGTGTCACATGATCTTCAGAAATCATTCTGATATGATGATTTGCTGCTCAAGAAACATTTATTTTTATAATCAATGTTGAAAACAGTTGTGCTACTTAATGTTTTTGTGGAAACCGTCTCAGGTTACATATGTAACCATGGTTCCCTGAGTAGGGAACGAGACACTGCGTCCTCTAGGGGTCGCTATGGGGAACACCGTCAGCGTGACCCGTGTCTGAAGCATATATACAAAAACACCACATGTTGGCCGGCGACAGCCTATGACGTCACTACCGGCACGACCACAGTATAAAGGGGCGCCGGGAAAATACGTCATTCACTTCTTCGTCTGAAGCTTGCGTCCGAAGCATGGCACCGAGCCTGGAGGACGCAGTGTCTCGTTCCCTACTCAGGGAACCATGGTTACATATGTAACCTGAGACGTTCCCTTTTGAACGTCGAACTTCGAACTGCGTCCTCTAGGGGTCGCTATGGGGAACGGAATACCCACGCCACCATGCTGAGGGGAGTGCAAAGCCAGGCACAAAAGGCGAGCACTAAGTACCAGCTCTACCCAGCTAAGGGAGTTGCCCCTAGGACGGCTGGACGGCTGTCAGTGACATTATCGGCCAAAAACCTGAGCTCCATACCCCAGAACTTACCTGTTAGGGGCCGGGCCTCCTGGACCCAGGGTAGAGCTCAAAGGCTTGGAATCAGAAGCAGAGATTCCTTTAAGGGGATACGACCAAGCGCCTAGGATAGTAACTAGGTCTTGGCCTGTCACCCAGGGGCTACTGCTTGCTCTGCATGAGCTCGCTGAAGGAACTGTCTCAACAGATCCTTGGTAGCAACACCCTATTCAAGTCAGTATCACTGGGGATACATAAGTAGAGTGGGGCCCAAGGTGAAACCAGGGCCTGACCGACTCAAAGAAAGGGCATGAAGCCACAGCGCGTAACCCATACCGTACAGGATTTTAGAAAGACCGCAAAACACTTGGTGTGCGATCTTACCACAACGTGGCTTTCAGAAAGTACACCGAGACTAGCATGCGTACTTACCATAACATGGATTGTAAACACCGTTCTAGGGTTCTGGAGGGCATAGGGTCACAGAGCTCTGGGGGAGCGGAGAACCCAACTCTAAGCATGAGAGGGAACTCAGACGCTCAGAAGGGAGCGACATGCTCATAGTTGACCCTCTATGATGAGGGGAGCAATGCTAGCTCTACCAACAAGGAGAGCAACCCCACAGGGAGGCATAGAGAGGCCTAACAACCTGAGGCTGCTGATGACAGAGCTCTGGGGGAGCGGAGAACCCAACTCTCAGCATGAGAGGGAACTCAGACGCTCAGAAGGGAGCGGCATGCTCATAGGTGACCCTCTATGGTGAGGGGAGAAAGACGCTCAGAAGGGAGCGGCATGCTCATTGGTGACCCTCTATGGTGAGGGGAGCAATGCTAGCTCGACCAACAAACATAGCTCTTGAGAGCGGATAACCTAACTCTCAGTATGAGAGGGAACTCAGACGCTCAGAAGGGAGCGGCATGCTCATAGGTGACCCTCAATAGTGAGGGGAGCAACGCCAGCTCGACCAACAAACATAGCTCTGGAGAGCGGAGAACCTAACTCTCAGCATGAGAGGGAACTCAGACGCTCAGAAGGGAGCGGCATGCTCATAGGTGACCCTCAATAGTGAGGGGAGCAATGCCAGCTCGACCAACAAAGAGAGCATATGGTCACAGAGCACTGGAGAGTGGAAAACTTAACTCTCAGCATGAGAGGGAACTCAGACGCTCAGAAGGGAGCGGCATGCTCATAGGTGACCCTCTATGGTGAGGGGAGCAATGCTAGCTCGACCAACAAACATAGCTCTAGAGAGCGGAGAACTTAACTCTCACCATGAGAGGGAACTCAGACGCTCAGAAGGGAGCGGCATGCTCATAGGTGACCCTCAATAGTGAGGGGAGCAATGCCAGGTCGACCAACAAGGAGAGCATATGGTCACAGAGCTCTGGAGAGCAGAAAACTTAACTCTCAGCATGAGAGGGAACTCAGACGCTCAGAAAGGAGCGGCATGCTCAAAGGTGACTCTCTATGGTGAGGGGAGCAATGCTAGCTCGACCAACAAACATAGCTCTGGAGAGCGGAGAACTTAACTCTCAGCATGAGAGGGAACTCAGATGCTCAGAAGGGAGCGGCATGCTCATAGGTGACCCTCAATAATGAGGGGAGCAACGCCAGCTCGACCAACAAGGAGAGCATATGGTCACAGAGCTCTGGGGAGCGGAGAACTTAAGTCAGCATGAGAGGGAACTCAGACGCTCAGAAGGGAGCGGCATGTTCATAGGTGACCCTCAATAATGAGGGGAGCAATGCTAGCTCTGCCAACAAGGAAAGCAACCCAACAGGGAGGCATAGAGAGGCCTAACAACCTGAGGCTGCTAAATGACAGAGCTCTGGAGAGCGGAGAACTTAACTCTCAGCATGAGAGGGAACTCAGACGCTCAGAAGGGAGAGGCATGCTCATAGGTGACCCTCTATGGTGAGGGGAGCAATGCTATCTCGACCAACAAACATAGCTCTGGAGACTGGAGATCTCAACTCTCAGCATGAGAGGGAACTCAGACGCTCAGAAGGGAGCGGCATGCTCATAGGTGACCCTCAATAATGAGGGGAGCAACGCCAGCTCGACCAACAAGGAGAGCATATGGTCACAGAGCTCTGGGGAGCGGAGAACTTAACTCAGCATGAGAGGAAACTCAGACGCTCAGAAGGGAGCGGCATGTTCATAGGTGACCCTCAATAATGAGGGGAGCAATGCTAGCTCTGCCAACAAGGAAAGCAACCCAACAGGGAGGCATAGAGAGGCCTAACAACCTGAGGCTGCTAAATGACAGAGCTCTGGAGAGCGGAGAACTTAACTCTCAGCATGAGAGGGAACTCAGACGCTCAGAAGGGAGAGGCATGCTCATAGGTGACCCTCTATGGTGAGGGGAGCAATGCTATCTCGACCAACAAACATAGCTCTGGAGAGTGGAGATCTCAACTCTAAGCATGAGAGGGAACTCAGACGCTCAGAAGGGAGCGGCATGCTCATAGGTGACCCTCTATGATGAGGGGAGCAACGCCAGCTCGACCAACAAGGAGAGCATAGGGTCACAGAGCTCTGGGGAGCGGAGAACTCAGCTCTCAGCATGAGAGGGAACCCAGATGCTCAGAAGGGAGCGGCATACTCATAGGTGACCCTCTATGGTGAGGGGAGCGATGCTAGCTTGACCAACAACGACCACTGGCCTAAAAATCCGGTAAACCCTCCAGAGAAGCTGCCACAATAGTGGGCTAATTACTTACACCCTAGCAGGGGAGATAGTACACTCTAAGCAAGGGCTCAGGGAGATTGCTACTTAAAAACCCCAGAAAGGGGAGCAGTCACTAAGCTAGCACATAGATATCCTCAGATAGCCATGTACCTTCCCAAAAAGAGGCGTCCCCTGCCAAGAAACTGAAGTAAAAAGACCCGCAGGTCCTGGAACTGCAGTGTTGCAAGGACACACAAATACCAGTGAGATGTTTTAGAACTGGATCGTACTCACCCATCCATAGTTCCTGCTTATGAGATCAGTCTCAGAGGCGAAATCCGAAGAGTCGGGTCCGGACCATCAGTAAGGTAGTTTCTATGAAACATAGAACTTAACCAAAACATGAAAAGTCCAGCATTTAGAGACGGTAATGTTTTTAAAACGCAGGTTTCTAGTTTCCCACCCAACCTCGGTCAGGTGGAATTAACGGTGGTTGCAGGGGAATTAGAGAGGGGAAGATGAGGGCAGATGACAGGCCCCCCGAGGGAAGGGAGTAGATGTTCAAGTCTTACTCTGGTCTGGACGAGAGCGTTGAGAACGCCTCGTCTGGATCACCTCCCTCAGGTCTTGCCTACCTCTCTTTGACCCGCGCCTCCCTCTAGCCCTACCCACAGGAGGGGGAGAGGCACGACGGAGATGGGCCAGGACCCCTGCATTGTTCGGGCTCAGACCTGGACCTTCTTGGAATGAAGGTTTTGAAGGCCGCTGAGCGCGCCTTCGCCTCCCTAAACTTCTCGACCACCGTTTCGACGGAGGTACCGAAAAGCTCGGAAGGCGAGACTGGAGCATCAAGAAGAAAGCCCTTCTCTTTATTCCCAACATCTGCCAGATTCACCCACAGATGTCTCTCCGTTACCACCATGGCCGCCATAGACCTGCCCATAGCAGTGGCGGCCTGCTTAGTGGCACGGAGAGCCAAATCCGTGGTGCGGCGCAGCTCAGCTACTTCATCAGGTGACAAGCCCTGACCCTTATCCAGGTCTTTCAGCAGATCAGCCTGGTATGCCTGAAGCACCTCCATCGTGTGCAACGAAGCGACAGCCTGACCTGCTGCTGCGTATGCCCTGCCATTTAAGCGAGATGTTTCCTGAAGGAGCTTAGATGGCAAGGAGGGAGCCTTGAGAGAGGATGTCTCGCCCACAGAGAGATAGCTAGCTAGCGTCTCTTCCACAGGGGGCATCCCCTCATAGCCGTTTTCATGCATCCCCTCAATGTTAGCATAACTGGTATGCTGAAACCTATGAATGCGAGAGGAAAACGGCTTTTTCCATTCCCTCTCAACCTCCGCATGGAGATCAGGAAGAAATGGGAGGCTCACTCGAGCTGGGGGGCTATGGCCAGAAAGATAACGCTCATCGAGACGACCTCGCGGCGCCACCATCTTGGCACGCTTCCACGGCAAGTCAAGCCTCGCCATGGCACGTTCCATAACCTCCAACAACTCGTCATACGCAGGGCAGGAGGATTGAGAGGGCTCAGTCTCAACTTCTTCGCCCTCAGACATCTCCTGCTCTTCCTGGGCATAACCCAGCAGAGCACTAGCCGCCGGATCAGATGATGTCAGCGAGATCGCATCATCATCCTGCGGCTCGCCCTCACTCGTGGCCGACGAGTGCGAGAAGGAAAGCCCCCTCTCTGACTCATCAGCCAGATCCGCCTGCAAGCCCCACGAGCTCATTCTCCTGCGTGCCTCAGCAGCAGTGGGTCTTGAACTGCGGGAAGCAAATGGCTGCCCCTCCTTCCTCGAAAAGAGAGACAGACGAGAGCGGAGCTTTCTCATAGAAAAAAGCTCACAGTGCACGCAGATTGCCCCCTCGAGGACATCGCGTGCGTGCTCCTCGCCCAAACAAAAGACGCAAAGATCGTGTGTGTCATCGGGTGTCAAATAACGAGGACACGGATGCACACATCTCTTAAACGCCTTGCTAGTGCTCGCCATAGTAACAGTAGAAAATTGTTCTTACCAGAATGCACGCTTCAAACAAAACAGTCACTGAAGACGAAGAAGAGGATGATGTATTTTCCCGGCGCCCCTTTATACTGTGGTCGTGCCGGTAGTGACGTCATAGGCTGTCGCTGGCCAACATGTGGTGTTTTTGTATATATGCTTCAGACACGGGTCACACTGACGGCGTTCCCCATAGCGACCCCTAGAGGATGCAGTTCGAAGTTCCCTCGAAAGGGAACATAACCTTTTTTTTCAGGATTCTTAGATGAATAGAAAATTCAAAAGCAGCATTTATTTGAAACAGAAATCTTTTGTAAACATTAAAAGTGTTTTTACTGTCCCTTTTGATCAGTTAATATTAATTTATTTCAAAAACAATTCTGTTGACCCTTTTAAACAGTTTAAACAGTAGTGTAGGTGATTGAAACTAACATGTAAAACCATTTATGCAATTGAAATTCTCACTCAAAATTATTATTGAGCTATGGCTTTTGTGACAATTTGTTTTACTTCTTTATTATGGTCCCCTTAGGTTTTCATCATGGAGGACATGGAAATATTTTCAGCTGCTGTATGAATGGTAGCCTGCGTGGGTTACCGGTCACGTTTTTTGGTATCCACATCTTAGGCGGTTTGGTGTTATTCATGACGGAAGGTATTATGGTGAGTGAGACTAATTATTTTCATGAATATTTTTGAGAACTGCAAGTTAATATTAATTCCTGACTCTTGAACTTCACTTTTAGGGGGTTTATGCTGGCTTTGTTTACACATATGCTGTTTCAGCTCCTATGTCTTTGCACGCTAAAATGGCAGCATACCTGAACTGTATCTTCTGGGCAGCCGTAACTGCTGGACGACTGGTGTCCATCCCACTGTCATACCGCTTCAGACCTGGGCATCTGCTTGTCGTGAACCTGGTAATCTATTATCAAACACTGCAATACAGTATAGCTCATTATTACTGTTTATAGAGTACACATCCACCCAAACTACCTGTGCATTTTTGCTATCATACTGCTTCCCTGTTGGTATCAGCTATTCGAAATACAGCATGTGGCTGTTGAGTATGTAATGAATCATAGATTTAGGATTGTTAAATGTGAGTCTCTTCTCTCTCTCTCAAGGCTGGTGTGGTTGTAACATTGCTGCTGTTACTGATCTTCTACACAAACAGAGTGTTTCTGTTTGTTGGGACAACCTTGCTTGGGCTTTTCATCAGCAGTGTTTTCCCCTGTCTAGTGGCCTACACCGAGGACATCCTAGAATATCGCGGTAAATTACACACAAAAATACATCATGTTTTATATCATGGTGGGGACCTTTAACTTTCTGTTGTTCTTATATTCTATATTACATAATAATAATAGTTGTAATTATTCTATAAATTCTAAATAATTTTATTTTATGAATTTATATTACAGACTTTAAATGACAAATACATATTTTATATTATGAATGTATGAATTTGAGTGAGTGAGTGAGTGAGTGAGAGAAAATATGACAAAACCTCCTGTTGGGGACATCTGATGATGTTCTTAATTTGATAGATAGATAGATAGATAGATAGATAGATAGATAGATAGATCCTCGCTTTGACTTTTTAAATTAAGCTAAATATATTTATTACAGTAGACTTAAGGTTATTCCACAGTTATGAACAAACGAGGCCAAACAAACACAATTTTTTTTTTTTTTTTTTTGTCTTTAGGATGTGCAACAACAATCTTAGTGACAACTGCTGGAATGGGTGAGATGACGTTGCAGGTGTTGGTTGGATCAGTAAGTTTTTAGGTTCCTGTTTTAACATTTGGGAAAGATTTTCTAAGGAATGAAAATAACCCTGAGCAAATTTCTTCTAGCTAATTCAGAAAAAAGGCACTTACAGTTTTTTGGTGTGTGGTTTGGTCATTGGATGCCTCGGTTTCGTCTTCTTTCTCAGTGTGATCCTGTGCAACCGCATCCACAGATATCTCACAGGTACAGCAAACTTACATGGTGATAATTTATGTACTGGTGAACTGGTGATATTAATACTGTAAATTGGACAACATTATATGACTCTGTCTCAATATGTTCACCCTCTAGGAGCATCTAAAAAAGCAGCCATGGTGGAAGCTCCACCAGCACCTGCTCCACCTGCTTCAGAGAAAGCAGCACCAGAACAGAAAGTTGCTGTAATACAAACTGAATCAATTAAATGTGACTCTGGATGAGACCATTCATGGGTCATAACCTGATGGAAATACTTAACAATACAACTGTAAACAGTCAATGTGCTTTCATTTATAATATTGGTGTAAAAAACAACAAAAACTCTACATAGTGATGCAATATGTTTTTTTTTTTTTTTGTATTTCTGCTAAGTTTGGTATTGGTATGTATGTTTTTTGTTTGTTTGTTTGTTTGATGTTCAGTTTCTCGCAGATAATCTTGATTGTTAAATTATGAATATTATTGGAACAGAAGACTCATGTGAGAAATGTTTAATAACAGGAGGGGAATTAAGTAATTTATGGCATAAAATGTAAAAAGTTTTGTACTTTACCCAAGACTGAAAATCATTAACACTAAATTAAATACCAGATTAAACTTTCATTTAATAATTCACCAACCTGAAGAAAAAATTCCTAGAACTTCCCTAGTCATTCAAAACAGTTATTATTGTTCACCATGTTGTGCAAACTTCATTCTGCCAAAATAAATACAGCATGTGCACCCTAGACATATTATGATTGAGGTCAGATTCTGAATAACTCACTCTCACTCTCATGTTTATCCAAACCAGCATGACTTTTTAATTCTTTACAACCCAAAACTCAAAAAATTTTTAAAAATGATTGAGTTTTTTTCCACATAATGAAGGCCACTGGAGTCTAATGTTGTGTTGTTGCAGTTAAAACATTTAATACAAACTCTGAAATACCTATTGCGTACTGCAGAAAAATAGAGCCCCGCCTATGACATGCAAACAAAAGTATATTTCTGTCATGACAGCTCTCAGAGAGTTTAGCATGGTAATGTACATGACAATGTTAATGTGTTTGGTCATGGTGGAAATAGATCTGCTATGCTGCTGCTGTGGCAGAGCAAGTACCGAGACTTGCTACTGTCAATACATCCACAACATGCTGCTGTGCGCATGTAAGAAATACTCCTGATGGGCATATAACATGAAATAACCCCCATATACAGCATACATGAAATCACCCCGTAGCAGATCTATACAGGTGGAGCTGGGGAAGTTGGAGGGTTTCTGAAGCTCGCTGCAACTACTACAGCAAGCTCTAGCCAAGTTTTAAATGTTGAGCAGCAAGCTCAATGGCTGCTGAAGCAAAAAAAAAAAAAAAAAAAAAACAGTCGGCTGCACCATGTGATGATGTCATTATGTCAGATTGAGTTTGACCTATCGGACTGGGCTATCTAGAGTTTCATGCCAGAACTTTGGATTCATGCGACAAGAAATTAAGAATTATTTTTAGTTAAATTACAGACATGTATTAAGAATTGTTCCCACGACTTAAACCGTTTCCTCATTTTAGTAAATCATGGCCATGTTGTACTAATTTGTTCGCTCATTTTGATTTAAAAATATGGAACAAATTAGTACAACATGGTCACGAGTTTCTAAAAAGTGGGAATGAATTCTTAATTTGTAGTGACGATTTAACTGAAACAAGGCATAAAAATTAAGTTGTGGGAACAAATTCTATTTTTTTTCTTCCTCTGCATGTCATGTGAAAGGCTCCATACAGAAAAAAGAAATCATCTTTGAAACGGCACAAGTTTGACTTCTGGGTGAACTGTCCCGAAATGGTTTGTCTTTAAGGTACATTCACACTAGGGAAATTTCAGGTAAAAATCAGCAAAATTTCCCATCTGCATGAATCTGCATGACCAGCTTGAATCCATTGCAAAATCTGCATTGGGAAATCTTAAGCTCTCATGCAAAATTACAGATCGCATGAGTTCCTATTGAACTTGGTTTTATCCACAAAAATTCATTGAACAATAGTAAATGTGACAACCATTAAGTATTTTATTGTGAACTGCTGAGAAATTCCCTCAAAAATGCTAGAGGTCATTGTCACACTGTTTTATATTTGTATAAAAGCAAATCTTGCTCAGCTGAACTCTTCCAGAAAGATCTTTGCATCTTACATGCACAAAAACAGATAGAAGAGTAAAAGAAAAAGTAGTGTTTCTCTCAAGCTATTGCTTTGATTTCATGTGTTTTAACTATATTCAGCCATCCTGGGATGTACAGTGTTGGATATAAAAGACAGTAGGCCTATATAGGATAGCTTAAGGAACTGTACAAACATAAAACACAGCTGCACATCAGAGATCAATCTTCTCTGATCTTCTCCGTTGTGCATCAAATACATTCATTTATTTCAGTAATTCAACTCAAATTGTGAAACTCATGGATTAAATAAATTCAATGCACACGGATTGAAGTAGTTTAAGTCTTTGGTTCTTTTAATTTAGATGATTTTGGCTCACATTTAACAAAAACCCACCAATTCACTATCTCAACAAATTAGAATATGGTGACATGCTAATCAGCTAATCAACTCAAAACACCTGCAAAGGTTTCCTGAGCCTTCAAAATGGTCTCTCAGTTTGGTTCACTAGGCTACACAATCATGGGGAAGACTGCTGATCTGACAGTTGTCCAGAAGACAATCATTGACACCCTTCACAAGGAGGGTAAGCACAAACATTCATCGCCAAAGAAGCTGGCTGTTCACAGAGTGCTGTATCCAAGGATGTTAACAGAAAGTTGAGTGGAAGGAAAAAGTGTGGAAGAAAAAGATGCACAACCAACCGAGAGAACCGCAGCCTTATGAGGACTGTCAAGCAAAATTGATTCAAGAATTTGGGTGAACTTCACAAGGAATGGACTGAGGCTGGGGTCAAGGCATCAAGAGCCACCACACACAGACGTGTCAAGGAATTTGGCTACAGTTGTCGTATTCCTCTTGTTAAGCCACTCCTGAACCACAAACAACGTCAGAGGCGTCTTACCTGGGCTAAGGAGAAGAAGAACTGGACTGTTGCACAGTGGTCCAAAGTCCTCTTTTCAGATGAAAGCAAGTTTTGTATTTCATTTGGAAACCAAGGTCCTAGAGTCTGGAGGAAGGGTGGAGAAGCTAGTAGCCCAAGTTGCTTGAAGTCCAGTGTTAAGTTTCCACAGTCTGTGATGATTTGGGGTGCAATGTCATCTGCTGGTGTTGGTCCATTGTGTTTTTTGAAAACCAAAGTCACTGCACCCGTTTACCAAGAAATTTTGGAGTACTTCATGCTTCCTTCTGCTGACCAGCTTTTTAAAGATGCTGATTTCATTTTCCAGCAGGATCTGGCACCTGCCCACACTGCCAAAAGCACCAAAAGTTGGTTAAATGACCATGGTGTTGGTGTGCTTGACTGGCCAGCAAACTCACCAGATCTGAACCCCATAGAGAATCTATGGGGTATTGTCAAGAGGAAAATGAGAAACAAGATGAATGCAGATGAGCTGAAGGCCACTGTCAAAGAAACCTGGGCTTCCATACCACCTCAGCAGTGTCACAAACTGATCACCTCCATGCCACGCCGAATTGAGACAGTAATTAAAGCAAAAGGAGCCCCTACCAAGTATTGAGTACATATACAGTAAATGAACATACTTTCCAGAAGGCCAACAATTCACTAAAAATGTTTTTTTATTGGTCTTATGAAGTATTCTAATTTGTTGAGATAGTGAATTGGTGAGTTTTTGTTAAATGTGAGGCAAAATCATCACAATTAAAAGAAGCAAAGACTTAAATTACTTCAGTCTGTGTGCATTGAATTTATTTAATACACGAGTTTCACAATTTGAGTTGAATTACTGAAATAAATGAACTTTTCCACGACATTCTAATTTATTGAGATGCACCTGTATATTCATCTAGCACTTGAAGAAAACATCTGGATGTCAATCTTTAATCTGAAAGAAGTTTGTAAAAAACATCATGATGTCATTTGCATCACATTCTAACAAATGTTTATGCAGAAAAAAAAAAAAAAAAAAAAGGAAGAACAGGTCACCAACTACTAGATTTCTTTAAAGATACATTTTATTTTTTCCTTGTAAAACAAATTTTACAAAAATCAGAATAGCGTAATTAAAACAAACATTTATTTTGGATAAATTATGATATAGACTGAAAGGCTACAGATTAAGATGGAGTTACAAGCAATAAAAATAGTCATATGCAGCTGAGAAAGCTATGGATGGTGTGCACTGAATTCAGCTCGTTTTCACCATTCTAATGGCTCAACGGACCGCTCATTTAAAAAGGTATCTATAAGCGTCAAAATATTCTTAAAAAAAAAAAAATGCACACGAAGCATCACAGAGGTCAATAATGTTTTCACTAGCTCACTTCTGACATCACTCATCCCAAAGGTTTACATCAGAGCCCGAAACTCCGCCCACCGACGTATTTCGCACCACGTACATGAAAGCATGCCAACCATGAAAGAGGTTCAATACAACCATAGAAAAAGTCATCTTAGTTCAAATGCTCAGACGGAAAAAAGCTGATTTACTAGACTGAATCAAGAAATAACTGCACGGAAAGTGGGAGAAAGTAGCGTACTAGAGCTATGTAACGTACAGTTGATGTAGCAAGAAAATCACGTGACTGAACTGCAGCAGACAAGCGTATATGTTCATTATAAGCCTGTGTTTTTTCAACGGTCAAACGCAGCTGGGATGAGATCACGTACATTAAAAGTCACAAAAACGGTTTGTTTGGGAATAAACGAGCAGTTGCGTTCTTTTCAAATGCATTTGGAAAAATTTTAAGGTGCCCGTAAAGTAAACTACAGAGCCTACAGTATAAACTGTATTTTTTTTTGGAGCAAATCATCTTCGTCCATTGTTATGCATTGAAGATCAACTGTAACAAAACGGTTTCCGCAAAAACTTCGCAAAGCTATCATTGAAACATAGATAAATATTCGTATGAAAGACCGCATTTCGATTGGGATTAGGCCAAACCATACAGATTTAGGATCGGTCTGATGATACTTTACAGATTTTGTTTTGAGATATGGTATTTACAAGCTGAGACATAACAAACATCCAAAACACTCTTTGAGTATTGTGGGAAATAAATTCTACTGCTCCTCGTTAAGAAAAACAGATAACAGACACGTTGACCAGCAGGCGAAAGAGCTCAGTCTTCGCCTGATGGAGCTTCCTCCTCAGAAACATCGTCCTTTTCCTCTTTCTCGTTCTCATTCTCCTTCTCCTCCTCCTTTTCGCCGTTGTCATTGTTTTCCTCTCCTTCAGCGCCGCTTTCGTCATCCTGCGTCTTCTTGGGGGTGGGCAACTCCTTTCTGTCTTCCTCTTGCGCCTCGTTCTCTTCCTCCTCCTCCTTGTTGCTCTCGATATCTTCATCTTTGGCTTTAGGCGAGGCCTTCTTCACAACTCTCTTCACCTTCGTCTGACGTTTGCCTCTCCTCTTCTTGGGCCCTCGGGTCACTGGGAGAAGATAATTGACTTGATTACTGTAACTGTGACAGTTAAAGGCATCTGGAGGAAGTTCTTAATTCATTCGAGCAGGAAGTGATTAATTATGAAGATATTACAGTTGATGGTAGGATTATGGGTTGCTTTACCTGAAGCCCTTATCTTGGGTTTAGGGGATTTCTTGTCTTTGCTTCTCCTGCTGACTTTTGAGTTCCTCCGTTTGGGTCGGCCATAGTCACTGTCATCATCGTCATCCTCAACCATGAAGTCTTCATCACTGCCTGAATCCTCTGTGAGCAGAAGAGAGAAGTATGAATGAAATCAACAAGTATCTCACTTTTAGCTAACATCTATATTTTGACTCTAACATAATACTCTTCATACCCCCAGTGTAAACGTCACTGTCATCTTCCTCCTCCTCTTCTTCTCCCTCCTCATCCTCACTTCCTCCATCCCCAAGAAGAATCTCCCTCTGTTTGGATGCAGCTTTAGTGGCAGCCTGACGCACCTGCCGGCCCTTCTTCCTCACAACCTTACCATCATCATCACTGTCATCTGTGCGTCAAAGAGCAGAAGCATGGTTAATTAACACGAGCTGAAGGTTTGTTAACTATGCATTAATAGGCAAAATGCATAAACAAATTACAAACACAGGCAAAATGTTACTGCGGTTTTGCTTAAGTGAATAAAAGCAAGTTAATTAGAGTGCCAACATTACAGATGAGGGCAAACTCACAAAAAAGAACAGAACAAAATTGCTTTGTAACAGCATAAAGAGCGAATGAAGAAAAGCATGAAATTTAAACTATTATTTACAATAGATATTGCATAGAGTTTAAAAGATAAATATTAATCATTGCCTACTAACAGATTAAAGTTTGTGAGGTGGGATGTTTATATTTAACATTATACACTACTAGTAAAACAAATCTATTTTCCCCTTATTTAGGATGTTTATATTGTTACTGTTTACTCTTTGAATAATTCATTAAGAAAAAAAACTTAATATACTTAATTGCCACCAGGTTTAATATAGTTAAATAAAACTAAAACCATAAAAAAAAAAAAAAAACATTTTCATTACCTGGAAATGAAAAATGAAAAACTCTTAACTGAAATAAAATAAAAGTTTTTTTTTTTAATTTTTTTATTTTTTAATACCAGCAACTAATATCAGTAACTTGATGTGATAAAATAACTACAACTAAAACTGAAATAAAAACTACAAACTATATAGACATATTAAAAAAAAATAATAAAAAAAATTACAACTTTAACTCGAATTTAAATGAAAACACACACATAATACAAACATAAAAACTAATATTATTATAAAAAAAAATTATATATATATATATATATATATATATATATATATATATATATATATATATATATATATATATATATATATATATATATATACTAAAAATAACACGAAGAATGCAAGCCATTACTTACATTTAACTAATAGTTTGTTCACATTATAGTTAGATTTCATTTAAAATATTTGTAATTAAATAAAATAAAGAACCTAAAATATAAGAACATTTACATTGCTGAATGTTAAACATGCACAGAAAGTAGCTTACATAATCCATGTCATAAGAAATGACTGAATGACTTTATATCATACATGAAGCAGTCATTCAGTGTTTGTATTGGTAATACCTGCAGCTCTTTTCCGTTTAGCTGTAGCCTGTCTCCCCCTGCTGGCCTCTTTAGCATCAAAATCACTGTCACCACCATCATCATCCTCTTCCTCATCCTCCCCATAGTCATTGTCATCATCACTGAGATCCTCTAAAATATGAAAAAGCATTTTATCCTAATATTGAATAACTGAATAAAAAAGTATTTTAAAATAAAATATTTAAATATTAAATCCTTATATAAAATAATGGCAAAAAAATAAGTAAATAAGTAATATAAATATTGACTTACTCTTGTGGTCCTTGACTCGAGAATCATCACTACATAAGAAGAGATACAGCATTTATTTTTAAGAGTATTTAAAATAATTCAGACAAAATACATGAATTTAAATAAAATAAAACACCGTAATGAATATGCAGCTCATAAATAAAATTCCAAATGGAGGAGCACTAAAATAAATACATGCATATATGACAGTGGTACTTCAACTTAAATATCACTCTTTTACAACCATTATTTATAATTTTTGCTTTCATTACTATCTTAGATGCTACATATTAATATTTAACAACATTATAATTATTCAAACAGACTGACCTGCGTTTTACAGAGGTCTTCTCAGGTCGATCCGATTCTTTAACATATTCCTCATCTGTATCAAGTCATTCAGTTGAATCAGGTTAGAAAACAACACGACTTCAAAGCACATTCAACACTGCATCTACTAAACTATTAATGCAGCACAATGTCATTATTTAACATTAATTAGAGCTCTTTTTCCATTCATTTTTATTTTAAGCATTTTCATGACTTTTCCAAACCTGGAGGAAAACATTTTTAAAAACTCCCTGATATTTCCGACTGTGGGAAGTCTGTAAACTGGGACACAATGGTGATGTATGCAACAGGATATTTGCATTAGAGGAGTTTACCTGCATCATCAGACTCCTGGAATTGTGCATAGTCAACAACCCTTTTATTCCTGTGCACAAAGAACATGAAAGGAAAAGTAAATGACCCACAAGATAACAAACACACATACAGCAGAATATGTCAATAAATCATTTATTATCTATGACCTTAAAATTAGTTCTTTGGTCTGTATTAATATTTTTATGGCACAATTTCAATGCATTTATATGTTTATATTATACGTGCTTACATTCCAATGTCAATAATCATAATATAATAATTAATGGTATTCTTGTACATTGCATTGTAAAAGTACTTTTTAATGTAGGAGGAACAATAAAACATTTAGCTTTGGTTGCAGTTTTAATTTTATTTTATTTATTTTTATTTGTCAGAACTCCAAAAATTGGCAGGTTGCTGCAAAAAATAAATAAATAACCTTTATAAACAACCTGATCTGAATGCAACAGAACTTCTCTCCAGGCTAAAAAAAAAAAAACACACACACCAAGCTTAACTGTATTAATCTAAAATAAAAATAAATAAATTTTTACTTTTTTTTTTTTTTAATTCATCCTCCATATGGCAACAGAGCTGTCACTCCTCTTATTTAAAGTTGTGTGGCTTGACTGAAGGGGCAGAGGAGACAGGGGTGCCATGTTGGAGTAGGTTAAGTGCCATGCCGCCAGCAGCAGCGCAGGGAGGGACTCTGTGTGCAGATAGGGGCATTGAACTACAGGCCCTGCAGGTCAGATTATATTCACTGCCCACAGGACCTCCTCAGTCCATAAATTATACCGACATTCCCTCCCAAGCTCCGAGAGAGCTCGCATATTACATCAAAAATACAGTCTGACAGACGAGAAACAACATGTTGCCAGTGTTAACGTGACTTGAGCTCGTTGGTTCATATCAAACGCTGTTACGAAAACAACAAAGGCGCATTTAAATGTATATTTATCGCGAAACGTAAACACGTTTGTTGATTACCTACTTAGGGGCGCCTTAATTTCCGAATGAAACCAGATCCGAATATAAAGTGCATTAATTAAAAACACAAGTTTGCAGGGAAATGGCTCAAGTCGTGTATGTTAAGTAATGGCGCGCATTGCGCTGCGCTTCTGCTCAAACACACCGCCGCTAAACTACTAAAGCTCACGGGGATAACTGTGGAAAACTCGCGAAACTTCCACCACAATGTGTTATTAGTATACCACATTTTCGCTAAACTACGAGAAAATCGTAAAGCGAATGTTTTTATTTTTTTGGCGATAATGGCTAGCTGGCTGTTTTTGTATAACATTAATTAGCCACCAGCGTGAACTAACGTTACTATCCCGCTTTTTTATTTGATGCTGGCTGTTTGCGGTTAGCATACGCACGTCTGGGGAGGCAGAAACCGATGTAACCCCGTTTTTAATGAAAATAAGTCTATACATGTATAAAGAGATGGAAATCTGCGCGTTTACGTGTGGTTTTAGCTGTTTTGGGTCGCAATGTAAACACGCGCAGAAAATGCTGGTTAGCCACTTAGCATTTAGCAAACATGGAGAGACCCACACACAGATCGCATCATGTGCGAACCTGCGATTACTGTACAGCAGGAGACAAACAAAACGCGCTTACCTTGAAGGTCTCGCCATTCTGCACACAGACTGAGAGACTTTTGCTATCCCAAACTGCAATTTTATCTGAAAACCAAGGTACTGGCTTTTTGCAGCTGAAATCCAGGTGTCTCCTGCTGCTGGAGAGCGCTTTCTGTAGCACGGAGCTGCGCGAAACTACCCGAATGCAATGCAAACTGCACTAAAGACGCGCAAATGTGTGCGATCTAGAGCATGTGTTTGCACGCCGCGTTGGTCTGTGTGGGTAGAAAATGGAGAAATGTTGAAGTAGCCACAGGCCTGATTGACCTGGTTAAGCCTGCTGTCGAATAGTAGCTAGCTAATTAGCCTCTGCCTGGCCTGCCAGCCAGGATTCTCTTATGAGTAAAAGTGGGATGGGAGTCTGAAGAACGCAAGATGCCCGCAAACCAGGATTGGATGACCGCACTCAGCAACAGTGCTTTACTACCCACTGATTCACATAGACAGATGGTTAATCAATTGATTAGATTATTTTATTTTAACTATTTCAAAATCCAGTTTAGTCAGATAATGTTATTACCGTGAGATCACTCATTCAATCAGTGTAATAAACATACTGGTTTTAGGGGTGTTTCCAATATCACTAGAAGGACATTTAGGAGCATTAATTCTGATTTAAAGAGGGTTATGCTAACTGAGATTGCTGAGAATGTTGTGTTGCCATTGTAGGAGGCAACAGGTGTGTGTGTGTGTGTGTAGGAGTTGTTTTATTTCAGACACTTGACTTCCTTTTCATTAGCCATGTTATTAAAACACAAGCATTGTGAACATGGTATAATCTAATTTCTTCCAGGTTGTCATGTTTATTAGCATAGTCAGGGCCGTCCCTGGATCGGTGCGAGGTAAGGAGCGGGGGCCCCCTCGACCGCACCAGTTGCACCGCCCTAAGGACGGCCCTGGCCCCTGAGCACAGTAATAAGTGTTTATACTAATCTGAGTCAAACATCAGCCTCGTTGCACAGTGCTGAAAATAGGTTAAGAGAAGTGATTGTCAGAGGGTCAGGGTACAAAAAGCATTTACTCACAAATAAAGAAAAGCACTTTGAGACAGTGTGAAACTGCTTCTCCTCACTGGTAGATTCATAATTTGAACCAATGAAGGTTTAGCACTGGTATAGCAAAAGATAAGCATTAAATTATTTGGACATTTTGCAGAAAATTAAAATGAAAAATAAAAATATTTTGATAAAAAAAAAGATTCATAAGATGTGTCCTGTGATTATGTAATTCAAATATAATAAAGTTCTTAAGGGTGTTGAACTTATAAAGTTATCATTTGTAACAATAAACATGTCTTTGAATGAGGTTGTTTTCTGGGTATAAATTAGCTTTGACATTGTGAAATAAAATCAATTAATTTTGAAGAAGAATAAATAAAAATGAAGGATAGTTTAACAAATCAGCATGATCTCAGATAAACAGAAGCATGTCTAATGTAAACTGTCTTACTGTGTGAGAAATTGCTATTTTGAATTCATGTTTCTGGGTTTGCAGCTCTTGTAAACATTAATCTCTAACTTAAAATTAAAATCAAACATAATCTTCCATCTAACACACACAATACAATAATCATAAGATGTAATACATCAGAGTTTAATATGAATCTTGATATAGCTACTTATGTTTGTTTCCATAAGAGTGCATTATATATTCATCTCTTCTTTTTTCCTTTGGTCTTTTTTGATGGCTTGCTTAAAGCAAAAAAGTGCTTTAATCTTAAAATGAATATCAAAAATACTGAAAATAGAAAGATTGAAAAATCATGTCATGTTAGTAACAACAATAGCACATCTGAAAGATTAAAACAAACTATTTATTTAGCAAAACATTGTTACATATATCCCATGTAGCCTATAGTTTATTGTAAAATGTGTTGTATAATTTGTCATAGTCATATAAAATATTTTCACAATTAATATTGGCTGATATAAACGGCTAATATTTTCACATGTTAAGATTCATAGCTTTAAAGGTTAACCATTTTATTAACTGGTTTTAAGATTTTTTAAAATTGAAAAATCTGGGCCTGGGACAAGGGGAAAAACAAAATCCATAAATAAAAGAAAATAAACTATAAAGGCAGAGTAAAAACTCCAGTCATTGTGATCCTCATGGTCAGTGTGTAAAATTAAAGTATAGCTTGATGCTGTACACAAGCACTGGAAGTGTTTAGTTTTGTGCTGCATACATAATTTATATTCTTAAACCTTTTTTATATAACTATGACATTTCATGTCGAACTGTATAAACCAGTGGCGCTGTGCTTCATTCCTTTAGCACTTGCACAAATCTGCAAAGAAAAAAAAATCTATTTCTGTCAAATTAAATGGCGTTTGAAGTGGGTTACAGGCCTCCAAGTGGCGATAGTTAGTCATAATAATGGAAAAGGTGAGCATTTCGACTTGAACTTTGACAGATACGCTGCCGCAAAGCATGATGGGTAGGAATGGGACTCTGAAAGTATGGCGTGTGGAGAAGAGCTGTAAGTGCTGCAGAATGAACAATGAGCACAGATGAACTCATTACAACATCATTACACGGATGTAATGTGTAAGCTTGTTTGAACCTTCTCTCATTTCTTCTTTTTAGGGAGAAGAAAAGAAGCAGAATAGAGGCGCTGACTGAGAGGTTAGTGATGAAATGCTAAGAGCTGGCTGCAGGTTTGAGGATTGCTCAGCATAGGGACTGACTGTGAAACTCATCCTGCATTTGACTTGTAAACAAAGCGGATAATGTAACAAGAATCTAAAGATTAATCAGATTTTAATTTGTGAAGGGCAAGATATTTGTAGCACACATAATGTGGAAGTGTAATGCTGCTAGGCTTGTTAATAACATTCAGGGCAGCTAATGAAATGTAATATTACTGTATGTGGTGCAGTATAATGAAGTCCGATGGTTTTAGGTCTAACACTGGTCTGTGTTCAGACAGAACACTCAGTAGCTCATTGACAGATAAACCATGTTCAGAAACCTTGGCAATTGGCATTTTAAACCATATGCATCACAGTTAAAACCGTATGAGTCAAATGTTTGTAAATTCATGATTCAAGTGCAAAGTCAAAAAAGAGATATAAGATTTATAAAGACAAACTTTATCAAACATTTCATTAAGAAATTAGAGCCATATTCCCGCCCCTCCCCTTCACACACCCAGACTTTGAACCTAGTGAGGAGGTGAGAAAAACAACTTGCTTACTTTTTAGTACTTTATATTATTTAGTTATTAATATTTAGTATTTCTGTTTTTTATATTTGGACTTTTTTTCCTCATTTTAAAAGACAGTATAGTTTCTGTTGGAAACATGCAAAATCCTGGTCATTGGAGCTGGGGGTCTTGGCTGTGAACTACTGAAAAACCTGGTAAGGTCTCTATCTGTATTTTAAATCCAGTCCCTGATTTTTTTATTCAGTGAAACTTGTTGATAATACTTTTTTTGTTTGTTTTTTTAAGGCTCTGTCAGGTTTTCGTCATATTCATGTTGTGGATATGGACATCATTGATGTCTTCAACCTCAACAGACAGTTCCTCTTTAGGTACGAATGTGTGCATTTTAAAACGGATATCCGAGTTTGTTGGCACCTACATTATTTAATTTTGTTCATGCATAACTTCTTAAAGGTCCAAAGATGTTGGACGACCTAAAGCAGATGTGGCAGCTGAGTTTATAAACCAGCATGTTCCTGGTTGTAATGTTGTACCGTATCCTTTAAGTTAATGCCTCTGCTATTACTATGACTTTACACTTACTAAAGTGCTGAACACATGTGCTTAACATCTCTGTGAATGAAATATAGCATTTTCTTAATTTGATTTCAGACACTTTAAAAAAATTCAAGATTTTGATGCTTCATTTTATATACGTGAGTGCAGATTTTTCATTTTATCTAAAACCATCTCTGTGAAGTATTTATAGAGTCTGTGATCTATGAATATTTCTTCTTTTCCCTGTAGAGTTTCATATTATTGTTTGTGGACTGGACTCAATCATTACCAGGCATTGGATCAATGGGATGCTGGTCAGTTGTGATACATCAAATACATTTGACTATGAAAACTGACTTGAATTTTATCAAAAGCCAGTAAACAAATGTTTGCTAAATAATACACTGACACTACCAGCACTTTAAAACTAAACAGCCCTCTTTCTTACCACTGATGGACATCCCAGGTTTATTTTTGAGAAGCCACAAAGCCATTTCATTTCCTCATCCATCTATAATATTTGTTTTTGCAAATATTGTATGTTTTAGTTTTTAAAAATAAATGAAATTAAAGTGTCTAATATACTTGATTTGTTGATTTTAAAATACTTAATGATGTACAGCCAGCATGTCATTATTGCAAAATAAACCCTCAAAGAGTGATCAAGACTTTTATGTGAAATTCTTGTAGAAATAATGTAAAATTATGTGTAAAATAGTTTTGCTATTGTAAAATAACTTATAACTAATTTTTATACCATTGGAATTTCATCGCAAATCCTTTTCTTCCCTGTGGATTTTATTTTAAAGCCTCACTGCTGACTAGTCTGTGATTAGTGAACTTTTTGAAGTGCAGCTTTGACACTTCCAGTGTAGACATGGTGCAGGATTTTTTTTCATATTCTGTGAAATTTAATTAAAATTTCATTTTTTTTAGTGAAAAGGAAACTGTGATATTACCTTACCATCATATAATGTCTGTTACAGTAGCTATAAGTCATGACAGACGTGTTTTGGTTTAACTGTAGTTGGTGTGGTTTCTCTTCAGTTGTCCCTGCTCTCTTATGAAGATGGAGTTTTGGATCCCAGCTCTATCATTCCTCTGATAGATGGAGGGACAGACAGAAGGCTTTAAGGGGAATGCAAGAGTCATCCTACCGGGAATGACAGCCTGTATAGACTGCACACTGGAGCTTTACCCACCACAAGTACTGTAGTCTCACCCTCATATGCTGCTAATTCCATTCATCATTGAAAATGAAGGGTTTGCTGTGACCATACAATTATACATCACTCGTAGTGCTGAGATGAAGTGACTATCTGCTTTTGTCTGTGTTCTCTTTAGATTACTTTCCCAATGTGCACTATTGCCTCAATGCCACGGCTACCAGAGCACTGTATAGGGTATGTGAGTGCTGCAGTGGCTCAAAGAAAAACCCTTTAGAGCTGTGTAAGCTCTATATATATATATATATATATATATTTCTTTTTTGAAATTTTTGATGGTGCATTGAATGACATTGACGTGCTATTGTTGTGTGTCTGCAGTTGCTGTTGGTCTGGATGGTGATAACCCAGAGCATGTTCAGTGGGTGTTCCAGGAGTCTTTAAAAAGAGCAGCTGAGTTTAATATCACTGGTGTCACCTACAGACTCACTCAAGGTAAAGCTGGCTGGAATGATGCATCTGAGAAACTTCAAGAGTGCTTCCTTATAGACTGTAATTCTAAGATGTTCATGCGTTTCTTTCAGGTGTGGGTATGCGAATCATCCCTGCTGTTGCATCCACAAATGCAGTCATCGCTGGTATGGATTGAACCTAAGAGGAAACAACTATTTTCCTCCCTTAGTTATTTTTTTATTCTTAATTTATGTAGTTTTTAGTTTGTAAATTTATTTTTTTTTGTTCCCCATTTTCAGCTGTTTGCACCATAGAAGTTTTTAAAATTGCTACAAGGTGAATGATTTATACATTTTGATTCCGTCTCTGTCATCTCTAGTCACCAAATCTAGTCCTTAATTTATGTGTGTCTGTTTTCTTTCAGTGCATATATTCCATTGAATAACTATCTGGTTTTTAATGATGTGGATGGATTGTTTACTTATAGATTTGAAGCAGAGCGAAAGGTAATGAGGGTAATTTTCATTTAAGGTCTCTTTATAAAGATTCACCTTTTTGAAAGTAAAAGATGTGAAATGATCTCAGTTGTTGTTATTGCCTATTATGACTGACAGGACAACTGTTCAGCATGTAGTCAGGTTCCTCAAAAAAACTACAGTTCCCACCATCTGCTAAACTGCAAGAGGTGCTGGAGTATCTGACTGAGAATGCTTCTCTGTGAGTACACGATTCCCTTTAACTCTCTCTCACTGCAAATGTTTTCTAAATACTGATCTACTTGAATTTAAAACAGTTTTTTAGTCAAATGAAGTCCCCAACTATCACTGCAACCCTTGAAGGAAAAACCCTTGTGTTGAAGAGCTGGGATTGGCGGATGTTGCTGATGTCACCACACCTCAGTCTGTCCTCTTCAAGCTCAACTTCACATCAGAAACATGCAGCATTAAACAAGTACAAAATTAATTTAATGGCAGAGGTTCCTCAGATTCATCCACAACAGTTTATTTGTAGCATATACCTAAATAACTTCCTTAGTGTGTAGAGTCTGTATTTGCTTTGTACTTTAAATTGAAATATCGTGTTTTGTTTTCTTACTAATTTGTAAGTCATAATTTATGAGGAATGTTGTCATTATATCAACCAACAATCCAGATAATTTTAGGATTATTATGCAAAGATTATAAGACCTGTACCACAAAGCAAGTTTAACCAGGTATGATTCAGTACCACAAAGGTGGATTGGTATTCATTGGGATAGTAGCAAACACTGCACAAATAACTTACTTCAGTGCAAGTTAGTCTCAATCACAGGTCACAAACATGTATTTGACCAGTCAGCATGTCTCAGACATGCAGTGAAGTCACTCATTCTGTATCTCTCACTTTTTTTTATATAATGAACAATGATGAAACCAATCCTGTGTTGAATTTCTTTAAATGGTTTTGTAGTACAGGTCTCTGGTAATCCTGTGTCAGTTGCAGTTTTTGTTTAGTAGGTAGCAATTTACAATAGGGTCTCATTAGTTAACATCAGCTAATGCTTTAACAATGAGCAATACATTTGGTACAGTATTCATTGATCTCAGTTAACCTTAGTTAATAAATAAAAAAAAAACTGTTCATTGTTAGTTCATCTTAGTTCAGATTATTTTAATATTAACAGGCAGCTTGATTTTAGTAATGTATGAGGAAATGATAAAATTAAACTTAGTGTTTTATTGTTGTTAGTTTGTGAACTATAGTTATCCAATATTAACAAGTGGAACCTTAGTGTAAAGCGTTACCATTATAGTTTTATTTCTTTTGCCTGCCTTTGTGTCTTGTAAAATATGTTTTAAGTTAGTGTATGTACATATTGTTTTTGCAGATATTTGTGAATGAATTTGACCTGTAATAAATTCTTTGAAGTTATTTAACATTTATTGGCAAATTTATATTTTAGTTGAAATATGAGGAAACTGCAATATGTAGCTGTATTCACTCTGTTGCTACACTTTTTTTGACTCGGTTTGGACTCCCGGTTTCTGTTTTTGACCCACAGCTTCGGACTCTCCTCGGATTGGTTGATAACTCGGCGACTGAAAAAAACCCGATCCTTTCATGGAAATGGGAGCGATTGGTGTTTTATCAGTGTGTGTAAGTATGCGATATGCAGACTACTAACAATTCACAAATAATGACTGTCCAGGAAAGAACTTTGTAAAGTTTCAGAACATTTCAAAAATGCATCAGAATATTTGCTTTAATTGTCAAATAGCGAATTGTAAATTTGTATTAGTGTACATGTAGAAACACTGTAATAAATATAATGTTTCCTGGCTATGCACTCATAGATATTGAAACTTACATTTATTAGAAAAAAAATACTTTCTCATGCATACCAAAAATATACTTTTTATGAAATCACTGGACTATAAAAGCTTAAGACGTTTCGGTGTCTATTTCTCATGCATAGTGTGCTATGCTGTGCAGTACAATTCCAAGGAAACATTCCTGATTTTTTTCACTACTGAATCTTTGGCTTGTGCAGGTGGAAACACCACGAAACGTGTTTGGTGTGCCCCTCATCAGCTTGAGGAAGAGCGGACAGATGAGGCAGGGTCTTCCTCTGGTGCTCACGCACATAGTGGAGTTTGTGGAGAAGCATGGTGTGTTTGACAGTGTTTCTCAGTCACTTGTATGCAGAGATTGTTTATTTGTTAAAATGTGTGTCAGTAAGAGTGGCCTGTTCAGAGCTGGTGGGTCAGTGAAACGCTGCAAGGAACTGAGGAAAAGTTTTGATGAAGGAGGCTTTCCAGAGTTTGACTGTAGGGATATTCTTACTTCGGCCTCCTTATTGAAAGTTTTCCTCAGGGAATTGCCTGGTGGACTTATTCCAGATCCACACATGACACAACTGTTGAAGGTGTTCGGGGGTAAGTGAAGATGAAGTGGCGATGAGTGAACATTTTAAGTACTTGCTGCACAACAAAACAGATTGTATCTCGCAGATTCAAAAAAGGAAGAACTGAATGAAGCTGTGAGAACAATCCTGAACAGTCTTCCAGAGGAACATTTTAATGTCGTCTGCTACCTAATGTTCTTCCTGTCCCGTGTTGCTACTGAGAGTCATCTAAATCTTATGACATCTGAGAACTTGTCAATAATTTTTGGACCCTGCATATTTCAGTAAGTGTTTGTATGTGTGTATTCAGCTGATATAATTTGTACTTCAGAACACATTACAAAATAACAACACAAAGGACTGAGGTGTCTAGAATTACATGCACAAGTTTTCAGGATATTATACGACAGAGACCAGTCAGATGGAGTTGTCAATCACAATGAAAATGGATGTGTGGTGTATTTAGTAAGGTGACACGTATTTGTTATTTGCATGTGCAGCGTTCCTCTCGGTCACTCCATGGTTGAAGAACAGGGGCAGTGTAATGCTTTGATTGAGCACCTGCTGGACAATCTGATCCACCTGCTGCCAAACATGTACCTTCATACATCCACCAGCAACACAGCAGTGAGTTTATACTGAGTTATAAGTTTGTTTCAAATGATAGTTGCGTCTTTGTGTGATTGGGTTGATGAATTAAACCAGGATGTTGTTAAACTATTACTGTTAGTCATTGCTAGTGTGTAAGAGTGAAAATAATAACAGATAATTCTTTAGTTTTGTTATAGGCTAAGTGAGAGATTGAAAATGTTTAGAAATGTGGTTGTGTGTTTGAGGAGGGAAGGGACTGGACTAATGAAGAATGTGTCCAACAGCTGGCACTCACAGAGATCAGGTACGTTTGCTGAAATCACACACGCATGTGCAGACACACAGGATGGTGGTCATTATAGGTTTATTATAATTAGTTAATTGTAGCGTGCTTGTCAGTCATCATTCATGCTTGTTTTGTGTGTGTATGTTCCAGATCCAAGCTGCCCAATATTGGACGACTTGGGCGACTGAGAAAACGGTTAAGAGGTTTTTGGAGAAAGTTGTGCTCATGTACTTACAGGTACACAGTAGGATCACAGTAGACAACATTTTTATGTCCAATGATGAAAAAGAGAGAGAAAGAGACTGTTGTGGTTGCCCTGTACATGTGCTCATAGTAGGTTTAGAAATTAAGTTTTACTATGAATAAGATTAGATGAGAGTAAGTTAAGATTAATATTATATGGGTCATGAATATGTTAAGTGTATAAACTTTGTTTTCTTTTTCATTCTTTCTGTATCACTGCTATGTGGTGAGAGTGGAGAGGCCTCTGCAGGAGTGGAAACCCAGATATAGGAGAGTAGAAGACACTATGGCTTGTGAGGTTCACCACAAAACACTGGGGCCAGGTTCACTGCTAGACAGTGGTGCCAGTGAGGGTCATCAGAACACAGTGGGGTTGGTTAGGGTCACCGGAAGACAATAGGGCTGGTGAGGAGGATCACCAAAAGACACTGGTGCCGGTTTGGGTCACCACAAGATACAGTGCCTGGTAAGGGTCATCCAGAATGAGGGTTACCGCAAAACACTGGGGCCAATGAGAGTCACTGCAAGATAATGAGTCTGGTGAGGGTCGCTCGATGACACTGGGACTGATGAAGGTCACCCGAAAGGCAATGGGGGCAGTGAGGGTCACCACAAGACACTGGGGTTGGTGAAGGTCACTGTAAAACACTGGGGTCAGTAAGGGTCACCACAAAGACACTGGGGCCAAGTAAGGATCACTGCAAAACACTGGGGTTGGAGGGGTCCTTGCAAGAAATTGGGGCCAAGTGAGGGTCTCCGCAAGACGTTGGGGCCATGTAAGGGTCAGCCGGAAGACACTGGGGCAGGTGAAGGTCACCACAAAGACAATGGGGCCAAGTAAGGGTCACCGCAAAACAGTGGGGCCAGTGAGGGTCACCACAAGACAGTGGAGCTGGTGAGGGTCACTACAAAACACTGGGGTTGGTGAAGGGCAAGACACTGAGGCGGGTGAGGGTCATCCGGAAGACAGTGGGGGTTACCACGAGATAATGGGGCTATAAGTGAGGAGATAAGTGAGGGTCACTGCAAGACATTGGTGCTGGCGAGGGTCGCAGCAAGTCAGGGAGGGTCACACAGAAGACACTGGGGGGCGGTAAGGGTCACGGCAAAACACTGGGGAAGGTGAGGGTCACTGCAAAGACACCGGGGCAGATGCGGGTCACCACACAACACTGGTGCTAGTGAGGGTCACCAAAAAGACACTGGGTCCGGTGAGGGTCATTTGGAAGACATTGGGGTTGTTGAGGGTCATCGCAAAACACTGGGATCAGTGAGGGTCACTGGAGGTGGTGAGAGGTGATGGCAGGTGTGATTATGAAGACAAATACAGATGCTGATGTTGCTGACACAATTAAAGCTTTTTTTTTTTTTTTTTTTCTTGTTTAAGTCTGTACACAGTCTTTAGTTTCTGGTTGTCCAGACAAGCTGAATTTACAAAATATCAAATTTAGCAAAAGCCAAAATTCTGCACTTAAAAAAGTTAAGCTATTTACAAATGTATGTACTCCAAAATCAGGTATTTATATTTTTACAAAACGCATATTAGAATTTTTATGAATATCTAAAATGTCCTTTTATTGGGCATAAGTTAAATCACATGTATTGGTGGTGCTATCAAATACTATATGGAAATGTTAGTATGGCGGGTATAGAATAAACAGTTAGTTTCTTCCTGAAATTGTCAAGAGCCGTCGCTATTAAATATCCTTCTCTATCGCGTAACTAACACAAGTAATCGCCTTTAGTGTAGTAATAGAGAAGATCTGAATGAACAGATGGTCTCTTGATTAAGTTTGATACTGACGCATACAGGAAGCATCTTCCAGTCAGCCAGTGCTGAATTAGTACATGAAGAGGAGGGACACATGTTTTCCTGCAGAAATACAGGTAAGGCAACTCTAAACTTTAATTTTTAAAAGGAGCAGGTCGAAACATTTGTATTTTCTGTTCGTTAATAAATTTATGCTCAAACACTGTATGTGTAGGCTTCATGAAAATGATGAATAACGTAAACGCGGCGTGACTACGTATTACGTCCGCGATAACTTGCAAAGATCAAAAGTTATCCAGCAAATGAAAACTGCGCAGGTATCGCATTATTTTATTAAGGTGCTTGTTTCATCCTTTGCATTTTTTTGTCATATGAAGAAATCAGTGAAGAGAAATAGTCCTCGAAAACAATATTGACACGAATAATCTAATCTACCACAATTTTCTTTCTTTTAGGAGTCAGGAGGTGTAAATTAGTAACGTTATGCCAGTAAACTGAGTAGCAGATTTTAAGTATTGGTTCTCATTCGTTTATAATAGCGTTTCTCCCTTAACCTCTATGATGTTTTTTTACTTTAATTTTGCAATATAGGCTCATCAACAAACAAATTGTAAGCCTATTACTTTTTATTATTCACTCTTTAAGGGTGAAAAAGGGGATTTAAAACTAAAAAACTTTAAAACGAAAGAAAAGATTATAAACCTGATTAGTATATCCTTGCATCTAGGCTAATTAGCATCATATTTTGGTCTATGCATATTTTTTTGTTTGTTTTTGTTTACATATTCATTTCACATCCTGTCAGTTAAATATAGTCATGATGAGCTGGTAAACAAGTGGATCTAGATAGGCTTTACAGATTATTTAGAAGTTGCTACTGTGCTTTGGAAATGTGTGAATATCCTAAACATTAAAAATGTTATCCTGACAACATTTTTGTTATTATCTTACCTGGGAGAACTGGAAGAACACTAGGGATCAGTTTTCCATAGTCGGGTACTATATAAAAGCTTGTGTTTAAAGACACTGTGTCAATAACAGTCAGATGAGAGCAGTCACCTCTGAGCTCACTCCTGCAGATCAGGAGATGAAAGATCAGATTAACTCTGGGGACTTGACAGTAATACTGACACTAATCTCTAACAGCATTTTATTTCCCTCACACTTTTTGTTTCTTTCTAGACCTTGGATATGATAAAGATGATAACAAGGATGATGCAACTGAACCTCAGACACTCTTCTGCGCTTGGTGGCTCGCAGATGACAGAACATTAAGTGAAGTGTCATACTAAATTCAGGTATCCTCTAAAGATCTACCAGTTTGAGGCAGAGCAATTACTATGGTTAATAAGATGAATTGAATGTATGATGTGAATGTATTTTGGCTGTAAGATTTGGTCACATTCTGTTATTTTTAAATATGTTATAGAAATAGGCTTTTGTAAGTACATGATGCATGCATATTACTAAAATAACGATCAAAATACACCGCTTTTTTCTTACAGAAAAATGCAAGCATGTCTTGCAAAAGAGAAATCTGTGTGAAGTGTATCTACAGGAATAAAGTAAAGCGGAAACCAGGGGCTTTTCTGCTTGTGTGTGTGTGGCTCCTCTGCTCACAGTCAGTGTCCAGCAGCAACCAAAGCTCTCGAGGCCAAACTGGTGAGCTAAGCTAGTGCAACATCTCTCCCCCTTTCGTCTTTCCCCTCAGGTCTAATTAAACACACTGGACACACAGTTATAGGGCCCCTCTGAGAGCACAGTCAGACCACTGCTAATAACAGCTAAAGAACCATTTGCCACCCATTACAACTCATTCAGTAATTCAGTCATGACGTGTTTGGTAGATTGTTTACTTGCATACTTAAAAAGTCAAATAATATATATTTATATATATTCCATCAAGAATTCAGTTCCATGTGTCAAATTAACCAAAGTTCAGAAACTTTACTAACTAAAATGTTTAATTTTGTTCATTTTTAAGTTTTAAGTTTTTTGTGAAGTCACTGGATCAGAGCTCAGCACAGGCTAATTGTAGTGTTGTGTATGTCCATGTGAGGGCGCCTGAATACTAGAAATAATGTTGCTTGTGCCTCTATTTTCACAATTTAATATTTCAAGATGTGTGTACACGCAATATAGCAAACATTCTGCATGAAATATCTCTGTCTTTCTGTCAATCCAAGGTCGGTCTGAAGTTAAGCCGGGAACCTGTGAAGTGGTGGCAGCTCATCGTTGCTGTAATAAAAATAAAATAGAGGAGAGGTCTCAGACGGTCAAGTGCGCATGTCTCCCTGGACAGGTTGCTGGGACCACCCATGCCCAGCCTTCATGTGTAGATGGTATGTCCACTGTCCATGGTGACAGCTTTTTATATTATTTTTGTGTGATGCTGCTTCTACACCGATAGGTGTCAATATAGTCCATAATAACTGTATTATATTGATCAAAACAAATAAAAAATTACTTGTAGGACAGCATAAGCTAGAGTCAGTGATATTTTAGTACCGTTGACATTCTGTTATAATTTTTGTTAATATTTTGAATTAGATTTTTAAAATTTTGTTTGTGTATTGTTTTCATTTTAATTTTATTTACTTTTTGCAATTTTGTTTTATTTATAAATTTTTTTTATGTCTATACAGTTTTTTTTATTATTATTATATTTTTCATTAAATTTCAAGTAATGAAAGTGTTTTTTATAGGTTTAGTTTCAGTTCCAGTTTTAGTTAATATTAATAACCCTGGCTGCATTTGATGGTTTGCAAACTCCTGTTGGCTCCATTTTAGTTTCAGAAACAGGTTGGACGTTTTTCTGTCTTCTCGGACTTGTCTTGGACTCGTTGGTATTTGGACTCGGACTTGGTCATTGGACTCGCCAAATGTTCTAGTTGGTCTCGGCCGAGTCCAGCTATATATGTTTTTTTCTCTCTTTCAAAACAAAACCATTAATCTGGCTCGCTTATTCGGAAAATGGGTAATGTAATTGGTTTAATTCACAATCCATCTAGAACGGGGATTGCCATTGGTCGCCTGGTAAATGCACGGCTGCTTCAGATGCCTGGCTCCGAGTGTGCGCGCTGCGCGGAGGCATAAATCATTTTTGATTTTGGCCACAGACACAATGTCGACGAGTGGCATAATACAGTTTGGTTTTACAAAGTCCGTTGGAGTTTTTCCTCTCTTCCACCTCACTTTCTTTCGCTTTTAAATAGTTTAGAAATGCCCGTGGGCATTTTACTTTGACTTTCAATAGCGCAATTCCGCGTCAATTGCTTATCTATAACTTACAACGACAAATTTTCTGCAGTAAACATGGGATTTTTATTAACAAAACGAATAAAAATGCATCATTACCATGCTATAAGCCTAATATAAAATAACAAACTTACAAAATGTTTAAATGTAAAAAAAACCCTGAAAATCAGCAAACGCTGTGGAACCAAATCAATAAGAAACAGAACGAATAAGAGCAAAACGAATAAAGCCTGGAGGCACGGAATACACGTAGATGTAAAATAAAATAAATAAATTACACAAAAATTGAAATAAAGTAAAAATAAACAAACACTGTGGCTATGGCTGGGCGATTTTTCAGATTTTATCGATTAATTCGAATTTAATGTTTTGCCACAATTTTATTTTTTATAAATCGAAGAATCGCGATTTTGAATAGAAATATTATCAAACGCTAGAATTAGACACTTTCCAACCGCATGTCGGCGCACATGATTAACCGCTCATGTGTGATCTCTCTCACATTCACACAGAATGTGCTTTTGTGTTGACAAAGATGCGACGCGGGCAGTGGAATAGGAAAAAATGCAAGAAGATGGGAGCTGAACATCTTTTAATAAAAACATTAGAATGCCGTTTCATGCACGAGACGCGAGCGCAACAGTCAAACGCGTCCATAGAAAAAACAATGGAAAAGGCGCGTAATCGAATAAAAACCTGTGAGGAACTACTACTGTATGTCTGATATTTCATGTTTGCATCAGGGTGACAGGCTGAAAACCGCTGTTCATTGTTTTTACAGAGCATTTATAGTCAATAATAGCACTCTAAGTGTTAAACCTTCAATCATTTTGAATTTGAATTACTTGAGAATTTTTTTAAGCATTTTTTCTTGTATTATTTCTGAACATATAAAATGCATAAGAAAAGTTTGTACAAGAAGTAGTTGTAGTTCATGCATCTTTTCTGCAAAGATATTTGTTTAACATTTACATCATGATGACATCTTCATGTGTGGTGCACTTAGAATGGAATTAGAATAGAATGTTCTTTAACTAGAGGGTTAATAAAGAAAAAGTTACTTGAATCATGTTGCAGTTATATTTTATAAGTTGACTAGTTAAAATCGTACAAAATCGTGAATTGGTCAAATGTTCTGAGAAAATCAAGATTTTATTTTTTTGCCATATCGCCCAGCCCTAAACAAATAAAAAAAAAACTTTTCAATTTTTAATTTCTTTAATTTTTCAATCTTTAATTGTCTGTTCTCTAACTGAACTAAATGATTTTTATTTCTACTATTAAAAATGGCCACAGCTTAACACTGTCTATATCCCCCTATCCCCGGGGGATATATATAGTATATAGCACCTGTATTATATGGCCTAAGGCAAACAGCAAACAAATACATGCGCGGCCACACACACAGACCTGAAGGTGTTTATATGCTACACAGCCTTGCTTGGGAGGGTTATATTGTACTATGGTTTCTTTAGGACAGAGGTCTCGAAACTTGGTCCTGGAGGGCTGGTGTCCTACAGAGTTCAGCTCCAACCCTTATCAAACACACCTGAAACACCTAATCTAAGCATACTAGAAACTTTCAGGCAGGTGTTTTGAGGCAAGTTGGAGCTAAATTCTGCAGGACACGGCCCTCTAGGACTGAGTTTGGACACCCTGCTTTAGGACAAGTAACAAGTTCAAGAATGGGAACATGTTGATTTTTTTTTTACACTTATGTTGCTTGTTATTTGTAATATTTTCCATTGACAGCCCAGAATGTGATTGTTTCACTATAATAAAAATGCTGAAAATGTGAAGTTGCACTTCAGCTTATGCGACTTTAGTGAAATTGCTAAACCTAAAGTAAATAAAATAGCCTAAATTGATCCTACAGTGTTGCTGCACATGCTTTTAGATCATTACAAATAATAATGCAAAATGATTATCTTAGAATAGAAGATATGCTGTCTCTCGTATCACATAAATTATCAATAGTATGTGGTTTTGAAGAAGATAATTTTTTTCTTTCTCTGTTTTGACTCTCATTTGGACTTGGACTTGACTTGAACTCGAATCTCTTTGGACTCGGTCTTGACTCGGACTCGATAGTCCTGGTCTTGGACTTGTCTTGGACTCGACAAAGGTGGACTTGACTACAGCCCTAGTATTTAGGCATCACAACATTATAAAGTAAAGTATGAAAAATGGATATTTGAGTTTTGATAAAGATTACTTTTAACAATGTTGTTTCACTCTAAAAAATGCTTAGTTGTTTCAACCCAATTTTGGGTCAAATTTGGACTAACCCAACTTTTGGGTTAAAAATTTAATGTAAAAATTTAACCCAACAGCTGGGTTAGTCCATATTTGACCCAAAATTGGGTTGAAACAACCCAGCATTTTTTAGAGTGTAAATTATTACTGTTTTTAAAGATTAACTTTAAGTAGCTATTAGATGATGAGCTTTTACAATTGAATATCAGTATATCTCTACATGTCCAAAATTGGCAGATGACTGATTATGGTATTTTCTATTAATAAAATGTAGTAATTTGAATAATATTCATCAGTAATATATACCCTATATAATGCCTTTTTTGCACACAGGCCACTTGAGCTTGCATTCACTTGTGCTATCAGTGATGATTCTTTAGTACTTGGATTTAGATTGGGAAAATGATAATGCAGAATTCTATTCAAAGTCTTCATAATTCATTCTTTGATAAAATGTCAAGAAAAAAGTTTTGAAAGAAAAATCCAGATGTAATACTACATTCACTTTCATACATTTTCTCATATCTTCAATAGCATTACTATATACTTGTGCCTGGGGTGTACATGTATTGTGTTAAGCAGGATATGACCATTTTACAAAAGAAGCTGCTGACTGTGTGTGATCTGTCCCTGAATATCCTGCTGAAAAGACTAGAATGAATTTTCAGACCAGCACTGTCTTCATGATGGAGCTGAATGACCAGCACAAGTCTTGCAGGTTAAAGGACCCATGCTGTGACTGCGTCCAAAACACAACATATGCTGTTCTGTAATGCGGTTTTGTCAGCATGGAGCATTAATCAGCCATGGCTCGTCTTTTTGTGTAATTTAGCATGCACGTTCTTCTTTCTGTGTGGGTTTGAGTGTGGGTTTATGTGCATCTGAGAGGTGGGTAGTGACTTTATGTGGGTGTGATATCATGGTCATTTTTTGTATGCCTCTGAGCAGGTGGAAACTTGAGAAAATTTAACAGAACTCAATATTTCACAATGTGTTTTCAGTTCAGTTTAGTTATTTGTGATTTTATACAGTCTTACACTGATCTCTGGAGTACTAGATTCTGATTGGTCTGTTGTGGGAAATGTATGCAAAACGTTGTTTTAAATAATGACCACTAAACTCTGGACTGTTGTCTCTGGGAAACAGCATGCTAGTTTTATATCTCTTGTATAACTCTTCTTTCTCTTTCTTCTCACAAGTCAAATAATTTAAACTAAATCAGTATTTTATGTCCTTGTATTTATTCACTTTGAAATTAGCAATATATTAAGCAGGATAACAAGGTCAGTCATCATTGCTGTTATTTTTGATCAATTTAATGCGTCTTTGCTGAATAAAAGAATTTGAGGGAAAAAAGAACTAAAAAAAATATGCTTTTCAAAAGTTTGGGGTAAGTAAGATTTTTTAAAAAGAAATGAATACTTTTATTCAGCAAGGATGCATTAAATAGATCAAAAGTGACAGTAAAATGTTACAAAAGATTTCTATTTCAAATAAATGCTGTTCTTTTAAAAATTCTGTATCCTAAAAAATGTATAATGTTTTTCCCCAAAAATATTAAGCAGCACAACTATTTTCAGCATTGATAATAACACAGAATGATTCTTGAGCACCAAATCATCATATTAAAATAATTTCTGAAGGAACATGTGACATTGAAGAATGGAGTAATGATGCTGAAAATTCATCTTTGCATCACAGGAATAAATTTTAAAATATATTCAAATAGAAAACAGTTATTTTAAGTTAGTAATAATAATTGAGAATATTACTGTTTTTACTCTATGTCTATATATTATTCATATTCACATACATTTTTTGTGTATGTTTCTTTGGTTCTTTGTAAAAAAAAAAAAATCCTTTCATTCCCTTTCAGCGTCTATCGTGCGGATGAAGTGGTGGTGTCAAATGGAGCCATGCTTAAATGGTGAAGAGTGTAAAGTGTTGCCTGACCTCACCGGCTGGTCCTGCAGCTCTGGGAATAAAATCAAAACTACCAAGGTGAGTTGTAAGGCCTGGTCTATGGAGAGAGTCCACTCTTAGAATATAGTTAGCGGTTTAACAGAGACCACACATATGTCAGAGCTTCATCGACAGATGTTTTGGGCTGAATGTCACAGCAGTGATGCTTATTTGGACTGTAAATGCATCAGTTTTCTTCTATTTATTCATCGCTAACTCTACCTTGTCATATGGAATATCATCTAAAGTGCATCTTGGCTCTTCTTCCCTGCTTAGGTCACACGGTAAAGCAACACTTCTGTGGACATGTGATGACAACTCATAATTTCACACGAGCATATTTTAAAATCAGACCTGCAAATGTCAACAAAATTGCACGCTCGAGCAGAAACATGTGAACTGTGAACTAAGACTGTGAAAAGAGTTCAAATGATGCAAGGCTTTGGCTTCACAAAATATTTCTAGTTCAAATAAATGCTATTATTTTGAACTTTATTCGTCCAGAATTTTGAAAAAAGTAACACAGTATCCACAAAAATATTAAGCAGCAACTGTTTTTAACATTGGAAATAATAACAAATGTTTCTTGAGCAGCAAATCAGCATATTAGACTGATTTCCGAAGGATCATGTGACACTGAAGACTGGAGTAATGATACTGAAAATTCAGCTTTGCCATCACAGGAATAAATTACACTTTAAAATCTATTCAGGTAGAAAATAGATATTATAAATTGTATTAATATTTCACAATAATATTGTTTTTACAGTTGTATTTTTGGATTAAAAAAAAAACCTTACCCCAAAAATTTGAATAGTAATATAGCCTAGAATATTTAGCAAAATATAATTTTTTGTGCTTCACAAAAGAAAAAAAAAAAGTCATACAGGTGTTGAGTGAGAAATTGTTGATTTTTTTGAGAGTACTATGCCTTTAAATATTTTGGAAATCACAAGTGTGTTTTGTTTTTGTTTTTCTTGATTAAACCATGTATTATAATATGAAAATCTTTTGTTCCTCAAATTGTAACCAAGTAAACTCTGATGTTGTTTTTGCACAGCAAAACTTCTTCTGGGTTTCAGATTTAAACAAATATTAAGATAAAGCTCCTACCAACACACACACAAACACACTGCCTGTCTCTTCATTTTCATCTGACTGACTTGACACACCACCTGCAAGTGGAGGCAAGTAAACATGGAAGTTTGGAGCAAAACAAGCCCTGTTTGATATGGAAATAGAACAGAGGAGTGTGAGAGTGTGTGTGTTTATCT
This sequence comes from Spinibarbus caldwelli, assembly GCA_039654775.1. Classification (NCBI taxonomy): domain Eukaryota; kingdom Metazoa; phylum Chordata; class Actinopteri; order Cypriniformes; family Cyprinidae; genus Spinibarbus; species Spinibarbus caldwelli. The sequence goes on along the minus strand of CM077261.1, from coordinate 16,786,670 downwards.
GGATGTGTGAGAAAGACAGATGGAGAACCAGACTATGCTGGAGCCCATGTGCTCCTGAGTTGTAGGTCATTATCATATTAGAGTTTATTAAAATTTTGATTCTTTTTTTTCCGGGTTTGGGAAAGTAGGGGGCACAGCTTCAAATTATGACTGTAAAAACAGTGAAATTATGTATTAGTTTGCTTACACAAACACATGTTGGGGATCACTGCAGGTTCCAGCTTGTTATTAATTCACAGGGTCACCGCTGACTGTTTTGAATGATTTATCATGAGGCTCATTAAGACGCATGACAATTTGCGGAATTCATTTGGTGGCTCCGAATGTAAAACTCTGGGATTTTTTTTTTTTTTTTTTTTTTTAAGTGTTAATGAATAAACATTCATTATTGAGGTGCCTTTCTGCATCATTATTTAACCATGAAGAATGTGGGTATTTTTTCACCTTTTCACTCTGCAGTGCCCATAAAATTATACCTGACAGTTTAAGTGGCAAGAGGGAAGATGAATTTGAATGTATTTCAAAATAAACACATTTAAATTTTAATGACACAGAACTCTCCTGGAGAGAGTAATTGTTCTGTGTGGAGATCCAGAAACGGTATTACTTATGCATGCCGTGCCTGGCATCAGTCCTCTGGGGAGGGCCAGCGTTCTCCTGTAGTGTTTTAGAAGAACCGAGGACAGTGGATGTAAGTATACCTGCTTGAATTTAAACGATGTTGACGTCCATAATGAACTTAATGGTGCGGTGCTTGAGTTTTACATTTACACTCTTCTGTTTGCGTCGGATTGTTAATAATAAGAGTGCAGCTGAATAACTCGATGTGCCATTGTTCGCATACTTTAAAATAAGGAAATGAGGAACTCATGCCAACACGCTATGCCAGCATCTTATTACATCCAGCGGTGAGCGGAGGAAGACAGAGAAAATTGTTTGGCTCTGTGGGAAATAAAAAATTCAAATTATGAACTATTTTAGACCAGCAATCTTCCATTACCAGGCTCAGGTGGATCCATATTTTTGGAGGAGAAAATTAGCAGGAATGGATGTGGGGGCAAAACACATCCAAAATGTGTGTTCATTGGTCAGATAATAACCGAAATCCTTACTTACATCATGCTCACAGTGGGACAGAGGAAAGGAGGGAGAGAAACACATCATGTGACATCTGTGTGCTATTTTAAAGAGATAGTTCACCTATAAATTAAGATTCTGTCACTGTTTATTCATCCTCATGCGCTTCCCAACTTGTATGACTTTCTGTCAAACACAAAAGGAGATCCAAGTTGCTCTTTTCCATAGAATCAAAGTGCATTCACTTTCACTGAATGCCAAAGAGTTGGTTAGAAGGAACAAATGATGATAGAATTTAAATTTTTGGGTGTACTGTCCCTTTAAAAGTAAGAGTACAAGATCTTTCCATTGTGGAAAAAGAAGAACACTTTAGCTTACTTTTAAAAGGTGCAATCATTATAGAAATAATACACTTTAAAATTATAAATACACTTTAACAAATTATATGTATAATATATATACTACTGTGCAAAAGTCTTAGGCCATTTGTATTTTCACCAACAACAACAAAAAAAAAAAGGTTTTAAGCCAGTTATTTCTATCTTTTGGTGTAGTGTCATAGAATTATTAATTAATTAATTAATTATTTAATTTTTCTTTCTTTCTTTCTTTCTTTCTTTCTTTCTTTCTTTCTTTATAAATTATTTTTTATTTTTATATATTTTCTAAATTCTAAATTTCTCCAAATCTCTTCAGATGAAAAAACTAACTCATCTGCGTCTTGGATAGCCTGAGGCTGAGTAAATTTTCACAAATTTTCATTTTTGGTGAACTATTCTTTTAAGTGCAAAATGAATGTCATTTTTTCAGACATTTAATTGCATGTTATTTACAATTAAAAATGCATTATAGTATAGATTTAGAGATTTGGAGAACTTCTAAATTGAGAATTGTGCAGTCAGTGGAAGTGAGTTAACTGTACAGGTGCTTTGCGTAAGTAATTGAGCAATGATGTGTCCCATCTGTTTTAGGATTTGTCTTTGTGTGTGATTTAGAAAGATGTATTTGAATTTCCATACAGGTATTGAATCAAAGTTCAGAAATGCATGCTATTTAGTATGTTTTTACATGCACATTAATCATAAAACTCACTCTTGCTGATGTGTAGAGCAACACAGACTGGTAGGTCATTTTTACTATGCATTTTTAATAAACTGTCTTGTTTTGCTTCACATCAGCTGGGATGTTCTTATTGTGAGGGAATGTGTTTTTGCATGGCTTTGAATAGGTTTTATTATTTTAACATGGTAAATTTATTTACAGCCCTATAGACATTTTTATTTGTGAGGATTTTTATTGACTAAAAATGTTCACAACTGCACAGTTGGTTACTTAAACCAATAATTACAACCCTAAACTGAGCCCCATGTTTCAAGAAATAATAAATAAAATAAAATAAAAAATTGACTTTATTGAAAATGCTTGGAGCGTTAACCTCATTAAACGTTTGTTTATTTAATTCACTATTACCTTAAAATTGTGCACGCTTAAACTAGTTTCATGAAGAAATACTCAGACTCTATAATGAGCTATCTAGGACGCTTTTGGGTGATTACCTTTTTTTGGCTGCTCCTTCTGATCAAGTGTTTTGGTGTGTGTATGTTTGCAGTTGAGAGATACCTGTCTTGTTTGTGTAACTGGGTGTGAGAGGAGGCTGTGAATTAAGTGACGCGAGAAGGTGAAAATGAAAGGTGAGAGCGAATCTTGGGTTTGCATAGTCTATCACCACAGCTTGTGCTGTTCTGATCTTCAGGTACCATGATTAAAAAAGAATAATGATGGCTGGCATTTTAAAAACCAACTCGGCTGTGAGATTTTAACAGGTTGGTTTAGCTTTTGTGCGTGACTTAAACATGTTTCAGATTTGGAAATCTCTGCTTTTCTTTGAATTATTCAGTGTTACCCATTACTTGAACTGGAAAGACTCAGAGGTAGTGATTCGGGAAAAGTTTTAATGCTGTATTGCATGCACATTTCCAAACCGCACACGTTGACAGCTCCTGACTTTCTGCTGGTCATTAATTATTGTGATTGAGAGTAGGGTTGTGTAAGAAGCTCCTGATGTCAGGTTAAATTAGAGTCAAAAAGAGGGGCTTTACCAACAAAAACAAGAGAGCTCACATTGTGATCAGCACTCATGCTGCAGTTAAACACAACAAGAAAGCAGACATTGTTACATTGTTGACCCTGTTAATTTTTTTTTAAAGGAATAGTTCATCCAAAAATGAAAATGTGAAAATTTACTCACCCTCAGGCCATCCAAGATGATGGGTTTGTTTCTTAATCTGAACAGATTTGGAGAAATTTAGCATTATATCACCAATGGATCCTCTGCAGTGAATGGGTGCCATCAGAACAAGAGCTGATAAAAACATCACAATAATCCAAAAGTAATCCACACGACCATCAATTAACATCTTGTGAAGTGAACATATGCATGTTTGTAATAAACAAATCCATCATTGGGATGTTTTTAACTTTAAACCATTGCTTCTGGCTAACACATTAGTCCTCTATTTATAATATTGTTTTCTCTACTGGCAAACTATGCTTTGTAAGATCAATTATTTAATTTTATACATTACAATTTCAGTTAGTGTTTTCTGTATTTCTTTTGAATCTTTCAGAGAAAAAATACCAGCTAGTTATTTTCAAAAGGATCCAATTTGCAATCTCATTTGCCGTCCTTTTAAAGTGTTATATAAATGACTTTTTGTAATGACACTGAGACTTGCAGAGCAGACAGAGAGCCTCAGAGGAGCGTTTCAGACTTCCCAGACCTAGAATTGTCTCTCTGAGCAAATATCAGTGCCGTTAACTCTGTGGCAGTGAGGAGGACATTGCTGCTTTTATCCTTCAAAGCTCCAGCGGCTTCATTGTATCAGAAACTGCTTTGAATTCTTAATAGCCTCATTTGCTGGACCTCAAAGAGCTCAACAAGCAACCAACACCATGTGTGATATGTTTTTTCCAACACTTTTTCTAAAGAACTCACAGCGCATATGAATACCTTTGCCCTTCCAAAAAAACACTGGAGGTTGGAAGTGGTAAAAAGACATGGTAGAAAACCTGGGAAATATGTGTATGGGTAATTGACATGAAACACTACAGGAAAGTTAATGTCCTGTGGTGTGACATGCTACACTTTCCCAACTGTTTAACTGCTTTTTTTTCTGTTGTAATTATTTTTTTTCTTTTCTGTTATAATTATTATGCATGCTGTTTTTATGAGCTCATATTACTGACAGACTATTTCAACTGTATTTAAACCATTTAACATAAACTAATAGAGGCAAAATGTGATTAAAAAAGTTTTTTTTTAAAGAAATGGTGACCCAGATATACACTTTCCCTTATGAAATTATGACATTGATTCAAAAGATCCATTCACATGCTGTCAGCATAAACATGAGGAGTTTTCATGATTTTAATGGCTAACTTATGTGATGAAATGTCCAGCTCCAGTAGATAGAAATCTGAAAAAAAAAAAAATTAAATTAAAAAACTTTTGATGTTTTATAATGAAGCAATATCACACGGGCAGAAGTGCTTTGATTCATCCATATGCACAAGGCTGCAGGAGATATTGCTTTTATACAGTTCAATAAACAAGAAACAAGTTACATATTAGACACATATTCTCTGTTTTGCTCTGCCAAACGAAAATACGAAAATAAGTCAAAGCAGAATCGTTTCCTGTCCCTGAATGAATAAGGGTTTTTGAACAAGTCAGTTAAGTAAATAATTCCGTGACTCACTCATTACAGCAGGCACTTGTTTAGTCCATAAATGAATCATTGTTTTTAAATAAATTAGTTGAAATAATGGTTAAATGATTCACGCATAAAGACAGTGGTTATGTCTAAAAATACTTATATCCCTACAATATAGTAGGCAAAAAAAAAAAAAAGTATGTGAAAAGAGCATAATGTCGCAGTATTTATAAAACAATAGGCAACAGTACTATTTCTAGTGAATTTCTGAAGTGCACATCTGATGAACACTTCACTATCCCATAAGGCCACAGCAGAGGAATTGTGAATGGCAGTAAAGCAATGGAACTGATGCTGGTAGGTCACATGACAATGACAACATGAAAAAGTTACTATGTCTGGATTACACAATTTTTACACATAGTTTTTTAACGGTCGCAAAGTACTTATTCTAAAGAAGCACCTGCTCATTAGAATATGTGATTTCAGACCAGAGCCTCCCTATACGCAAAATATGCAAGCTGAGTAGGGCCCCCGAAACACCAGGGGGCCCCCTTGCTCCCTTTCTACATAGAAATCAGTCAAATCATGTAACGTGAATGTCGGAAAGTCTCTTGCTCAAGACTAAAAAAACGAGTTGAAAGCGTGAGCCGCAGAAGAGACACTGTTTCTCGAGCGCTTTTTGCGAGCGCGATTTGAGACGGAGTGAAACACGGACAAATGCATTTAATTTTTAATTCGTAACCACTCATAACCCCACACACAGTTTTGCATAGGGCCCCCTGAAGTCTAGGATCGGCACTGTTTCAGACACTTGTTTTTTCCTGAATGAATCAGTTCTTTTGATCAAACTGGTTGAGTAAAATGATTCAATGACTCACTTCTAATGGCAGTATTTTTCCCCTGAATGAATCAGTGTTTTTAATGAATTGGTTGAATGAATCATTCAGTGACTCACCCCTCTCTTGTGATGATACAAACTGTAGAAAGAAACACTGTAAAATCCCTACTATTAATGCACAGACTCAAAAGTTTTGAACATGCAAACACAGACAAGTGGAGTGATACAAATAGAGAAAAGTCCCAGTGCAGCTGCACTGTATCAGCACTCTTGGAACGCTGCTCAGCCAATCAAATCTGAGCACTGAAACTATTGTATAATGATGTTGAAGACTGGAATTAGATCAGCTTATTCCTTCCATTTATGTTCTTAAAAGTAATACTCTGATTTCTCTTCATATTTTCAGTCTTTTCTAAAACACAAAAGAACTTTTTCAATTTTGGCAAAAATCATAAAGCTCAGCCTGTCAGAGATAATGCTGATATTTGCTTAAGATTTCCTTGTATTCATTTTTCCACTCTGATATTCTGTAGTCAACTGTTTGAAATTCCACTAAAGCTCTGCTGAAGGTGAGGGATAAAGTTCATCCTCTGCTGTCCCATGCGGAGGACTGTAAATGTAGTGATCTGTATTCACTCAGCTTGTAGTTAGAGCCTCCTTTCTGCATGCCGACAGCAACACTGAAGCTCTTATGTTCACGGCTCCCTGCTTAAAATGCTGGAGCTACATATTCAGAGTGAGTGTGTGCTCTGGCCCTCAGCTGCTCCGAGTGGAGAGGACTATTTCTGAATGTAAACGACAGGTAAATGTCCCAGCGGGTGTCAGAATTTCCACAGTGTCCTTCAGTGTGGACTGCCTGCCTATACACATTCAAAGACCCTCCACCCGCTTTCCTCGGGTCCATTCAAATGAGCAGATCCCTCAATATACAGAATGGTCTTAATAGGTCTTGTACCATTTAATGAAGGTATATTTGAACAACGAAAAATGAATTTGATTCAGAATATTTAAATGTCACGGTATTTTATATGTGCATGCACCAGCATATTTCAATCAGGCTTCATTAACTACAGTAATAAATCCACAACTTTTATATGCTGCAGCCAAAGTGACGGTCTATTAGTTTTTCATTAAACATGTAAATTCTCAGAACACTTCAGTTAAGCCTTGATGACTCAATTTGTCAAAATATTACTGAAGCCCAAAAATAATAATAAAAAACAGCATTTTTAACCAATCAACAGAACTGTGGACAAGAATATGTAAACAAGACTGTTCCTTTGCACCTTCCCACCCATTACGTTCACATTAAATTATTGTTTATTGTAAGTCAAATACATTTGTAACATCATTCTCACCTGTTTTGAATTAATTTTATTTATGTAAAACATTTCTTTCACCAATTGTTTTTTACAGCTTTACAGAAATCATGCTGAAGACTTATTTGGTTTTAGTATCCCCACCAGAATTCATTCTGAATCTGATATGTTCCAGGAAACGGAGGAACATTTCCGGACAGGATCGGTCATTCCATGTACATGTGCTCCTCAGCAATTTACTCACAGTCGATGCACAAAGTGTCTTAATTAAACTCGCTTGACAAGGATCAGTCCCCTTCTGAAAATCCACATGAACAGGAAGCCAGTTTCACTACATACAGTAGGAGAATGAATATGTTCTTCCGGAGACATAGGAACATCCAAGAATACTACAGTTGAAGATTATTTCAGGCAAAGTATAGCTGGTTTGAGTGCACTCCACACAAAGGGATACGAGTTTAATTATCCAGGACTCACTGAGAGGAAACAAATATTTGACAAATGTCAAACAAAAACAAAACAACGAAAGAACCAGCAGTGTTCAACGGCCACAAAGATTTTCTTAGAAAGTCTGGTGTCCGTGTTACTCAGAGACAGATGGATTTATGAGCAGAGGACTCCATTTCAAGTCATTAAACACATGTCTGTTGGTTTAGAGTTGAGAAAACTTAATTCAGCTTGTCGTCTTGGATGTTTCCCTGAAAAAGTACAGTAAATAAAAGCTGGATGAGTAATACGAAAACAATCTGAGAATGATTTTCAACATTTCAGACAGACTAACTAAATGCGATTGGAATTATCAGTATTTATTATAAGTTCACAAATGTACCATAGCGCCTACGCCTGTGAAATCCATAATTTGTCTTGTGTCTTCACTGAATTACAATGGCGACAGGAAAAAAGGATTAAAATCAAAAACCTTTGTAAAGTTCCTCCGTTATGAGCTTGCAGTAACATTACATCTGCTACAAGGATGTGTAAGGGTGGGTATTCTGTAAAAAAAAAAAAAAAAAAAGTAAGAAAAAAATTCACATCTGCTCCTATAGAAATTACCTTATTGGTTACCTGAGGAAACACTCTGATTGGCTACTTTTATTTAAAACTATTAGAGTGTCATTTTCTGCTTGAGGGAAGTTACATGACTGAATCGCTGCTATTTTAATAAATATTGGATTTCTTGTGAGCTCCAGCAGTGTGCAGGTCTTCTATTTTTATAATACTTCCAGCGTCCAACACAGCTGCCTGCAGCCATTCAGGTGTAGGAGGGTTGTTTATTTATTGGTCTGTACCCTGTTTTTTATTAATAAATTATTTCAGTGAAATAGGCAAAATAAATAAATGAATAAAAAAATAACAGATGGGGCACACACATACTCATTAAAATCAATCATGCAATCACACCACCAAGAGTCTTGTATTGTTGAAGTAACAAGAAATGCATTCGGTTGCTCTAAATCTCACCCTGGTGGTTTTGATTTTGTTTCCAGAGTAGCACATCCAGCCGGAGTTATCTGGTAGAGTCTTGCATTCCTCTCCCTCCAGACATGGCTCCATCTCACACCACCACTTCCCAATCACTATGGAGGCTGGAAGCAGAGCATAATTGGGTTAGACTCTCACTCACATCTGACTTAAAACAGAGTAATGCTCTATTCTCCACGACTGACTGCTCCTCGACCATCTGGCAAATAATATTTTCATGTCTGAGGATGCTTCATTAACTGACTGCACTACTCAAAGTGTTTCAGGATAGATTTTAAGCATTTTGACTCTAAGCAATTTAAGCATTGTCTAAATTCAATTCAATTAATTTAATTTCTAAATAAAAATTATGAGTCATCACTTTCTTTCTTCTGTGGAACATGAAAGAAGATATTTTGAAAAAAGTTTTGTTTTGTTTATACAATGGTGAGTATATTTATTCAATGAACACGTAATAGCATATACAAAGCACACAGTATTACACACAATATATAACTATAATATTTTTCATATGTATAGTTATTGTAATATGTGCTTTGTAAGAGGAGGATGGCTTTTTCCAGCAGGGTCTGGTTCCTCTCAAGGAAGTTTTTCTCTTAAACATTTTATGGATTTTTGCTCTTGCCACAGTCGCCTTTGGCTTGTTCATTGGGGCTTTAAGGTACAATTTTCTATAAAGCTGCTTTGAAACAATATGTTGTGAAAAGTGCTATACAAATAAAATTGACTTGAATCTAATGTGCTTGAATAGCCTTAGTGGATGTCTGCGGTCAGTAGGAGCCGAGCCATTTCACGGAGTGGCACTTTATGAAAAGTATTATTCTGAAATGAAATCCCATGCCGATTCATTCACTTAAATTGCTTCACGTTGTAGTCTTAGGAAATCTTACGAAGAATTACATGGTCCGTATTCTATATTTATATAAAATGAAGGTCAATTTACAGCCATTACAATGGAAAGTTTTATGTCATTTCAGTTGCTTGAGACAGAAGCGTCCTTGTAAAACTATCACTTTTCCCACTTTGTGAAGTTTATGATCATTACCAGATGGAGAAAGAGTAGAGACCATTAAGGAAGCAGGTGCTCAGGGGTTTGAGAACATCTTATCTTAGCATCAGTATGAATATGTTAGAATATGATACATTAATGCATCACAGTAATGCTATCTAACATCCAACACCAAACGTTTAAGGAGAGAGTGTTACATGAAAATATAATATAATGCACTTTTACGTTATTAATATTCTGACAACTACATGGCAATTTGTGACTTACTCCATTTCCGTGATAATGGGTGAACTTAAGTCATATACATTAATATTGTAAAACCCAAAAGCACTCAACCAATAGTTGTCTCCTTGCAAACAGGGCATTCAAATTTGATTTGCCTGTGCTCAACACTTTCTCCATGGATATTTTTAAAGGGTGAACAAATGTTCATGCTTTATAGACTTTGCACGCATGTACAATAGTCACAGCACTGGCTGAGGCCAACCTAACGCTGTTCTTCCCGTTTTTGCCAGTTCAGCATGGCCAAGGACACAGAGCAATGAAAAAAATCCATGGAAAACATAACCTCAGGCAAGAGCTCTGGTTTTTTTTTGATAAAAATTCACTTTACTGAGGTCTCTTATCCTCCAAAAAGTAAACAAAGCATCTCATACATAACATGTAGCTTTCAATGTCATGTACTCCTTTGACAGAGAGGGAGAGTTAGCCTTCAGCCTCATATCCTAGAATATCAATGTGAATGAGAGGACAACGACAACATGGACCAGTTTTAATGGCCATCATCTCAGTGACACCTCAGTAAATGTGTCATCTCAGTTTAAGTAAGAACCGGAGATCATAAAATGCACCAAAATTTAGCATTTTAATCCTGGTTACTGCTGAAATATTATAGCTACTTCAGTAAATGTTACTGCTGCGAGACCATCATAAATTAAAACAATTCAGAAATGAATGTAAATAATCACTTAAGGTAATGTTACTGCTGCAAAACCTAAATATATTAATGCAAATATTCGTTTATATTAGTGCTTTCAAAAGTTTTTGTTTACATAATATATATGTGTGTACTGTGTATATATAAACACACACACATGCATGTATATATTTTAGAAAAAAAAACATGTTAGGTTTATATATTAAATATATTTATATATAATATAAATTATATGAATATAAATATGTACATGTAAATACATGTAAATATTTTCAAAATAAATACAGTATGTGTTTATTTATATATATATATATAATAAATATACACAGTACCCACATATTTATTATGTAAACAAAATCTTTTATTTTTGATGCGATTAATCACGATTAATAATTTGACAGCACTAGTTTATATTATGTAAGTGTATATAAAATACTAACATTACTTCAGTTAAAATACTTTTACTAACTATTAACTGATTATGATTACGTTCAAATCTTTAAAAAAATAATAATAATATGGAAATTTCTTCAAAAATGTGGTTAAAGCTTCCAGAATCTTTCTGTCGTTGTTTTTAAATAACTTTCTTGGCAGAATCTGTATATATAGAATATTAGCTACTAATGTTACTAACTAGCTAATGTTACTACTGGACGACCAAAATAAATTAATAAAAATATCAATTTAATAAATTTATTACTTAATTATTTCAGTTAAAATTACTGTTTCAAATCATAAAAGCATTATATGGGATTCCTTTAAAAATGTGGATAAAGCTTGAAGAATCTTTTTCTCATTGTTTTTTAATTACTTTCTTGGCAGAAATTGTATTTTTTTAAAGGTAAACCAACAACAACATAAAGTTCCAAGTAACTTAAGGCATCTTTGGACCAAACGCCTGTGTTTTTCCCCCTGTTGCTTTAAATAAATCAAGATTTTTTTTTCAGGGCACAGGCCATCCTTGTGTATTTTGATGAAATATCAACTACATAAACAAGCACACACACATAAATATCAGGAAAAAGTCCCATCCAGAAACACACCTCTGCCTCTGGACTTTATTAGACCAGAATAGACAACATACTGCGGCCTGGAAATATGGAAACAGCTACCTATATATTTATGTCTTGCAGAGTTTGTACATAATTTTTTAATAATCATAATTCTAACCCTTGATTTAGCCCTTGCCATTTAATGATATACAGCCTCAGTCACCATTCACTTTCAATTAATCTTTCTTTCCATACAATGACAGCGAATGGTGACTGAAGCTGTGATTCTGTTTAACATCTCCTTTCCACAGAATAAAGAAAGTCATACAGGTTTGGAATGGCATGAAGATGAGTAAATGATGCTAGAATCCCTTCAAGCTGAGCATTTAGGTGTTTTAATATCCAAAAACGACACGCTTCACCTTTAGGAACAGAATATCCTAACGAGCTTGACATAGGGAAAAGGTTGGATGCTCCTCCGCGAGATTCAGTCAAAGTTAATGTTCTTTGATTATCTCTGGGTGCGTTGCGAGTGAGATGTTCTCCCAGAAGTGTTAGTTTACAGCAGCTCATTTGTCATAAGGACAGAGCATTAATAATGAAAAGCCCTGAGGATCTGAGCTTTTCTAGGGCAGGGACACTGCAAGAGCGACCCTGAGCAGAGTTTCTTCAAACATACCACACCTTAAAAAAGCTGCACAGTCTTTTGGAGCACCTTGCAGCTTTACGCAGCTGCACAGAGTGTGTTTAAGCACAGCTGCACTGTGCAAGCCTGTTCAAACACTGCAAAGCTGCATTGAGATGGTTCACAGTTGAGCATCTGTTACATTTCTAACAACATAATACAAATGACATTGAAGATGTAGATGAGTTTGCTTCTTGATCGGAACAGATTTGGTGAATGGGTGCCGTCAGAATGAGTTCAAACAGTTGATAAAAAATCACAATAATCCACACAACTCCAGTCCATCAGTTAACGTCTTGTGAAGGGAAAAGCTGCACTTTTGTAATAAACAAATCCATAATTAAGGCATTTAAACTTTAAACCATCACATGGCCAAAAAACAAATCCATAATTCATAAAAATTTTGCCTCCTCAAGTGAAAAAGTTCATCCCCTGTTGTCCTCTCATGTTAAAATCCACCAACATTCTTGTTTAGAACTGTTTTGGACTGTTTTTGTTTGTAAGCGGTGTTTGATCTGTGCATATTTCTCTCCTGATTCAGACAAAATGGCTTTTCAGTGGAGAAAGCAATATTATGGATAGTTGACTTGATGAAAAATGCCTTAATGATTGTTTTATTTCTTACAAACACAGCTTTTCATTTCACAGTACATTAAGTGATAGACTGGAGTTGTGTGAATTACTTGTGGATTACTGTGATGTTTTTATCAGCTGTTTGGACTCTCATTTTGACGGCACCCATTCACTGCAGAGGATCCACTGGTGAGCAAGTGATGTAATGCTAAATTTCTACAAATCTGCTCGGATGAAGAAACGAATCTTCACCTATACATTGGATGACTGGAGGGTGAGTAAATTTTAAGCAAATTTTAATTTTTGCATGAACTATTCCTTTCAGACTTCATCCATGGTTGCCATCTCTTCACTTACCGTCAACACAGGAGGGTTTATTCCTGGTGGTTCCTGCCACTTTCCCTGGTAAACAGGAGCACTTTACTGTCTGAGATCTCTCTTCAATCTTGTTTTTGTTACAGCACCTGTGTGCCGCAATCACCTCGCATGTCCCTCCTTCTGTCGGAAGACAAAGCCATTAGTAAACAAACAAAAACTCCTCACTCGCCACGTGGATCTACATTTGCAATCATTATCTCATGCATGTCATCTTTCATGGTCCCCTTATATTGCCACATAATTCATCATGCATTTCAATGTAGACACCACAGACACTCCTTAGGGAGGATGAGGTAGTGCTTTAGAAGCAGAAGAGAAAAGAGAAGAGAAGAGGGAGTGAGATATATATGAGAGATGAGACATATTTTTTCCAGGCATATACCATATTTTAGATCTAAATTTTATTGTTTGATTTTAATATTTTTGTCTCTTTCTTTTATTTTCCCTACATTGTTCCTATATATTAAACTTATTATTTTTTTTTTTTTGCTGTTATTTTTTTCATTGTCCCTTTCCTTTATTTTTCATTCAGTTCTTTTGATTTAGTTTATTTGTTTCTTTATTTTATTTTCCCATTGATGAATTCTTGTATTTACTTAATTTATTTATTTTTTCTTCCTTGTCCATTTTAAAAGTTCCCCTTCATTATTTCTTTATTTACATAACATTATTTATTTTTTATTTTTATTTATGCCCTGTCACTTCCTTTTATTTTCTACATTAACTTTAATTCTATTCTTTTTGCTTTTATTTTCTACTTCTCCCTTTCTTTTATATTCCCATTACGTTTATTTGTCCTTTCATTTATGTTTCCATTAAAATACAGTCTTCTTTTATTTACTTAATTATTTTTTTCTTGTCTTTCTTTTTATGTTTTCCTTTTATGTATTCCTTTTCCCTTTCTTTTATTTTCTCCTTTATTTCTTTCTTTATTTTACCTTATTTATTTTCTGAATTGTCTATTTTGGTACAGTAGTATGCTCTGCCAATACTGTAAATTCTAACAATCATGCTAATAAAGCTTTGCTGACTCTAATAGAAGAGAAAATGCTCTGTAGGATCAGGACAATGGGAAAGAAAGAGGTCTGGGTGGCTGCTGCAATTTGTCTAAGAGCACTTTAACAAAGAGTGATCTGAAATAAACCGAAGTCCTTTAAGAATGACGGCCTGTAAGTCCCTGTATTCAGAGTGAGATATTACAAAACACTTTGCTAATAGCCTTTAGAGACAGATACAGGTGCATCTCAATAAATTAGAATGTCGTGGAAAAGTTCATTTATTTCAGTAATTCAACTCAAATTGTGAAACTCATGTATTAAATAAATTCATTGCACACAGACTGAAGTAGTTTAAGTCTTTGGTTCTTTTAATTGTGATGATTTTGGCTCACATTTAACAAAAACCCACCAATTCACTATCATAAGGCTGCGGTTCTCTCGGTTGGTTGTGCATCTTTTTCTTCCACACTTTTTCCTTCCACTCAACTTTCTGTTAACATGCTTGGATACAGCACTCTTTGAACAGCCAGCTTCTTTGGCAATGAATGTTTGTGGCTTACCCTCCTTGTGAAGGGTGTCAGTGATTGTCTTCTGGAGAACTGTCAGATCAACAGTCTTCCCCATGATTGTGTAGCCTAGTGAACCAAACTGAGAGACCATTCTGAAGGCTCAGGAAAACTTTGCAGGTGTTTTGAGTTGATCAGCTGATTGGCATGTCACCATATTCTAATTTGTTGAGATTCTAATTTGTGAATTGGTGGGTTTTTGTTAAATGGACCAAAATCATCACAATTAAAAGAAGCAAAGACTTAAACTACTTCAGTCTGTGTGCATTGAATTTATTTAATACACGAGTTTCACAATTTGAGTTGAATTACTGAAATAAATGAACTTTTCCACGACATTCTAATTTATTGAGAAGCACCTGTATATCAGATAGAGATGGAAAATCTTCAGTTCATGGGCAGATTGGGCCTATTGTTCACTGAACTGAGCACCATTCTGCAGTGCTCTCTGAATTCAAGTTTACCTGAATAGATTGTTATTGTAACAAAGATATTCAGTAAATACACTGAACAGCAAACGGATGACTTGCTACTGTTTCAAAGTACCATGTACTGTACATTTGTGTCAAAAACAGATTTGCTGTGGACAGGTGAATCAAATGACTCTTCTGACAAAACCACATCAGCCCACGGCAGAGAAATGAACTACTCATTATGAAACTGATAAAACAGTTAAAGTACTGTTTATATCATTGCAAAACAACCAGACCAATTATTAAAGAGATAGTTTATCCAAAGTGGAAAATTCTGTCATATTAACATACTCTCATTTTGTTCCAAATTAGAATGGCTTCTGTTAATTTTGAAGATTATCCTGATCAATCTTTTTTTTTTTTTTTTTTTTTAATATAATAGAAGTGAATGAGTGGGGTCGTCAAGAAAGTAGTTCTAGTTCATACCCAACAAACACAGAACATTCCTCTAATGTTCCCATATGGGTCCCATTTGGGATTTTTTTTTTAATCATTTTTTTTTGGGGGGACTTTTTTTAACCTAAAGAGAACCTTCCCAGAACATTCCCTGTAGGTTATTTTTAGGTTTTATTTTTATAACCATGCAAGCTAGTTAAAAATTTGCAGATGTTTCCAAGTGATGACCAACAGAGAGAGTATTCTACAGCTGAAATGTGTATTTTTTCATAAACAAACTATATTTTGCAGAATTTCATGTCTGAAATAGGCTTTTAATAAAGTGTAGAAATCAAAGCAGTCAAATCACATTACAATGATCCGATAAATCCAATTTTATAGCTAAAATATTAAGTAAAGGTGGTCTGACAAGCATATCATAAACACCTGGGTTTCTTCTTTCTATACTGCTTGCCTCTAATCTGCACGTGCTTCTCAGCACGCGCTTTCTCCTGTCTGCCACAGAAAGCCGCGCACTCGCTTAATTTAAAACTTAACGTTTCATTTCATTTTTCTCACTATATTCTAAGTCTGATGAAGTCAAACAATAGATTTATGTGAGGAAAGACTGAAATTAAAGTCGTTATTCACTGAATGTTTGAAAATGTTGCTAAAAGTTGCTAAATGGTGCTTTGACGTCATTGGATGATGATGTCATTATGTAACCATGACGCAAAACTGCATCATTTTTATTTTTAAATAATACATTGGATTATTGAAAAGTTACACATTTTTGATCATATCTTACAGTCCTAAGGGTTCAAAAATCATTCGGATCCAGTAAGGAAAATGGCATACAATATGTGCACCTGCTAACACAGTTAAAGTCATGGCCGTACTGTAACTAGAAGGATTGGCTTCAAGGAGTTAAACAGACAAATAGCATTGTGGAAATCAGGAAACAATATTGCTCCACTGAGAACTAATGTGGATTGTTGAGTAGGCCTTGTTTGTGCTTCTTTAATTATGAAAAATACTCTATTTCCCGGTGGGACTTCAGGCAGAATTCACAGGGGTTTATTTTCTTTAATGCCTAGTCTTAATTACATAAGACAGACCCAGTTTCTGCTTTGATCTATCAAGAGAGGGAGAAAATGCAGGAGCTCCTGACTATATCTTCACTCCTCAATGAGCGTAAACAGAGCAGTGGGACTCTCATTTGGGGATTTGAAAAGAGTGGGGGAAAGGGGAGAAAAAAAATGTTAAATGCACTTTCAAAAATCAATAAAAATGGAAATAGCTTCTCTGTCTCCAGCTTCTTAGGCTCTCATTACCTCTAGATTGAAGTTAGTCAAAATAGGAGGGGAGAGACACACAAAGAAAGACAGGAACAGAGCACTGCCTGTCGACTGTTTTAACAGCACATCAGAATATTTTAGAGCACTTATGAATATTTAAGCAGGTGACAGTGGACAGCTCAGATCCATGCAGGGACGTGATTGCTTTTTGTATTCTGTCACTTCGTGCGACTCGCTAAAAATTGATTGCTGAACCTCAGGGGCTTAACGTTATCTCGTATGGCTCCTTCCTACTCAACATATCAAACAGAGGGTCAGAGGACTTTTAAAGTTGTGGTAAAGCACTGTCAAGCTGCTTTCATTACTTGGACCTTATGTGAGTGTGTGTGTGCGTATACTGTACACTGGAACCAAAAGTCTGTGACCACTATTGAAAATTATGCTTTTTTCATTTTTTTCATAGCAAATTGAGTGAAATGTTGAATTGAAAAATTACATGAATTTGTTGTAGTATTTGTTGTCTTTTTGCTTTAACTCTTGAGCTGCATGAACTCCATGAGATTGTCTAAAACCTGGTGATTCTCCAGCATGATTTGAGATGATCCAAAGAGCATCTTGAGCTTCAGAGGAAGCAAGAACATCTGACCATCTGTACAAATAGTCACATGTTTACTTATTTGATTAGTGACCTAGAAATAGTGCAAAATCTTAAATAGGCCTATGTCTTAATCATTTTACATCATAACGTAGGGCTGCACAATTTGGGGAAAAAATCAAATTGTGATTTCTCAGATAAAAATTGTGATCGCAATTGCGGTTATATATCAACATGACTTTAAATATAAATAAATAAATAATAATAATAACTATTTATAAATATTAAATAAATCAAGAACTATTACTGTTGTCATATTCTGCCATAAAATAAAAAATGAGTATTAAAAATATAATAATTTTATTTTACAGTACAACTGTAAAATTGCAATACTAATATTTAAAGCTGTCTTAATTCATTTACAAACTGATGGGAAGCTGGTTGCTGCATGTTGCATTCCTAAATGCACGTTATAGTGATGCAAACTCAAAGCAGATGCAGAGAGGATTTTGTGTGAAATTTTGTGTGAACCGAGCCGCATTGAGGTGCTGAAAACACTGCATCATGAGCTGTTTGCGTGTAAAAGTACACAGTGCTGCGCTTTACTCTGTAGCATGCAGCGCAAATATTTCACTAAATTGCAACCTTTGCAATTTGATAATCACACCAAGCTAAATCAAGATTTCGACTTTATTTTGATTAATCATGCATCATAGCGTTTATTTGTCCTAAAATGGTTTATGGTCAGATTTAAATTAGATTCCCATAAGCTCTGACTTTGGACCCCACTGTATACTGTCAACCAGACATTCTCCTATTCCTTTTTTTAAACCTTATACCATTTTTAGCATTTTTGGATCTCTTTTCTGGTTCCTTTCATCAAATTTATATCTGAAATTAGATCCGATATCCATTTAAATGGAAGAAGCCAAAAGCAGTCTAGCACTTTGCTGCCATAATGTTCATTAACCTCCGCTGAAACGTCTCAAAAACATCCCGAAAATTCAATTTAAAAGTCTCGCGTATAATTCCATGAAATGTTAATGACTAAGCAAACTTAGCAAACCTATAGAGTATCATTGATTGGTGCTGAGTATCATATTTTTAAAAGACATAACATAAGGTCACCCTGAGGGAGTGTGGGCTACACCGCTGATTGATCTAGCGGATGCGCTGATAGCTGCTGTGGTAGGGAATCCTGCATCATACTGCTTACTACAAGGGCTATTTCAGGCACTTATTCAGTTTAACGGATATGAGACCAGGCCATCGGGGACCAATAAAAGCTCATTTTCCTGTAGCAGCCAGGGTGGGGAGAGAGAAAAATAGACAGCATATTACACACAGGCTATAACTTTGACTCTTCTGCTGTCTAATTAGCCAGCTGGAGTGTGTGTATGTGTGTCGTTTCTGTCTGCCTGGAGAAGGCGTAGTGTGCGCATTCGGCCTCAATTGTTCCATTCATCCGCAGCCATCTGCGTGAGAGTTTCCCCTGACAGGCAGGTTATATCACACCCTCTTAACAGCAAACAAACATGCTTTCAGAGGACAAACAAACAGCGACAGATGAGCAGGCACAATACGGCTCTGACTATAAACATATGAGCCTGGACAGGAAAGATTTCAGTTACATGCTGCAAAACAGCTAGAAGGGAAACGGGACAATGAAAAGAGGAGCCAGTCTGGGTGAGGAGACAGCAGTGCTGCACATTGAAAGAAAAATCCTGACAGGATCTGTTCCCTTATAGTTATGCTCCTTATGATGAATTTACAGTTGAAGTGTATAATTTTTTTTCAATGTTTGATGTTTCCTATCAGAATTTAATGTACAGAACCATCTATAATTAAGCCACCTTTCTTACAGAAGTGTGAATGAATGGTTCGACATGTCAAAATCTGGCTCGACCAATGGTGTAAGTTTTGGGCGGGACTATCTGTTGACAAATAATGATAGGCGAGCAAAGTGGTGGTAGCAATTTCTTAGACAAACCTGTTCGGAAACAGTAAGTGCTTGCAAGGCAGCAATTTATTGATTTTTTTGGTCAATAAAGTTTCTGACCCAAGTTCAGTCCCATTCCTTCTCCCTTTTCCCATTGCATATCAGCTAGGAGAGGCATTTATTTTAAATAAATGAAGAAAATATCCAAAAAGTGGAAATAAAGTGCCTAATTGAAATTGGATGTGGTTGTGTTGATCGAACGGGCTGCACATCAGACATTTGACCTTCGAGGACAGTGAGCAGAAGGATAAATATGGTTAGGGTAGAGTTAGAGTGAGTTAGAGATAGGAAAGGAAAAGGGATAGGCATTGGAAAAAGTAAGATCCAAATCCATTTAAATTCTTTTTTTGTTAATATATAAAATCATATCTAAAAAATGCTGGGTTGTTTCAACCCATTTTTGGGTCAGATGGACTAACCCAACTGTTGTGTTAAATTTCTAAATGAAATTTTTAACCCAACAATTGAGTTAGTCCATATCTGACCCAAAATTCGGTTGAAAGACCCCAGTATATACACTGAGTATTATTGTTAATGTTTTTGTTGTTGTTATTGCATGCTGTTTTGTAATACAGTAAAATATACTGAGGTGGAAATAGTATTTGCCAGTATTAGCAAGTAATATAGCATCTAACACTTTTTACACAAAGAAATACTGTTATTTTCACTTAGTGTAAATAGCATCTATCGCTATTAGTGTTAATAACACCTAACAATATTTGCATTTAGTGCAAATAACCTTGTTTTCTCCACAGTATTTTGCAATTAATTCAGCTTGCTTAATGTCTAGACTCTATTTTTGGTAAATAATTTTAGCCTTAGGTGTGCTATTTATTTATTTGTTTATTTATTTATTTTACAAACATTGTATTTTATTATTTATACACTCTTAAAAACAGCTAATGGGTAAATATAGGACAGAACACATGTTGCGCTAACCTGACCCAGCAAGTTATTTAATGGGTTGATTTTACCTATTCATTTTTACAATAATTATAGCTTTTTTTAATACCTCATATGTGAATTACTTAAAGACAAATGAACGTAATTTTACTTTTAAAGTAAAAAGAGCTGTATGATGACAATTACAACGAAAACAAAGCCAATGGGGTCCATTTGTTTGCATATTTCTCCTTTTTAAGATCTCCTTCCTTTTTAAAGTCATCTATCAAACCCATTACACAGAGACTGCTTCCTTACAGTTATTTTCTGTCACTACTTCTTTATTATTCATCCTATCCCCCTAAACCAGGTCTGTTTAAATCGTCTCAAAGCCCAAAACCAAAAGGTTTCTTAAGGTGACCTTGGCAGAATACAGGTTTTAGCTGCACACTCTGACAGTACTGTCAACAGCGGTTGATGAGAGAGCAGACTGATGACACGCAGAAAAATCACAACCTCCACCGCTATTACACACTGGCCAGGGGTGTTTATTCCTGTGGGTGTTACATCACAGAATGCTGTCACTCTTCTGGGAAAAGCTGAAATTGGTGAGTACTGTTCACTGATGAATTGCTTTATCCTCGCAACCCTCAAAACAAATTTGTCACCGATAGAAAAAAACCTGTTTCTCACAACCAAGCTGCTTCCACCAGGGCAAAGAATGAACTCTGAGGCAACGAACAGAGGTTATCTATTCCAGTGCACATGAAACACATCCCTAGCAGTGTATTTTTACCCAGTGGAATAAAGGCTAACAGGGGTTTACTGCTACAGAAAAACATCCAACAACAGAGCAGAATTATTACCCCATGAAAGAAAAAATACACTGCGCAAAGTCTTTTTTAATTTTTTAATCAGTATCTGTACACCACCATGCAAAAGTTTGGGGTTGATGAGATTTTTTAAATGAGGTCTCTTATGCTCATCAAGGCTGCAATTATTTGATCAAAAATAGAGTGAAAACAGTAATATTATGAATCAATATTGCAATTTAAAATAACTCTTTTCTATTTTAATAGATTTCAAAATGTATTTATTTATTTAAATTTATATTTGTGATTACAAAGCTGAATTTTCAGCTGTTTTCCCCATCAGAAATCATTATAATATACTGAGTTGTTGCTTAAGAAACATTTTTCATTATGTTGAAATCAGTTGTAATGCTTAAAGGGGTCCTATTATGCTTTTTCACTTTTTGAATTTTAGTCAGTGTGTAGTGTGTACACTGTAAAATAAATAAATAAATAAATAAATAAATAAAAATAAAACTGCAATTTTACAGACTTTTCCCTTTATTTTTTATTTTTTTTCCCTGTATTTTTGAAATATGCGGGAAAAATTGTAAAATTACAGAAATAGACCGTAAATGTACGTTTTATAGGTAAAATAACATGGCAAACCTGTAACTGTAAATAACCATAAAAAGTATCGCGAATTTATAAAAACTTCATAAATATGCATTTTTATTTAACAGGTGTCCATTTATAGTGATTTTATAATTTTTTAAATAGTATTTTTACAGGAATTAAAAAAACTGTGTCAAAGGTGATATCTGGTCCCAAATGAGTTAATCCTTCCTTACGAATTACTTATTTTAATATAGTATCATAACATCATATCATCATACATTCTTTGTTGAAATAAACGGACATTTCTGATAACTATGAAGATTTTAAATATTGGAACTAGAGGAAATCCCGCGCGGCGGAAGGATACCTCTCCTCTGGGCACACAGTGGAGCAGCGGCGCGCGGAGCGGGAGTCACTCGACTTTCAACAATCGTTTATGGATGTGAAACAAAAATAAGCAGGTAAAATGCATATTTTCTGAACAATATTGGCTTCTGTCATTTGTAACTTTGTTTTGACCGTCGTTGTTTAGTGTTGTTATGAAGCTTAACCTTGATTGTGTGTGTTTTTATTCGGACCGTTTGGCCTAATCTTTTTAAATGTTTATGATTTTTACATTTGAGGTCTCCTTTTAGTTGAAGGTGGTGTAATTATGTTTATTGCTGGACAGTAATCAAGTTGTGCTCCCTATTTTGGTTCCCGTTGCATTCTGTCGAAAAAGCGCCATTTTTCCACATGAGGGAGTTTCCTCATCAGACGATGATTATAATTTATATTTAATCATAGGCATATGACGTGACGTCTGAATTATTCAATGTAGGCTTCGTCTAGAAACCTAAAATGCTGTTTAAATGAGTGAAAACTTATTGAAACTGATTGATTTATTGTGTACAAACAGTACTAATATTTCTTTGGATTTTTGTATAATTTTTAATTATCATGTCCCATGCACTCACATGCTTGTTTTTGTTTCTCTCTGCAGTTAAGTTACTTGAGCAGCTGATATCAAAGAGCAAGCTAAAAAGGTGAAAACTGTCATTTAAAAGATGTTTATGATTATATTGTATTATATTCGTTGTGGTGTTTCAGTGAAAAACTCTAAAAGGTCATACACATCATCAAGGGCTACACAGAAATGAGACACGCTATCTGAAATAACATTTCACATCCCACCTAGAAAACGCAAATCATCGTGACCCATGTACAAGAGAGTGTCCTTCACATCATAAAGCCAGTAGAATTGAAGAGAGCGCTTTCACGAATCAAAACTACAAGTATGTGTTTTAATTTAATTTGCATTTAATTTGTGTAACTTTCATATTAGAAAAGTAACTGTCCTTCCTTTCATGCGTATAATAAGGTGGATGGGGATAACGAGAACAAGACGGATCCAATTCAACAAATTTAGTGAGATGGAGGTGGTTACTCTTGAACCAGTACCAACAAAATGCCACCAAAATGCCATTTGTCTTCAACAAAAGAAATGTTAAGTATAACTTTAAGTAATATGTCTTAATAGGTACATTGGTAACTATAATGATTCAAGCTGAATTTATTGCATGCTGGTTTTGTCATTGCCTCTTTCCCAGAAATCCTCAGACCAGACTCCGATAAAGACACGTCAGAAATCCTCCAAGAATAAAACGCATGTAAGTCAGGTATGTGAACTTTATTTGTAATTTGTTCACCCTTTCTTCACTCTTTTTTTTTTTTTTTTTTTTTAGTATTTATGGTACTTTTTAAGTAATAAAAACAAATTAAATGTTGTTTATCTTATTTTTTTATGGCTAACTGTTATAATTTTATCTTTCAGGTACCGTACTAATGCAGAATATGTGCAGGTTTTCTTGGGAAATATTCCTTTCCTTATGAATCTTGAAGGAAATGGCTATGTAAGTTGCTTTACAGACTTTACATTATGTGAAAAGACCTTACAAGTGTAAGATGTCTCAGAAGTTCTAATGATCAGAAGTTTGTCATTTCTGTTTATATACATTTTTAGAATAGGAGGTTTTCCTTTTAATCTGATCTGTTTTTACCCTCTATGTTTGCAGTTATGGTAACAGTTCCTCAAATACAAATTCAGAGCAAGGAGAATAATGCTGTCTGAAGAAACTCCAGGATCCTGTCCCAGATCTATGTTAAGGGTAAGTGTATACATTAACACAGAGCTTCTTTACATCCCCTACTATATTACCATCCACAAAAGGGATGATAACATTCAGTTTATTCTGAGTGGTTACACATAACACACTAACAAATGTCTGTTATTCAAATCTGTTAAATTAGGCTGCATTAATTAGGCCAACTAAAACCGGGAACACTTCCCATAACACCTGATGTACTTGTTACCTTTTAAGAAAAATGACATCTACGCTAATATTAGTCTCTTTCATTCTTATTCCGAGGTCACCGGAGCCACACAGATCCAGACTGTATCCAGATCAGATGGTCACTGCAGTCACCTGAATCCAGTCCATATCCAGACCAGATAGTGGATCAGCACCGAGAGATGAAGTCTATAGCCCTGAATGTCAGCGGAGATCAGGACAACTAGATGAGCCCCAGAGACAGTTCACCAGTTAAGACCACGTCACCTCGACGGCTATGGGGACAAGACCACAGGAACCAGATGAGTCCTCTACACAATCTGATTTTGTTGCAGCCTAGAATTAAACTGCTGCTTTCGTCTGGCCAGGGAAGAATGATGGAGTTTTGGTTCTTTCAAAACACTGTTTTCCTGTTTAATTCTGTAAAGCTGCTTTGACACAATCTGTATTGTTAAAAAGTACTATATAAATAATGGTGACTTGACTTGCTGCAGTTTAATTGCTTGACCTCTTTATTTCTATGCATTTAAATTGAACCGAATAGAGTATAATTAAACCAGGAAATGGACTTTTAGGCCCTTTACACATACTAAGTTGATGAAAAATTGTACATTTAAAATAAAACGTAGTACAATTTTTAGAAAAAGTGAAATTGTCTAATCTGTGATAATGTTAATGGTATGGAAGTACAGTAAATGTGTATACTGTTTTTGGAAATGTGAAATTACTCAATATGCATCCTGCTATATTGATGACATGTTGTGATACAATGTTTAATAAGCGTTCTGTAAAAAAATTGTGCACAGAAATGTGAGAATGTAACATTTCAATGTTAAGTAATAAATGTGATGGAACAGCATTGTAGTCTTTTTAATAATTTTTTATGAAAATTACAGGAACGTTTTTTTTTTCTGGCACCCCAGCTGCCGGAATATTTCAGTTTTTTGACTACGAAAAATTACCTGTTTTTACGGTTGAGTTATTGTCCGTTATTTTACGTTTTTTTTCCCGGCACCCCAGCTGCCGGAATTTTACCGGTTTTTTAAGGGATTTTTTTTTAACAGTGTATGTTTGGGCATAAAAAAGATCTACAAAGTTACAAATCTCAAAGTCCACTCCAAAGGGAGATATTTTGTTTTTAAAAAATCCCTTTTCAAGAACTACAACGAACGGCTTGTTTGGACTACAAAGTTGTTTTCCTGTATGTGTGACATCACAAATTGGCTCATTAGAATATCATTAAAATAAACCCCGCCTCCGGAAATCAAATGCACGTTTCAAAATCGAAACCCAGTGCGGGTGTTTTTATATCACTGTATTTCTGAAGGAAACCGACTCTCTTCAGAAAATTTTGGATGTCATTTTCATTTCATCTTGTATGTAATGTATGATAAAGCTGCATTTGTGAGCGGAGCTCTGCTTTGTGTACAGCGTTACTGGGGAAACCTTGATCTTTACCACTACAACAGCGCCTCCCGCTGGCAGAAAATGAATTTGCATATATATGCCGCCACAAATAGTGTAACTGTGGGACTAGAGAAGGGTCCGGCTGCAGACTTGCACTTGCGTTTTCAGACTTGCACTCTCAGACACCTGCACTTCCGCAAGTGACGTCACTTGCAGTCTTTTTTATTTTTTATTTTATTGTATTTATTAATTGTTTTTTTAATCAATTTATTTTAGCTACATTTAAGTTAGTCAACTAAATTTATTTAAATGTAGCTAAAATAAATTGATTGCAACCACTTACCTTAAAAAAATTTAGTAAATTCAATGAGTCATTTTTTTCAGTGCACTTAATATGGCTTAATGTGTTAAGAGAGTGCTATTAAAAGATCAAATTCAATATACAGTTTATTAATATAATGTATATGTATATAGTGTTTTCCTCCCATACCGCAAAACGTGGCATAATGTGGCATAACGGACTAAGATTATAAAGACCAAACTCAATATGCTCCTCTTCATTATTAAAACATAATTAATATGTACAGATAAGCAGGTTAGCCCAGAATAAACGCAACACGCAAAGTTTCGCGTTTTCCCATTTAGAATAAAATGTCTACAGCCCTTTTGAGTCATTGTCTTTGTCCATTAAGCTACATTACGTGTTTTATTTATAATGATTTTCTACGGGAGGAAAACGTTTAATGTGCAACTTAACACATTGCGTTCTGGGCTCATCTGCTTGCCTGCACGGAGTTGGTCCTTTAATATCATTTAATGCATTTCTTAATGCGTGTTCATATGGTCTGTATAGTTTGCATCAACAATAAGAAATAGCCTACTGAATTTGGTCTTTATCATCTTAGTCCGTTATTATGCCACATTAAGCGTTTTGCTGTTGTGTTCATGGACATATGCTTGCCTTGTAGTACATTAAATTAATAAACTATATATTGAATTTTGTCTTTTAATAGCACTATCAGCGATTTTAAATGTTTATGGTTTTCTACTGGAGGTTTAAAAGCGTTTAATGAGAGACATTGCATTCATATTCGGCTGTTCTGTGGCCGCGGATTTGTAGGTCTTGTCTTTTTCTCTTACAGATGACTTGCAGGACCCTGTATGTTATGATATTAAATTAGTTTTAATCGTTTAACCACCACAGCGTCTCGTCTCCATTGGCAACACGCACAGTTTATGTGGATTGCAAGTGACGTCACAGGTAGCAAAAAGTGCAAGCTGCGATTGCAAGTGACATTGTAATTTAGTTTCTTTTTTCTTGTCTTCACCACCTGGCTACTTGTGTAAAATGTTGAGAGATTCAATTAAAAAAAATTAATAAATACAATAAAATAAAGAAATAAAAAACACTGCAAGTGACGCCCCTTGCGAAAGTGTAGGTGTCTGAGAGTGCAAGTCTGAAAATGCAAGTGTAAGTCTGCAGCCAGACCCTATTGTGGGACTATGGTATCAATAAATGCAACTGCATAACAGTTTCACTGCAATTCATGTTATAATGTTAGAATTAAAGAACAATAAACATAATACATATTACCGTTGCACTTATCTGTACATTGTAAACGAAGTTATTTTTAAGCTGTTGTTGACATCCTATCTAAAACGTGATTTAGCCAAAAAAAAAACAAACAAAAACAATATTGTTACCACTTTAATATGTCTTGCAATATCCGTTCCTGCACAGGTTCTGCGCAATCCTCTTGTTCAATATTCTCGGGGTCTGAATTGATATGGCAATATTGAGGAACTTGCTGCTTTGGCAAGGTGCAGGGCAGTACTGAAACACCGTCTAAGCTGTTCACCAGTCACAACGCACTGGGACAGCTAACCAATCACAACACACTTCGTTTTTCGGAAGGCGGGCCTTCATCAAACCCGGAACTAATCGAGCCGTTTGTGCCAGGCTGGGGAGAGAGGTATTGTAATAATGTAAATTATGTGAAAAATAATGCGTTTTTCGAACCACCAAGCATGAGAGCATGTTCTAGTACACCCCCAAAACAAAATCAAGACTTTGTAAAAGAGCATAATAGGACCCCTTTAATATTTTTGCAGAAACAGTGTTATTTTTTTCAGGATTCTTTGTTGAGTCGAAAGTTTAAAAGAACAGGATTTATTTGACATTGAATTTTTATTGTAACAATGTAAAAGTCTTTACTGTCACTTTTAATCAATTTAATGTATCTTTGCATTAAATTGTTAATAAAAGTATTAATTTCTTTGCAAAAAAACAAAACAACAACTACAAAAAAACTTACTGACCCCAACCTTTATATATATTTTTTGTTATACAGTGTTGCTTTTCAAATATTATATTTAAGCATGTTTAGATAATCACTATTATGTCTCTTTTCTGTAAAAAAAAAAAAAAAAAATTAAGTATATAATTTTTTTGCACCAACAATAAACTGCTTAAATTGCAAAGCCTTTGTTCTATTATGTTATGTGAGAATTATCTTTGTACAGAAGCCATTCTCATTCTCTGAATTGAGGTCTGGCCTCTGACTGAGCGATTACACACTTTGGTTTTAAGTCACTTCAGTTACTTTTGTTACAAGTTTTGTGTCTTCCTGTAGGAAGATGAATCATCTTCCTCGTCCCAGAGCTCCTTACCGCGCCACCAGGATTTTTCTATTTTGCTTTCGATTTTGTTCTCTATCCATTTTCCTTTCGCTTTTTATGAGTTTTCTGGTCTGTGCTGCAAAGAATCGTGCCTCAAGCATGATGCTGCTTCACAGTAGGGATGCTGTGCTCGTTGTGATGTGCTGTGTTAGGTTTATTCCAATATAGCACTTTGTATTAAGGCCTGAAAGTTGGAATCTGGTCTAACTACAGAATCCTCTTCCAGATTGTGAGTCTCTCCTACACGCCTTTGGGCAAAACTCCTGCTGAGATGTGATGTGTGTGTGTGTGTGTGTGTGTTTCTCCCAACAAAGTCATTTTGGTTGTACCAGGCAGATTTCTGAACTGTATTTTCTATTGTTGTCTCACATCCACAGTTTTCTTTGTTTATCACAGAGGACTGTTGCCATGTTAGTGTTTCTGTTAATGACCTCTGCTTCTGTTGCTCTTCTTACCCAGACACTGTTTTGGAGAACAGCCAGTTCTGGACAGATTCGCAGTTGTTCCTCATGTCCAAACCATTTCAGTGATGGAAGTCTCTCTGCTCAGAGGTACATTAAATTCTTTGGGTTGCCTTCCTCTGACTGATATTTTTCAAGAACCTCGTCTCATAATTACTTTTAGTGTTCCTTGGTGTTTCTTTGGAAATACAGTATCTCAGTACAGCTTGAAACACACTCAAATGGATTCCTGTCAAGTCATTGTGTAACTTGGCAAAGGGTATTTAACTCTTATAAAAGTCATTTGTCAAGCAAAGGGGTGTATAGCACTAAATTATTTTCTTTTTAATTTATTTTAAAATTAATTAATATAATAGCTATTTTTTTTTCAATTGTAGTGCAGTGAGTTTAACCAGTTTTGCTTAAGAAGTTTACTTTGGATAGCAATTAGTAACCCAACAGAGAACCAAAATTGTTTTCTTGGAATCCAAAATCCATGTTTATTCACATTAGAATCTATATTTAATGTAGTCTGCGTCATATTTCCTTACCTTGAGTAGCTTTATGGTTTTTGAGGATGCATGCATGCAATTTCCTTTTGCCTGAAGTTGAATGAGAACCAGATGAATGTGAACCAACATATATTTGAGTTTGATTTTACCATATCTATTGTGCAATCCATGCATAATTAGATCTTTAGTTGCATTTTATTTTGTCCGTTTACCACTGAAGTCAGTGTTTACGCATGCATTTATAAGGTGATATACTGTGGAATCCCACAAATTTGTGTGCAGGCTATAGGGAGGACAAAGACAGGGTCAAGGAGATAATATTTAAATATTTACGATATGACCAAGTTTTGCTGGTATAGAGCTGTCACTGTAATACTTATGAGTTCTAACACCTGACTGTCGATTCACTGTCTACTTCAGCAGCTGTCTTCCATATTCACCAGTGACCAAAGAACTACCGGTATGTAAAATCTTTGGAGTGATGTATGTCGATCTAAAGTGACGTAAAAGTCACATGAATTCCAATATGACTGTTCAGACTGAAATCGCATTGCAAAACATCAGACCTGTGCCTGATTTAGGAGCACATTTGGAAATGGAGCACATCAGAATGGAACAGATTCCATATGGTTGGCGCTGTTCACATTGTCACGAAAAAAAGATCTGTCACATATGAGCAAAAAAAATCAGATAGGCACTTTTTCCTGCATTCTGAACGTAGATATTTTTAATTATTATTATTATTTTTTTGTTTAAGTAACAAAGTCAAATTGGGAGATATAAAGTCGCAGTTGTCATACAGTATATAAAGTCACATTGCAAGATAAAGTCAAGGATGAGAAATACTGCTGTTTAAATTTTTATTTATTTATTTATTTTTTTGCTTTTATTCAGCAAGGATGCAGTGATCACAAGCGGCAGTTACAAAAGTTTTCTATTTCAAATAAATGCTGTCCTTTTGAACTTTCTATTTATTGGAATCCTGAAAAAAAAATGTATCAGTTTCCACAAAAATATTCAAATCAACATATTAGAATGACGTCTGAAGGATCATGTGACAATGCAGATGGGAGTAATGGCTACTGAAAATTTAGCTTTGCCATCACAGGAATGAATTACATTTTAAAATATATGAACAGTTATTTTTAGTAATATTTCACAGTATTAATGTTTTTATTGTATTTATAATCAAATAAATGCAGCCTTGGTGAGCATAAGAAACTCCTTTTAAAAACATAAAAATTCTTACTGAACCCGATCAAAAATGAAAGATAAATATAGTCTTTCTATATAATAGTCAGGTGTAAACATTACATTATATTATTAGAATAAACCATTGCTCGATCATGTAAATCTGGAGAAGTTTATGTGGAATTAATTACTTTTTACAGACTTTCATAGACTCTGAAAACAATGTGCACTTCCCTAAAATGCTAGCACTAGCTGAGAACAAGCATTTGGAAAAACTTTTAAATGTTCAATCTCTCTGCTGCCGCTGCTGGCATGATGTCAGTCTGATGGAGTCATGCTGTTCAGAGCTTTGAGATGAAGCTGATTCACAATGAGAGATTTCACATGAAGGGCAAACAGAGAGAGACGCCCCAGTGCACACCCCTTTAAAATGCACAGCACCACGTCTTAAACAAAATACGAATAAAAAGAAAGATGGTATTGAAAGGTATACTCTGAACTAATATTTGTTCTCCAGTAAACAAATGCAAGATGTATTCTGTTGAGGCATCTCTTCACCTCTGCCCTGAGTGTGGTTCAGCGCCGAGGCAGTGCAAGGCTGTTTTCTGACCCCGACCGCTAAAGAATAAGATATTTGAACTGACTAGCAGCTAATGCGTTTTTTGCCACAGCTCTGTAAGCAACTCACGTGTAAATATACGGTTTATTTTTTTTACTCATTCCAGTGGCCGTTGGGCATGGTTATATATCACTGCTAAAATTATGCAAAAACTCTGAATGGGCACATATCCCATTTATTATCTCTGTCATAGATTCATTTTCCCGAAACAATGCCCTTTCAAATGGCGGGTAGGTTTTTTTTACACTACGATTTTTACAACACGTGTATTTTACACATGGGTGAAGCAAATATCAATAGCGGGACTGAAAGCACGAGTCACAGAAGACAAATGAAAGCTGGTGGTTTATAAAACTACACATGCCTCCGAGCACCACTATCCAAGCGCTGAGTGAAAAACAGCCTGCCAAGGGAGGCCTGTATAAAACCGCCAATGTTTTATTAAAATGCCGTGCAACTACAAAAGGGGAGAGCTGGTGTTGTTTTTAGATGAATAAGAATGGCATGAAAGGGGGTAAAGAGAGAGGGGACTGAAGAAGAGAGAGGGAGGAGAAGGAGAGGGGAAGAAAGGATAGAGGATGGGGAAGAGAGAGAGAGAGAATCTATCCACATCAGTATGCGTTTCCTCAAAGGCCGTCAGCAGGCTGTCACATTCAGAGGGGGCTGAAGCTTCAGACAGTGGAACTGATCTGGGGCATGAAATCATATTCTGAATCTCCTAAAGGACCTTAAGAGAAGCTGGTAGGCCAAAAAATAAAAAATTGTTGGTGCTCTGTTTGTGCACTAGATTCACCAGCATACTGGCACATGCAGCACTGCCTGCACTAGTGATTTTACACCAAATTTCAATGTGAGAGACATATCCGAGACTGATGGCAGTTAACAGAATGAGAGTGAAAAACTTACATTAAAGTATAATGTGGACATTCAAACACCATACCCATATGCACATGCATGCTCTGTTCTGTTTTGTGAGAGGAAACCAGTTGCTGTATCACTTGGTGCCTTAGACAAAATAAAGAACCTTAGTCAGTGTTCATGGCAGAATTATTTTTGGAGAATGGAAACAATTGCATGTGCTTGTTTAAAAAAAAAAAAAAAAAAAAAAAAAAAAAAATATATATATATATATATATATATATATATATATATATATATATATATATACACACACACAGGTGCATCTCAATGAATTAGAATGTTGTGGAAAAGTTTGTTTATTTCAGTAATTCAACTCAAATTGTGAAACTCGTGTATTAAATAAATTCAGTGCACACAGACTGAAGTAGTTTAAGTCTTTGGTTCTTTTAATTGTGATGATTTTGGCTCACATTTAATAAAAACCCACCAATTCACTATCTCAACAAATTAGAATACTTCATAAGACCAATAAAAAAAAACATTTTTAGTGAATTGTTGGCCTTCTGGAAATTATGTTCATTTACTGTATATGTACTCAATTCTTGGTAGGGGCTCCTTTTGCTTTAATTACTGCCTCAATTCGGCGTGGCATGGAGGTGATCAGTCTGTGGCACTGCTGAGGTGGTATGGAAGCCCAGGTTTCTTTGACAGTGGCCTTCAGCTCATCTGCATTGTTGGGTCTGGTGTCTCTCATCTTCCTCTTGACAATACCCCGTAGATTCTCTATGAGGTTCAGGTCTGGTGAGTTTGCTGGCCAGTCAAGCACACCAACACCATGGTCATTTAACCAACTTTTGGTGTTTTTGGCAGTGTGGACAGGTGCCAAGTCCTGCTGGAAAATGAAATCAGGATCTCCATAAAGCTTGTCAGCAGAAGGAAGCATGAAGTGCTCTAAAATGTCCTGGTAGATGGCTGCGTTGACTGTGGACTTCAGAAAACACAATGGACCAACACCAGCAGATGAAATGGCAGCCCAATTCATCACTGACTGTGGAAACTTCACACTGGGCTTCAAGCAGCTTGGATTCTGTGCCTCTCCAGTCTTCCTCCAGACTCTGGGACCTTGATTTCCAAATGAAATGCAAAATTTACTTTTATCTGAAAAGAGGACTTTGGACCACTGAGCAACAGTCCAGTTTTTTCTCCTTAGCCCAGGTAAGATGCTTCTGACATTGTTTCTGTTTCAGAAGTGGCTTGGTAGCCCTTTTCCTGAAGACGTCTGAGCGTGGTGACTCTTGATCACTGACTCCAGCTTCAGTCCACTCCTTGTGAAGCTCTCCCAAGTGTTTGAATCAGCTTTGTTTGACAGTATTCTCAAACTTGTGGTCATCCCTGTTGCTCGTGCACCTTTTCCTACCCCATTTCTTCCTTCCAGTCATCTTTTCACTTAATATGCTTTGATACAGCACTCTGTGAACAGCCAACCATTCAGTAATAACCTTCTGTGACTTACCCTCTTTTTGGAGGGTGTCAGTGATTGTCTTCTGGACAACTGTCAGATCAGCAGTCTTTCTCATGATTGTATAGGCTATTGTGTAACCATTTTGAAGGTTCAGGAAACCTTTGCAGGTGTTTTGAGTTGATTAGCTGATTAGCATGTCACCATATTCTAATTTGTTGAGATAGTGAATTGGTGGGTTTTGTTAAATGTGAGCCAAAATCATCACAATTAAAAGAACCAAAGACTTAAACTACTTCAGTCTGTGTGCATTGAATTTATTTAATACACAAGTTTCACAATTTGAGTTGAGTTAGTGAAATAAATGAACTTTTCCACAACATTCTAATTCATTGAGATGCACCTGTATATATATTAATAGAAATACAAATATAAAAAACAAGTGAATACTAATCTATATCAATAAATCTATATTTTTTTTCACAAAAAACAAACAAACACAATATATAAATAAATAAATATGGCAAATATCTATCTATCTATCTATCTATCTATCTATCTATCTATCTATCTATCTATCTATCTATCTATCTATCATTTGTGTTTTAAATTATATATTTTATTATATATTTAATTACATATATTAGTTGTATTATTGTATATATATTTTATTTTTAAATAAAACCATGCAAGCAATCTCATTTTATTTATATAAATGTACAGATTTACATTATATAAACATTTGCAGATTTGCATATGTAGATATACAGAAATGTAATTTTAATTTTTAATAAACCCAACAAAATTGCAACTGAACATGATGTCTAGTGATCACTTTAGATTTCATTGTATGGAAAAGAGTGGCTTTTGACAACTTTTGTTGTTTTCCAATAGAAAAAAAAAATAATATGAGTTTGTTGTATTGACATGAGAGTGGGTAGATGACCAAATATACAGTTTAAAGGAGATGATCTGCTGCACAAGGCATGAGTCAACTGGCCTGACTAACTTTAGACATGTGGATGTTTCATTTATGCCACAGTGTATTTAAACAAACACTTTTTTTTCCCCCTTTTTTTTACCTACAGTAGTTCCACAACTTAATTATAAAAGAATTAAAATTCTTTTTGAAGTTCCATTTGAAATCCACTTACTCAAAAGCAAGTGCCCTGTCAGGTTTTAAGTGCATGTTGCTTAAATGCTTGTTGAACATTTTAATTTCAACACCACAAGTATTAATAGAGAGTCGATCCTCCCTTTGCTTCTATAACAGCTTCTAGGAAAGCTTTCCACTAGATCGCGGATCTAGATCTGTGTGGGTTTGCTCCCTTTCAGTCACGAGCATCATCACTGAGGTCAAGTGCTTCAGATTCTCAGAGGTGTTCATTGGAGTTCAGGTCTGCACAGAGCAGTTGAGTTCTTACACAACCCAGACACCATAAACCATTTCTTACAGACCTTACTGTGAGGTGCCATTTCAAATTTGGGCCCTGTAAAACTCTGTGTAGGGAAATTGCATCTGTCTATAGTGGGTGCAGCTGAAATAGTCAGGTCTATCTTGTTGATCAGTATGTGATCTGTGTGCGAGCGATTCCCTGTCCTCTTTCTAATCTCTTCCTCTCCAGCGTCCTCCAGTCTCCACAACAGAGCTCATCTCATCTCCAGAAGAGGCTGGCGTGTGTGTGGAACATTTGGACCTGGCTGCTCTTCACACAGCTGTCTCATGCTCAAGCGTAATCACCACCAACATGACAGACCTAGACAGACAGCCTTGTGGCCTGAGTAATTTTGCCGTTAATGTCGCGAAGAAGTGTTTCAGACAAACACAATTACGTGACGAGATTGTCTGCCCACATGCATGAATAACCAGGAGATGAGAGCTTGAACTGGTAGAACCGAATTAAGCCGCTCTCGGTTATGCTGCTCTGGATGCATTCAAGCACATAAGTATTATATACTCTTTTTCTAAAAATACACAGCCGCTGAACCCTGTTGAATACCTGTCTTCATGGACAGAGCAATCTGTTTTCAGTACTGCCACACTGATCAAAGCAGCCCACTCGCGCCGTATAAATGTGACGGGCTCAAATTGTCCAATGTTAACGCTATCTAAACACACTCGCTCTGCTTTTCCTCCTTACTCCATTCACACCTCAGACAACCTCTGTCTAATCCCTTCATCCTCTCATAATGAGAGAAATGAGCTCAGGCTGCAATAACGGCCTCGGAACTCCATGAAGGTGAGCGCGAGGATGTGTGGGTGCTTAAATACACTTGAGGAACTGAATAAAGAACAACGGCCCTAATCATGTACCAAGCCCCAGATCGGGTTGCTCATTATCTTGCTAATTTATGAAGTTTCCCTCCCTTTTGGGCTCAATTTCCAACTCAAGATGTTTTCTTCGGAAATAATAAGGTAATTAAATATATATGAAATAATGGTAATTAATTTTGCAGTGTATTCCTAAAGAAGTCTTATTGGAAGAATGCAGATTCAGTGAAAATGCGTCTCATTGAAATTTATCTGCAGTTTCCCAGTGGAATTGAATGGAAAATAACAGCATATCTCAACAAAACATAATGCGTATAGCAACTGAAATGATTATTTATGGCAATGACACGGTTTACCACACATTTTGTTTTAAAATCCCTTGATATTCAGCTTTAATGAGTCTTATGGCCATTTTGGGTACAAATAAAAAGGGGTTAAAGAAAACAAATAATATGAAAAAGACAGTCTAAACATTTGCATTGTGATTATGGACACAGGAGATCATATTTGAGAGAGTGTCCAGTTTAATTATTCCACAAAAGAGATCATGCATCTTGCCCGTAAACCATCATTACCGTGTATTACTAACAACCTAATAATTTTGCATCAGAGAAGCACTAACAGCATTCTGGCTGTGATTTAGGTAGTGCTAATCTTGCCGTTTTGCTTGCAGGGCATACAAAACAACTCACAGTGGGCCTTTTAAACTCTCATTACGAATATTCACATGGCCTGGGGGAAGAATACTGAACTGATGTGTTAATTCAAACACACTGATTTCACAACTCTGTTTAATTCCTATTATCTCTTGCTTTTTGCGCAATTAGTGTGGAATTGACTTGTATTTTCTGGTCATTTCCTGATGTGATGAGTTTTCCCTCACTGTGGAAATATGTTCCAAATCTTTGCAAATTATACCAGTGGCGTAGGGTTATTTTGAATTTACTGCTCTTGATTGCATATCGAAATGTTACTCTCATTAATGTTTACGTTTTCTTGTAATGTGAGCTTGTTTTATAGTGGGGGAGAGTGGGGAGTGATGTAACATGGGGTGAGTTGTAACATCATCGGTTTAACCAATTAGAAATTCTTTAAAAATGTTTTTTAAAGAAATCTCTTGCTCACCAAGACTGTGTTTGTTAACTCTCAGCATCACAAGATCATTCACAAATCAATCTCATATGCTGATTTGCTGCTTAAGAAATATTTCCTGTTATTATCAATGTTTAAAACAGTCGTGTTGATTAAAGGTCTTTGGAAAAATGTGATACATATTTTTAGGATTCTTTGATGAATAGAAAGAACTGTGTTTATTTGAAATAGAATTTTTTGTAATGACGTAACAATGTGTCATCTTTGATTGATTCATCCTTGCTGCATAAAAGTGTTTTTTTCCCCTTGTTTTATTAAGAAATCTTACTGACATCAAACTTTTGAATGGTAGTATATATGAGCACCATCCTACTTAGGACTTCTAAGTAAAATATAAGATAAATATAGTGTTTTGGGATAAAAATAATAATAATAAAAAAATAAATAAATAAATAAAAAGCTTCTTCGAACTTCATATAGACCATTCTTTGGCATGTTGACTTGCTATTACAACCATCCCCTGACAGTATCATTGTTCACAGCAACACTTACTAAAATTATAAACAATTTTAGTATATTAAATTTAATTTTATGATGTTTACAGGCAAATAGGAATTGCATAACATTAATTTTAAACAAGTAAATTTGCTTACAACAATATATTAATGTATAATATTTTAAATTGTTTTGTAATATTGTTTCAGTGTGAAAGGTTGTAACAGCATACTTTGTACTTGACACTAAATTATGCAGTTTATGAAAACAGTATTAGGTTGTACCAGACAGCTATGAGAATATCATATTAAGGTTTGAGACATATAGCATAAAATTACACTGTGCACAGACATTAAAACTAAATGTTACATTGCTGCATCATTGCAACTGTCGCTTGGAGTAATCATTAAAAGTATCCTCAGAATCTCTGTCGCAGTTAATTCA
The DNA here is from genome assembly GCA_039654775.1 of Spinibarbus caldwelli. Taxonomy (NCBI): domain Eukaryota; kingdom Metazoa; phylum Chordata; class Actinopteri; order Cypriniformes; family Cyprinidae; genus Spinibarbus; species Spinibarbus caldwelli. The sequence continues at coordinate 16,749,268 of CM077261.1, read as the reverse complement.
TAATTTATCTATGATTGGGACAATTTACTCTCTCTCAAACATTACGCATATGAATTTGCTGTTTTTTCACGCCAACAGCTAGAACACATTAATGGAACGCTAATCTTCTGTCCATTTCCACTGTACGCTGTTGAATTCATTAGCTCACACTGAATTCTTGAAAGTGGCGTCCAGACAGGAGAAAAGTCCTGTCCTTGCTGAAGTGAGTCATTATGTGTGTAAATGAGTTCAGAATTGCCCTCAAACGCATAAGTACTAAAGCGCTCTCTATTCATCAGAAGGGCCCTTAGTGTGTTCAGATGTGTGCATTGGGTTGTGCGATATGGACAAAAAATACGATCACTATTTTTTAATCTATATTTTGATTTTGAATTTAATCACGATTTTGACTCAGTGTTTCATTACACGCACACTTTTACAGTCATAAACATGTTTTTTTTTTAAGTTCAGAAGGAATCCAATTAGAGCTTTATCAAAAAGCTGTAAAAGCATGTCTCTAGAACAGACATATTAAAAAATAATAAACACATTTTGAAATCATCATTAATAAAATGCACTGTAAAACTTAAGTAAGGCTCTGATGTTCTGCTTCACCAAATATCTGAAATAGTTGACACTTTATTTACAATATTTGTGGGCACCATATCTGTGCATAAGTGATATGTGATGTCATTGGTTATTTTTTATGCCTTTTTTGAGCTCCTTTATTATTTTTTTATTATTAAAGTAGCTTAATGTACTAAAGCAACAACCAGGGACAACCAATTTTCTCACACATTTTTCGTTATAACGGAACCATAATCCAAATGGAAAGACAATATTAAATGTTTTCTCACCCAAAGAAAACTGTTGCAGGGAAAACGCTTAATGTGGCTTAATGCATTAAGACAATCATATTAAAAGAGTAAATTCGGTACTCACCTTATTAATAAAACATGCTGCTGTATCTACAGGAAGGAAGATGAGGCCAGAAGTTGAACAAAACATGCAAAGTTTTGTGTTAAGCATTTTCCTCCCATAAAAAAATAAATAAATAAATAACATTTTAAAATGGCTTAATGCATCAGGAATGTCTGATTGATTTTCAGATGTTACACTAGAAATTCTGATTCATTTTAGTAAATCATTTCATCCTGATTGATCTTCTCTCTTATATGTAACATATTTTAAAGTATGATTCGTTTTAGTGAATTGGTTCATCCTGAAAAAGGTGACCTGATTTCTGAAATAGAAACCGGGCACATTTACTAGTTTTGTGGTCAGAAAAATTTAAATCTCACGTGTTATTATCTACAGTATGAATTAAAAAATGGGGACAATACATTTTAATGAGTTTCTGTTGTGTAATTGTTGTGGGTTCCTTATGTACTTGTTTTGCAATTAATAATTATCAAACTAGACCTAACTGGTTTAAATACAATTTACCAAAAATCACTTTATGAAAAATAGTAAATAGTAAGCATTGTAAATAGGAAATAGGTAAAAACAGTGTTATAACAAAATTATGACTTTACAAAAATAAAACAAACATGAAAACAGTAGAAAATGGTATTTAACAACTATTTAAACATTTTCTATTTGTATTTAATATTTAAAAAAATTAATATCTTTTCTCTCATATGTAACATATTGGAGAGTATGATTCATTTTAGTCAACCAGTTCATCCTGAGCAGTCTTCTCTCTGTAATGTGACATTAGAAATTCTGATTAATTTTTATTGAATGAGCTCGGCCTGAACAGTCGGTCTTATGTAACGTTGGAATGTCTGATTCATTTAAGTGAATCAGTTCACTGAATACCTATATCAGACCAATGAAAACTTGAGCTGCGTTACGTTACAAGTGATGTTGAACGGCTTAAAATTCATTGCGAGAGATTTTGCTTCCTCTCAATGTGGTTTTCATTTTCCTGCCTGCACGACGGTTTTTGATTGATTACTTCTCTGCATGGCTGATGGCTGCAACTTTCGCATGCAAAACAGTTAAATTGCCTTGCCACCTCTACTGCTGCAGGTAGGAAGAGGAATTGTATGAGAGAGTAGGTGTGAGAGTGGATGCAAAAGAGGAAGCGAGAAAGAGTAAATGAGAGAGACATACAGAGAGATGGCATGTTTATTATTGCATGGGGATCCTCTTATTGGGTCTTTGTGGCTGTGAGCGACATGAGAGGACAAAGTGTGGTGTAATTAATTAAGCTGTAGGCGACTGAAATCCATTTTTCTCAACCACCGCCTGTACACTTTCAATTACTCCTGCTGTTTAAACAATTACACACAAACACATTCTTGATACACCCTCTGAATTATTCATCAACTCCAAAAGCGATTTTTGACTGCAAGCCACAAACTCAAACTGGTAACTGCTATAGAAGACTCTGAGAAGTGGAGATGCTTTTTTTGTTTTTGTTCAGTGTTGGGAAGTAACTGAAAGAAGAAATCATTACCTAACTATTATTCCTCTTTATGGCATTTGAAAGTCTGGTCCAGTGGAAGATCCTAAATGGTCTTTTCTCTCATACAGTATGTAGCATTGGAACGTCTCATTTTAGAGGTTCAGTTTGTTCTCATGTGCAGTTTAATTTATTCAAGTAAAAAAAAAAATTGTAAAAAATCAGTCCGTTGAATCTTGATTGGAACCCTTTTAGGCTTTTTTTAAACAAAATTTAGTTAAATGGGTAATCATCAGGACATTTTGTCCAGATTGCAGTAAAAAAAAAAAAAAAAAGATCATTATAAGCCTGAAATTGTAGATAGTCTTTTATTTTCATTTCTTTAGTATACATTCAGAGAAATAGTTTGTTTAAAAAATGATTATGTGATTAATTCGTATGATTGCGTGTCTAGGTCAGTATGTCTTTAAAAATGTTAGATATTTTGACCTCTTTAATGAAAAGACAAGGTTAGTTCAGGTCAAATAGATTAACCCCAAGAAATTGAGTACTAAATGAGTATTAATTAACTGTATTCAATATGTAAGGAAAGCATTTTATTACATTTAATTTGACCTGTCATTTAAATCAGCTGATTTTTCTATTAAAAATGGTGTTTTATGGTTGAATGAAACCAACATGAATACAGAGATTATGTTTCTAAGAACTTGGCACTTGCGCTGGATTTTTGAATTATTTGTCCTTTTTGTCTCTGACATTCTTATTTGTCACTATTCAAATAAGAATATCAGGGAAATTTAAAATAATATATATGTATTTTAAATTATTTTAAATGTAACTTAAATCAGAGGCATTTTGGGCACAAAACCAAAGGTTGAATGCAATATTCAGAAACCCTTTCATAACCCTTGGTTTTTATATACATATATATATATAGTGCCCTCCACTAATATTGGCACTCTTGGTAAATCTGAGCAAAGGTGGCTGTGAAAATAAATCTGCATTGTTTATCCTTTTGATCTTTCATTCAAAAAATTCACAAAATTCTAACCTATCATTGAAGTAAAACAATTGAAAGTGGGGAGAAATTCTCATGATAAAATAAATGTTTTTCTCCAGTGCATGTTGGCCACAATTATTGGCACCCCTGGAAATTCTTATGAGTAAAATATCTCTAAAGTATATTCCCATTCATATTTACATTTGATTAGCATGCCAGGGATACCAGGAGCATGAAATTGTCCAGCTATGACTTCTTGTTCCAAAGGAATATAAATATAAAGAAAACAAGGAGTAAAACCAAACAATAAAGTTCTGATGTGCAGAACAAGATTGTTGAGCTTCACAAAATAGAAAGTTGCTGTAAGACAATAGCTAAAGCATTGAAAATCCTCATTTCCACCATCAGGGCAATAATTAAGAGGTTCCAATCAACTAAAGATGTTACAAATCTGCCTGGAAGAGGATGTGTGTCTATATCGTCCTAATGCACAGTGAGGAGGAGAGTTTGAGTGGCCAAAGACTCTCTAAGGATCACAGCTGGAGAATTGCAGAGATTAGTTGAGTCTTGGGGTCAGAAAACCTAAAAAAAAAAAAAAAAAAATCAAACAGCCCCTACATCATCACATATTGTTCAGGAGGGTTTCAAAAAAATTCTTCTTGCTCCTCCAAAAACAAAATCCAGCATATTCAGTTGTCAGACACAACTGAAACTTCAAATGACACTGGCTTCTATGGTCAGATGAAAATAAAAAAAAGAGCTTTTTGGCATCAAAACCACCAGATGGGTTTAGTACAAATGGATAAAAAGTACCCCATGCCCACAGTTAAATATACTGCTGGATCTTTAATGTTGTTTGCCTGTTTTTCTGCCGGAGGTCCTGGACATCTTGTTCAGATGCATGGCATCATGGATTCTCTCAAACACCAACAGATAAAAAAATCTAAAGCTGACTGCCTCTGTTAGAAATCTTATAATGGACTGTGGTTGGATCTTCCATCAGGACAATAATCCAAAACAAACATCAAAATCAACACAAAAATGGGTCACTGAGCACAAAATGAAGCTTTTGTCATGGCTGTCCCAGTCCTCTGACCTGAACCCTATAGAAAATGAGTGGGGAGAACTAAAGAGGAGAAGCACCAACATGGAGCTGTGAATCTGAAGGATCTGGAGAGATTCTGCATGAAGGAATGGTCTCTGATCTCTTATCAGGTGTTCTCCAAACTCTTCAGGCATTACAGGAGAAAACTCAGGGCTGCTATCTTGGGAAAAGGACGTTGCAATAATTGGGTGCTAATAATTGTGGCCAATATGAACTAGAGAAAGCATTTATTTCACAATGAGGGGAAGATTACTTACAAATTGTAGTCCAGTACTGATTCCAAATTACATGACAGAAATTGTTTAGTTAGAAATTGTAATATTGTCCAATACATTACACAATTTAGTTAATATAATCAGACTACTTTTAGATTACTGTTATATTGCTTTTGACCTAACTCGTTTGATTTAAATAGGAAAATCTTGTACCATATTGATGTAAAAATACAAAGAAAGAGAAAGAAAATAGAAGGCATTTGTTGTTATTAGCAACATGAAGTGCAATAAACATGACATTACGTCAAGGTTTCCCAAACTGGGATTCGTGAAGGAACTGCAGGGGGTTCATGAATTTAATGAACAGCTAATAATTAATTAAATCATAAAAATGTAAAATTAAAATAAATAATTTTATAATAACATCAATAAAAATAAAATACTTACTAAAAAAAATAAATATTTCAACTACCAGAGAACCGTGAGCATACAAATGTGATTAATTATTAAAATATTTATTTTAAAATCTCAGGAGTACTTCAAGTAAATATATTAGGTGAAATAGGTTCAGATAAGAAAAAAGTTTGGGAATCCCTGCATTACATGTAAATAAGAAATAATGTGAATTTGTGCAAAAGCCTTCCAAAGACATGGTTATATGGTTAAATAACCCACTCAATGATAATAAAAATTAATGTGTTCATCAGTAGTTGATGCAATGTTGAATGTTGAGTATATATATTAGAAAGATTTAAAAGATGAAAAAGAGGAATTAGGGAGATTCAATAAATGATAAATAATTTATTGGTATTGTGTGAATAATATGTAATCATGTAATCAATAAAAAAGTAATTGTAGTCTGATTATGATTATTTTAAAATGCAATTTAATTTAATTGCAAGTACTTAATTTTTGGAATCATGTAATCAGTCACTACTCACCCCCGTATATATATATATATATATATATATATATATATATATATATATATATATATATAGATTTATAGATTTATATATGAACAATCATATATGAACATAAATTTATTATTGTTTTGCCTTTTTAGGTTTCTAAATCATCCACAACAGTAGTTTACAAATCTGCCCAGTTACACAAAGCAACACTAATATTCTGTCCACATCATCTGGCCATGTTGGACTTGTATATTGATTCTCATCAGCTATTCCCAGAATATGATTCACAAATCACGGATGGGTTGTTTCCTTGCACACAAATTATGCAGAAAATTTCCATGGCAGGAAAGTTGAATTGTAAGCGAGACAGCACCACACTGTCCTCCACACTTGAGTCTGTTGCGCTGTCTATTTTGTTCTAATTCTGGAGCTGTCAGGTTTTGTTCCACAGAAACAAATTTAAAACTACAACAAAAAACAATAAGGGCAATGTTTGGCTATGCATCAGCAGCTCAGTTTCTGTTCCTCCCTGCTGAATATCTGAACATCAGCCTGAACTCATCTGCAATATAGATTTCTTACTTGCACACTGGAAATTGTTTGTTTTGAAACTGATGGCACAAACAAGCCTATTAAACTTCTGCCGTTTGCGAGATATGAAATCAATTAGAGGAGATTAATGGATAGAGCAGATCAGTGTTTTACTGTGCTGTGAAGACTTTGATTACCCCAGCAAATCCCCCTTGAAACCACAAATCATCAAACGGAGAACGCAGCTTCATATCATCAGTATAGTGTAGCCATGACAACATCAGCAATATGTCACTTTAAGTTCTACGCTTATTGCATCATGGGAGATCTGGAGAGCATTACCACACTGAACCAGAACGAGATGACAGAGATAATGTAACGAAACAACGGATATAAAGTAGAAATGCTCAAATTATATCAGTTCTCAGGTTTTTCTGTGTGACATTTAACATATTTGCCATATATAAATAAATATAAATAAATATAAACAGTTCCCACTGACCTGTTTTCATGTTTTATTATTTTACAGAATTGAATCACAGACTTAATTTGACCTTGTTGCCACTGATATATAGAAAAAGACTCACTTTGTTATCTTATGAAGTGAAAAATGGTCTCCAAAATAAATAAATGAATAAAAATTAAAGCCAAAATAATTGAATGTTGTGATGCCTGAATTCACTTTAAATTGTTCAATTTTATTTTTTATTTTTATAGAACTACCTCTAATCTACGAGACACTTGCACCTTTGAGAGAAGATTTGTTGTTTAGCAAGACAATGACCTCAATCATAAAACGACAATGTTAAGGTCATGGATTGGTCCAAATCTCAATCCAACTGAGAATTTTTTAGTGGCTTGAAAAAGGCTCCACTCACAATCTCCATGCAGCCGGTCTTGAGCAGTTGTTCAGAGAACAATGGGGAAAATTGCAGTGGCCAGATCTAAATCCACATAGACTCAAGATTAGAATTGCTGCCAAAGATGGATCTATTAAATACTTGATTTTGAAGGGCTTAAATTTCTTTTGCATATGATTATTTTTGACCAATTTGTAGAAATTCTCACTTTGACATATAAGAAAAAAGTCAAATCTTCTGTGGTTCAGTGTTGTAAATAATGAAACATAAAAACTGAATATTTATTTTGAGTTCAATAGCTATAATTAAAGGGACAGTTCACCCAAGAATGAAAATATCGATGTCCTTACTACCTATCTCGGACTTGAACATGGTAATACCCTTGCTGCCTGTGCAGGGTCAGAAAGCTCTTGGATTTCATCAAAAACATCTTAATTTGTGTTCTGAAGATGAATGAAGGTCTTACTGGTTTGGAACAACATGAGGTTGAGTAATAATGACAGAACTATCATTTATGGGTGAACTATCCTTTAAAAAAGCATTTTCTGAGCCTCAGTGTTGTTAATTCTTAAGGGGGTGAATGCTTCTTTCATAGGCACCATCAGTGTTGGGGAAAATTACTTTTAAAGGAATGAATTACAATATTGCATTACTCCATAAAAAAGTAAATACTTGCATTACTTAATTACTCTTTATGGTAAGTAATGCATTACATTGTTTTTGCATTACTTTTTGTCACCTTGGTTGGACTTGCTTATTTGTTTTTTAATAACAAAAAAAACTAAAAATTATATCAATTGGCAACTGTAAAGGCCCTTTCACACCAAAAGTAAAAATCAATAAGCCTCAGGCTGAAGTCAGCACCTCACTCCCAATTTCTCTCAACACAGGGACAGGAGAGGGGTCCATGAATAAATGGGAAAACAAAGTAACTTGGATTACTAGTTACTTGAAAAAAAGTAATCTGATTACGTAACTTACACTACTTGTAATTTGTTACCCCCAACACTGGGCACGATATTGTTGATATTGAGGATCGATATGAAGTGTCGATACGACTATGCATGTTTATCGACTTGAAATGATGAAGGCCAATAATGTGTAGAAGTTTTGTGTTTTTAAAGAAAAGAAAAAGAAATATAAATCTGTCTCTTGGTTCAGGTAGCTCAAGAGATGTCACATGTCTAGTAAAACTCATAAGGCTGATGTAATAAAGTTGATATAGGACTTCCTCCTTGCTCTGGCAAGAGTAGAATTCGGAGGTAATATGTGGTTGTATGTGTCTGGTGGCTTCAGGTATTGTGAGGTCAGATTGGCATTCATAGAAGCGCTGTCTGGAGCAGAGAGAGAGAGCGAGAGATGGAGGGAGCGAGCGGAAGTGTGACAGAGAGCAGATGGAGGACAGCCCAGGGGCTGAGACTGTACGACTCTCCCATTGTTCCTACAGGCGAGCTGGCACTGTCAGGAAGATTGGATGGAAGCGGGAGAGATGGACGGAACGTCTCTGCTAAAATAATGTGCCTTTAGGAGCTGTATTATATAAGGCTATTAAACTGTCAGTGTGTGCTGCCGTACATGCGGGAAGATAACCTTTGTTTTACAGCAGATGAAAAACAGATTCCATGTTTGTTTTGATGTAGCTACATCCATGGCCTGCATCCGTCGGTGCGTGTGGGGGGAATTATCACAGATGACTGTCTTCTCTCTTATGCAGCTGAGATATATTTAATACAAAGAAGGCCAAGCAGGATGCCGTGCCGCAGTCAAGCCCTGATTCTGTCAGAGGCACTTTGTAAGAAAGTCTTCGGGCGGCTTCGGCAGCCTAGCGCTGCAGATGGAGAACCGGCATCCAACGTTACCTCTGTTACTGAGCTTTATTGAGCCCTCCTGGAGATTTCCTCCAGAGAAACTCTAATGGCAGAGCGGAAACCAGATGACGCTTTGGTTCAAAGAGATACGGGCATGTCTTTATAGTAGCCTGGGAAGGATTTGAAATGTTGCCAGATCTCCCGCAACGAGTGCATTAAACTGTTAACAAAGTTAAAACAGCGTGAGTTAAGGGTTGGACTGTTTGTTTGTTCAATTGTTGGCAAATAAACAGGTTTATGTGATCCCTGGAGAGAATTATCTGTTAGAATTCCCATTTATCTCAAAGGCAGTCGCTGGGCTGGCATCGGGCCAGGACTGGAAGTACGTGACGACCTGGAGGCTGCCATCTTCATGGGTGCTCAGTTCTGCTGCCAGGTTGTTTTGAGCCAATTAACTGAACTTAAATGGCATGTGACTAATGACTGTAGAGCCGAGAGGAAAATGATGTCATGATCACACTGATTAGCTGATGGCAACACAAAAATCCATGCTTACCCTTCATCTTGAGCTGGGAATTTGGAGGAAAAATATATTTATGTTTCTTTTTTAGGAGCCCCTTTAAAAGAATCAGGCTCTGGTGAAGCTTTTACAGTAATAAATGAAATATTTGTGGTTGCTTGTAAAATGTTTTATTACACACTTCAGCTCTAAATTCTGTTTGAATGTCTGCAGATATCTCCCTTTTTCATGCTTCTTTCATACTGAAAGGAACCTTGTTAATATTATATTGATTCCATTTAATTAAATTCTATAAACAATATAGTTAAATATGATTCAATGTTTTATTAAGAAAAAAAAGATATATAACAGTATTTGTCTTTTTTCCCATATTTTTTTTTTTAGGGTTAAGTTTTCATCTTGAAATAAGAAGCATGAGGCTCTTTAAAATCTGTCCAGCTGCATCAGTTTTGTTAATTCCAATTTATTATCAGTGTCATCTCGCTTTTATGCATATATATACTTTTTTTTTTTTTTACCAGCAAAGAGAACCAGAAAAAATCCAATGTATGAACGAACCTGCACTGTACAGATGAATTATCCCATATAGTGTGATGGTTCATAATGCTTTACACTATATGCTTAGACAAGCAGCAGTGATTAGACATTTAATATTAATTTCAATAGAGATTTTAGTAGATATTTACCTGTGAGGATATCTGTACTGACAGCAGATGCTTTTAACAAGGAGTCTGAGCTGAGTACACTCTATAAGAAGACTACAAGACCTACATACAGCTGTTGACTACATTGCAAAAAAACATTTTCTTAATCAGTGTTTTTAGTGTTCCAATAAAAAAAAATCTAAACGTCCTAAAACAAAATGTATTTACTGATATCTGAATGTGTGATATCAAGAATGTCAATATTAAGACTTAATTTTGTGAGATTTGCATTTAATTTGCCAGTGAAGTAAGAAAAATAAATTTAAATCAAGATATGTTCTCTTAAAAATAAAGCATTGACATCTTACACAGTTTTACACATCATATGAATTTATCTTGTTTTAAGGATGTTCAAATTTTTAATGGAAAAGTAAAAAAAAAAAAAAAAGTATATATGTGCGTGTGCATATATATATATACATATGTATGTATATATATATATACAGGTGCATCTCAATAAATTAGAATGTTGTGGAAAAGTTAATTTATTTCAGTAATTCAACTCAAATTGTGAAACTCGTGTATTAAATAAATTCAGTGCACACAGACTGAAGTAGTTTAAGTCTTTGGTTCTTTTAATTGTGATGATTTTGGCTCACATTTAACAAAAACCCACCAATTCACTATCTCAACAAATTAGAATATGGTGACATGCCAATCAGCTAATAAACTCAAAACACCTGCAAAGGTTTCCTGAGCCTTCAAAATGGTCTCTCAGTTTAGTTTACTAGGCTACACAATCATGGAGAAGACTGCTGATTTGACAGTTGTCCAGAAGACAATCACTGACACCCTTCACAAGGAGGGTAAGCCACAAACATTCATTGCCAAAGAAGCTGGCTGTTCACATAGTGCTGTATCCAACAGAAAGTTGAGTGGAAGGAAAAAGTGTGGAAGAAAAAGATGCACAACCAACCGAGAGAACCGCAGCCTTATGGGGATTGTCAAGCAAAATCGATTCAAGAATTTGGGTGAACTTCACAAGGAATGGACTGAGGCTGGGTTCAAGGTATCATGACACACAGACGTGTCAAGGAATTTGGCTACAGTTGTCGTATTCCTCTTGTTAAGCCACTCCTGAACCACAGACAACATCAGAGGCGTCTTACCTGAGCTAAGGAGAAGAAGAACTGGACTGTTGCCCAGTGGTCCAAAGTCCTCTTTTCAAATGAGAGCAAGTTTTGTATTTCATTTGGAAACCAAGGTCCTAGAGTCTGGAGGAAGGGTGGAGAAGCTCATAGCCCAAGTTGCTTGAAGTCCAGTGTTAAGTTTCCACAGTCTGTGATGATTTGGGGTGCAGTGTCATCTGCTGGTGTTGGTCCATTGTGTTTTTTGAAAACCAAAGTCACTGCACCCGTTTACCAAAAAATTTTGGAGCACTTCATGCTTCCTTCTGCTGACCAGCTTTTTAAAGATGCTGATTTCATTTTCCAGCAGGATTTGGCACCTGCCCACACTGCCAAAAGCACCAAAAGTTGGTTAAATGACCATGGTGTTGGTGTGCTTGACTGGCCAGCAAACTCACCAGACCTGAACCCCATAGAGAATCTATGCGGTATTGTCAAGAGGAAAATGAGAAACAAGAGACCAAAAAATGCAGATGAGCTGAAAGCCACTGTCAAAGAATCCTGGGCTTCCACACCACCTCAGCAGTGCCACAAACTGATCACCTCCATGCCACGCCGAATTGAGGCAGTAATTAAAGCAAAAGGAGCCCCTACCTTTACATGAGAATGCCAACCATTATCCAACAATTAGTAAGACTAGTAAAAGAAGTGCATTCCTTTTAAAGACATTGATCTGATATATTGTATTATCAATTGTTCAAGCCTCAGCTTACACGGATAAATGGAGATGTATATCCGATGCCTTATATGACCATGTCTGGATGTATGTTGATACATATTGCAACGTGTCATGCATTTTCACAGCTTCTTGTCCAGGAAGAGCTACATTGATCAAGAAGCTAACAAGTAAAGTGAATCTGACAGACAATCTATATTTCCCAGAAACTCCACAAGATTGATATGATGCCTGCCCTCTAAAACCACAGCAATAAGCTCATAAGTCACAGTTGTGTTGCTGTTAAAGTAAAGAGGCAGCTGAATCGCAGTTATCGGATTAGCTAGCTGTTATTTTCAACGTAATACAGTTAGCCGCCTGTCTACTATTAACACTTGCACTTTAAATCTCTGATCTACCCAAGTCGATTCCGGTGTGGTTGGTTTTATAATAGCCTACTTGTCCTTGGACTTAGTGATGGTCTCCCAGGGGCCTGAGAAACTGTGTCTGTGTTTGTTTGTAAAGGGTTTCGGTTTGTTAAAGATGGGTTATTTTCTACATCTGGAGAGTTCAGACTCATAACACTAAAACATGGCAGCTATGCATGCATGACAAACACAATTTGCTCAGTGCTGTTGCAGCTGTCAGTGCTGAATAAAGACCTGGTCTCATGAATCACCCATCCTCATCTGTCTGTCTGAGCCGGAGAGCAAGAACAGCCGGCAGCACATCTGTGAGAAGCACTACACATTCCTCTCTGTCTGTCTCTCCGTCTGTCTTTCACTCTGTGCTTTTCACTCACTGCATCCCTCGCTTCTTACCCATCTCTACATTTAAAACACATATAATCATCGATTCGCATCTCAGCGGCAAGTAAATCAGGACCTGTGAGCCCACAGAGCAGCCGATGTACACACATCACATAGAAAAATTAAAACACTGTAGGCACTTATATGCATGTTGTTTCGATGCATATAGCTATAATAATTCAGATTCCTCAGTGTGTTTTGCAAAAAATGCCTGTCATGTAAAATTTTTATCATTGTTAGATAGCAATTCAATTAAATAGTTTTACTGTTTACTTCACTTTATTTTTTTTTGTTATTTACCTATAGAAGCTGATGAATTGGAAGTATTGCACATTCACAGAAAATAGTTTACTCCTGAGTTGCAAAATAAGGTGGAAAGAACAGATAGTTCCAGTACTGGCTCCAGATTGGTCAACACATTGTTCCAGTTCCAAGGAGGGTGCACTCAAACCCCTCACCACAATAAAGCTCTATATTGTTTTCTATCTAAATTAAAACTTAAACTAAAACTTAAAACTTTCTGTAAGTCTTTCACTCTGTGCTTTTCACTCTCTCTATCCATCACTTCTTACCCATCTCTACAATTTGAAATACATATGATCATCGATTCGCATCTCAGTGGCAAGTAAATCAGGACCCTTGAGCCCACAGAGCAGCCGGTGTACACACATCATGTAGAAAAATTAAAACAGATGCAATCCCATGCACTGTGTGCATGTTGTTTCAATGCATAGCTGCAATATTTCAGATTCCTTAATGTGTTTCGCAAAAATGCTTGTCAGAGGTTTTTTAACTGTTAGAAAGATATGTAGTCATCTCTATTCAGCCTTTAAATGATTGCTTTCGATTTAATAAAGCAATAAGCCAGAAGAAACTCTGCTTTGCAGTGATTCTACCTGTAAACTGTCACACTGAGTGGCTTATAGATTCATAGCACTATTATAAAAGACCTCATATTTCATACACAGTACGAATGTGTAATTTATAATATATATCATGTTTAATATTTATTATATAGTATAATATATTAGATATTTCTAATATATATTTAAATAAATGTAATTTTTTTAGCACTTATTTAAGAAAGTATAGTATTATTTATAGCATTACAGAACAGATTCCAATTCTGGCTTCTGATTGGTCAGTACATTGTTCCAATTCCAAAGAAGGGACACTCAAACCCCTCCCCCGCATTAAGGTGGGGATCCCAGTTGTGTTGACCAGTCACAATATAGTAACAGCTTTGACCTGTTCCTCACATCACTCCACAACTCCCATAGTGGATCATTATTTTTATTGCATATCAGCGTTCTGTTTTTCAGGGAGTTCATTTTCTAGTAGGGATGCTCCGATATGAAAATTCTGGCTGATATTAATAATTATTTTCTTATTATGGCAGATAACAGATTAAATGAATGATACTGAAGTTCTATAGCCTACTATATTGTCTGAATTAAAAATTAAACTAAAAACTAAAATCATTCATTTTAAATGCTGCAAGTATCTTTAGAAATCACAACATTATAATGTACATTATTAAAATGCATATCATTCTGAGATTTGCTAAAGATTACATTTATCAGTGTCATTAAATTATTAGTTTTCATAGGTGAACCTTACATGAAGCTTATCTAAAAATAACAAAAACAGAGAATATAAGAATGAACAATTAAATATTTAACACTGTTACAAAATATATCCAATATTGAGTGATACCAATCAATTAGAAAATCTCTCACTTAAGCTAGTGACCATATATCGTCCATTCCTATGTTCTAGTGTAATAATTGCCTTAATGAATTTACTTTATAAAATAAAGTTTAAATAAAAAATTGTGTCCTTAATATTTTTATTGTGTGGTTGGTAGCTGATTTTAAAATCTGCGGTGTCTACCAGCACCTTTTAGCTATGACTGTATTTGCAATCTTTTCAAACCTTATTGCTTAAATTTTGTTAATTTTTCTAACTATAGGTTGTTTGCAGTTGCCAAGCGACATTATTTTGGCACATTAATATGTGCAGTTTATACTGCATAATAGTCAATACTGCATAAATCAAACATATGCTCTCATAAACCTTGACCTCCAGGGAAATTCAACTACAAAATTAAAATAAAAAAACAAACATTTTTTGCAATGGATGCAGCTCAATTCATCAGTTTCAGAACAACACCGTTTCCTATATTCGCAATTTCCTGCACTGATCTTGGTCACTAGTCACATTGTTGGTTTTAATGAAAGCAACGGTACCGCAACAATTCATGACCTGTCACCCCTGATACTCAGGACAATCTACCAGCCTCAAAGCACTCAATACTTAAACAAATATCTCTTTGTAACACAACACACACATGCACACACTCTCACCCTCTCCAAAGCCACATTCTCACCCTGACTGGAAAAAGCATCACAGTTAAAGCACGCACTTGTCATAACATCAAAAATGTCGACATAATCACACAAGGTTTGAAAGCAGAGCAGATGTTGTCAGTTTGGCTGACCTTAAAACATTTTTTTCTAATATGATTGGCAGTTTGAGAGAATGTTTGCTGAGCTTGACGTTTTTACCACATGCAAATGCATTCTGGAGCTGCTGGTTGTTTGTGTTTTTCATACAAGACAAGTCGTAAAAGGAAATGGCTGTAAAGATGTGGTTTCAGAAAACATTGATATTTCAAATTCCTTCCTTTTAAAGATCACCATAAATTGACATCTTTTGGAGAAATCATCTTTTTGGAGCAGAATGGGGACTTAAATATGAATTATTCAGTGCCTCTTTTTATACTCAGTCAAGAAACATCTAAAGGCCTCAGTATTGTTCATCTTTTGAGAGAACACATGGACACTTAAACGTAATCTCTGTCCATTCATTCCATCCAGCACCAAATGTGAGTTTTATGCAATGTCACCAAAGCTCATAAAAGCCCAATCTGTGCAGTTTGTTTATCTGCTTTGATATTCAGATTTGGGGGTAGTGGAATCCCAGAGTGCTCAGTACTGGTGAGCCAATGTATAGCCCTCCATTTAGGATGAACATGTGATTGTTAAGAAATACTCTTGTGCTCTGATAAGTCTCTCAGCTGGAGCTCAATTGTTTAATCGGGGCTAGCTTTCCTAACATTGCTCTATCTATACGTTCTGAATGGGGCTAAAGCCAAATCGGTCAAATCTAAATAGTCAAAGCATTTGATGTCAACAGAGGCAAAACTCCACTGACCTTCTGCTTTGAATCAAGAATAGCATGTACCTCTATAATTGTTCTATAGTCTGTACAATAAAATCAATTCCAATTCAGGATCCAATCCCACTAAAGTGCCTCTAGCAAGATTAGTTAAGGTAAGTGGTACGGTCTCAAATTGCTTTTAGCCCCCTCATTTGAAGGTGTGAGGTTGCAAGAAGCATTTGTGCTCTGTTTCAATTGAGGCGAACCTTAAAACCACCCCAGACCACTGAGATATTAGATAAACAGGTTTTTGTAATAGATTTACATTCTGATAAAAATGTCTAATATTCTCTTGACCTGATGTGTGGAAGAGAAACTGTAATTTTTTTACTGTGATGGGCACAGGGTGCACAACTTCTCTCACTCTATTAATCGTTCCTCATTCCTCTATGTGCATGTTATGGTTCATTTGAGAGAAAATTTAATTTGTAGTCATCGCTTTAGATTTGTGTGTGTGTGTGTGTGTGTGTGTGTGTGTGTGTGTGTGTGTGTTCCCTAATCTAAAGTGTTACCGCAGCCTGAATACACTATTGTTGAGGATGGAGTGTACCTGTAAGTATATTTGAACCTGAACTAATATTGATCATTTCTTTCACACCCCAGGTGCTTGTAAACTTGGCTAACCATGAGGTCAGAGAGCAGTTCTCAGCTGGTGTTTTGCATGTGCTGATGGGGATAAAAAAACAAAAACATTGTTAAATGGAAATAAAAATACAACTAACCATATAATTGTGCTTAGTTAGTAACTTATGAACTTGGAAGGAAAAATTGCTGATGTCAAAAGACATGACCCCAATGCAAATTTATCGGCCATTTACAGATGGTAAAAGCTAGCCAAATTAGGCAGAGTTACTTGACATGCCCTCTTTGTCAAGTGCTTGACTCCTTGAAAAGCATAAAAAAACCTCTACAAACCCTGACATCATTAAATACACACCACAATGTGTTGTGCGCAGTGAATTACTGGGTACCGAGAGCTTGAAACCATCAAAACAATTCTGCTACTGTGTTGGGTTGCCATTTGATAAATGTCCAAATCTGGGTCCTGCAGCAACACCATGTTGAGAACCACTGTGCTCCATCCCCTGTGTGTCTACTTTCCTGAATCATTTCCTGAGTTGCACCAATGAGAATTCAATTAAGAAAAGGATTTGTTGAAGCTGTGTGCACTACTTAATAATACACTGCCTAACAAACCAGTGATTAAAACCTTCACCTGCAATTAATTTTGATTGTCCGCCATGGTGGATTAACCAATGGAAGTAAACAGCAGCAAAAAGCACCTCAAATACTCAGACACCATCTTCCATTTTTGAGTATCATATAGAAAAGGATATCAAAAATAGCTTATGCAAGTAATATATATTATATTATATTATATTATATTATATTATATTGTGTTTACAATTTAGATATTAATGTATACATGAAATATCTAAATACTGTTTTTCTTTAAATATTCTTTTGTGAATTATCATTATGAAAATTCTTCAGATTAGTTGCTTCCTTAAAGGGATAGTTCACCCAAAAATGAAAATTTTGTCATTAATTACTCACCCTCCTGTCGTTCCAAACCCATAAGACGTTCGTCTTCGGAACACAAATTAAGATATTTTTTGTTGAAATCCAAGAGCTTTCTGACCCTCCATAGACAGCAATGCAACTGACACGTTCAAGGCCCAGAAAGGTAGTAAGGACATTGTTAAAATAGTCCATGTGACATCTGATTCAACCTTAATTTTATGAAGCTACAAGAATAGTTTTCTTTGACCACAAAAAGAAAAATAGCGACTTTATTCAACAATTTCTTCTCTTCAATATCTTCTCTTCTTCTCTTCCGTGTCAGTCTTCGATGCGCCTTCGGTGTGGTACTATTGTGAACGTGTGTTGAAGACTGACACAAAAGATAAGAAATTGTTGTATAAAGTTGTTATTTTTGTTTTCTTTGTGCACAAAAAAATATTCTTGTAGCTTCATAAAAAGAAGGTTAAACCACCGATGTCACATGGACTATTTTATCGATGTCCTTACTACCTTTCTGAGCCTTGAACGTCTCAGTTGCATTGGTGTCTAGAGAGCTCTCGGATTTCATGAAAAATATCTTAATTTGTGTTCTGAAGATGAATGAAGGTTTTACGGGTTTGGAACAATGTGAGGATGAGTAATTAATTTTTGGGTGATCTATCCCTTTAATTTCTTTATAGGAACTGGAAATTGAAACCAGAAGTTTGTTTGTCATCATCATTTTAGGGTTTATTCATATATAAACACTGATCAAAGCACATATATAGAGCACATTAAATATGGTAAACAGAAACTTGAACATGCTTGCTTGAATTCATGAAAATGAATGCATGTCACACAATCATGTCTAAGCTTCTGTTTACCATATTCAATGTGCTCTATGTATGTGCATCAATCAATGTTTATATGTGAATAAAAGCCTAAATTAAATCTCTTCATCATATAAAGTGATTGTCTCTTTAGAAGATTTGTATTAAACTGCTCAATATATATACTTTTAAAATGTCTTTTTGTTCTTTTTGATGCATGAAATTTTTGGTTGCATGGACCTTCAGATTGAGATTGAGAAAGCATGCTGATGTCGGAGTGAACGATGAGGCAGGAGATGGAGAGAAGGAAGGACTCACCGAGGATCTGTATATTGGTTCCAGGCGGGGCCAGGTGCTGCTGGATGGTCTCATAGAAAGTGGCTTCACACATCAGCAGGACTGTCACACTGACCCACACCCACACCAGCCACGACATCCCAACACTCCTCTGAAGATACACAGAGAGAGAGGTCAGCAACTCACACGCTCGCTTTTCATCTCTCACTTCCATTCATCCCGATTTAAGTGCTGTGAATGCCGTGAGGTGCATTCAAACCTGCCATTTCTAATTAAAGCTGAAAAAAAGAAATATTATCGTTTATGCGCGTCTAAGAGAGTCTGACAGAACTTCCTCACAATATAAAAAATGATTAGGAATGTGTAAATAAAGCGATTATTTGCTATTTCAGTTTTTATACTTTAGTATTTCTCACTTAATTCAATATTGCTTTCCATTTCTTTGTAATTGTTTGTGAAATGTACTAATAATTTGTGTGAGAAATTGATTTCACACCAATTTTTTTTCAGTGCAGAGAAAATCTCGCAAATTCAATCTTCATGTAGACCGACTTGCTTTCAGCCTCTTAGTGTGTCTATTAGGCCACATTTAGAGATGAAAGTGCCAATCGGTTTCTTTTCTTCAGCCACCTGACAGTCTGCCTCCATCCTTGAGTCTCCAATTGCCTATTCATATTCATAAATTAGAGTTATGACTAGGCAGTCACATTTTCTTCAGTTATCCACATAGCATGTACTGAAATTGAATGTCAGACTATAAAACTATAAAAACGTCTGGAGAACTTATGAAAAGAGCCAGCCATTCAGTCTCACGGCATATGCTTCATAATGTAGGCTATAATAATCACTGAATGCGAAATCAGATAAAGGTATTCATGCTGATCTTTCAGTGCACTCCTTTTTCACAGTAAAAACAACCATTTTCCTTGCCTCAAGGTAAAAACATGTTATATATTTGTTTTCTGAACATTTCTATTGCATCAGCTGCATACTTGGTAAAGAGCAAAACAAAGCTGAAACAACTACTGTACCTGTATCATTCAGGGACAGCTGTAGGAGAACTCAACACTTTGTCCTCAATCCATCCATTGTGAGGTGTCCAGATATCCCCGCGTCAAGGTATTGTCGTCTTGTAGAAACTCTCAGTTCTTCTGTCTTCTCACTTTGAAGCCTGAAGCTGAAATCAGGGACACTGTAGGACAAACAAAGAACGAAAGAGAGAGAGCGCTATGATTCAAGCACGGCAAACCCGCTCATCTAACACTGGAATCGCCTCTTCACTCCCCTGAGCCACAGAGATGATTTTCCGCTTCACATTTAAACACAACTGAAGGGCGGTACTCTCTCTCTCTCTTCCTCCCTCTTTCTTGCTCTCTCTCTCTTTCTCTCACTTCACTCTCCCATTTCATCTCCTTCTCTCTCACACACTTTCTCTCTGTCTCTTTCTCTTAGTCCCTCACTCCATCTTTCTCTTCTTCCCTCCTATTGCACGTAATAATTTTTCCCGATACACAAGAGCTCCTAGCTTCAAGCTATACATGATCTCTCATCTAAAACCTGCCTTGATCTAGCAGTCACTGGAAACTGGGAAATGATGCTGGGCGTTTGTATCTTAATATATCATTCCAGTGGGTTATGGTGAACTGACATTTATCAGAAACTTTTTTTTCTTTTCTAGTGCAACACAAATCCCCTTGAGCAATATTTTCACTCAACACATAAACAGATTGTAGTTGTGATCTCAGTAACTCTCTGGTTTTTAAGCCCCATCTATCCTCAGATTGAAATTGAGCCCAGACCTTGACAGACCTGGAGTCACTTGCTTGTCACCA
Organism: Spinibarbus caldwelli; assembly: GCA_039654775.1. Classification (NCBI taxonomy): domain Eukaryota; kingdom Metazoa; phylum Chordata; class Actinopteri; order Cypriniformes; family Cyprinidae; genus Spinibarbus; species Spinibarbus caldwelli. The sequence continues at coordinate 16,728,947 of CM077261.1, read as the reverse complement.
GCAAATTGCTTAAGCTACAGTGTTTTGCACAACAAAAACTCTTTTTTTTTTTTTCTTTAAACTGAACCAGACTACAGACAATAGACTTGTGACACAATCAGCAGGTCCTAAAAACAATCAATTAGCTCTTTTAAAGGGACAAGCATGAAGTGCAGAAAGTCTCATTTCAATTTGAACTTTGAGATTAGAAAAAAGAAGTTGTTTTGGAAGTATACTAATTCATTTGAAAAACAATAAATCTTGAATTAGAGTATATGTAAAGCACACACAAAGTTTGATGGGGTTTGTCGCAACAATCGTGAAAATGCCTGTGGGATATTTTACATGGTAAAATCAAAATTTTGGTTATAATTGGTTATAATTGAAAACAGCAGTACAAATACTTTTTTTAATATATATGTTTTTTTTGTTGTTGTTTTTTTTTAACATATTTTTATATTTAATAGAGTATTATAATACTATATATATATCATTTCAGAATTATTAGGTCAGAATTTATTAACCCCCTTAGTAAATAATGCTGTAACAATAAATCTGCATTATCCGTTTGATCTTTCATTGCAGTTAAACAATTGAAAGTGAGGGGAAAGGGGAAATAAATAAATTTTTTTCTCAAATACACGGTGGCCACAATTATTGCCTCCTTTTATTCAATATTTTTTGCAGCCTCTCTTTGCCAAGATAACAGTTGTGAGTCTTCTCCTATAATGCCAGATGAGGTTGGAGATCGGAGACCGTTCTTCCATGCAGAATCTTTCGAAGTCCTTCAAATGCTGAGGTCAATGTTGGTGCTTCTCCTCTTTAGTTCACCCCACTCATTTTCTAAATGGTTCAGGTCAGGAGACCAGGGTCACCATGGCAGAACCTTCATTTTGTGCTCACTGACCCATTTTTGTGTTGATTTTGATGTTTGTTTTGTTCTGTATCATTGTCCTGATGGAAGAGCCAACCATGGTCCATTATAAGATTCAATCAGGTTTTGATTTTTTATCTGTTGGTAATTGATAGAATCCATAATGCCATGTATATGAATAAGATGTCTAGGGCCTCCGGCAGAAAAACAGGCCCACTACATTAAAGGTCCAGCAGTATATTAAAGTGTGGGCATGGGGTAATTTTTTATCTTTGTTTATCCCCTTAAACCCATATAGTGTGTGCCAAAAACTCTTTTTTTAGTTTTATCTGACTATAGGACCTGGTCCCACTTGAAGTTCCAGTAGTGTCTGGCAACTGAATGTGCTGAAGCAGAGGATTTTTTTCTTGAAACCCTCCCAAACAACTCGGGGTAATGTAGGTGATTGATTGATTGACTGATTGATTGATTGTTTTTTTATTTTTATTTTTTAGGCTTTCTGACTAGAGGACTAAACCAATTTCTGCAATTTTCCAACTGTGATTCTTGGAGAGTCTTTGGCCACAGACTATCTTCCTCACTGTGCATTAGGATGATATAGACTAACATCCACTTCCAGGCAGATTCCTAACATATCCATATGATTGGAATGTCTTAATTATTGCCCTGATGGTGGAAATGAGAATTTTCAACGTTTTAGCTATTTTCTTACAGACACTTTCTATTTTGTGAAACTCAACAATGTATGCTGCACATCAGAACTATATTCTTTGGTTTTTCTCATTGTGATGGATGATTAAGGGATTTGGCCTTCACAATTATAACAGGACAATTTCATGTTCATAATGACCTGGTGTGCTAAAAGTGTAAATATGAATGGGAAAATACTTCAGATATATTTTGTTCATAAGAATTTCTAAGAATTTTGAGGGGTGCTAACAATTGTGGCCAATGTGAATTGGAAAAAAAAAACATTATATTTCCTAATGAGGTTTCACCCCCACTATTCATTGTTTTACTTTAATTTAGAAAGGTTTATATATATATAACACATGTATTTAATAATATTTTCTATATTTAATATAATATTGCATGTAGATACTTGCACCATTTAAATGTAAAATTACAAATTAAGAAAATTACGTCCAAATAATATGTTTTATCAACCACAGATCACAGGTGCTTTAAAAGAGAACTTAAAGAGAACTTACCTCAAGCTGTTCAAACCTAATATCCCTCCCACTAAAGACTAGTCACTGCAGTGCTGCACACATGAGGGAGCTGCTTCTGAATAACATGTAACAAACAGACACTGTTTCCCTTAGTGGAGTTTGTGTCTTCAAGAGCAACAGCTCTATACAGCCTCTCATTTCAGAGAGTAGATCTGCTAAACCAGGGCTCCTAAAGCTGTCTGAACTGAGACCTTGAGCCACTCTCTGCCAGCTGGATTTTTCTTAGCTTTTCTTGTAAAGTCTGAGTACAAGCACATTTTGTGTTAAAGTCTTAATGTTACCCACTCCCTTTTAAGTCCATGTACAACTTCACCCAAACCAGATGTAATTGTGAAGTGGGTTTTAGAGCTGTCTTTGAAATAGTTCGAGTAACACCAAGTAATGTTCAACTCCTGTCAAAATCTGAATAAAAATGTTCTTTAGTCCTGTTCCATTCTTTCTTCCCTGGAACATTTCATTATTTAAAACAGTTCAAACTCTGAAAATTTAAACCAAGAGATGAGAATTTGCCTGTGATGGAAAACTTGCACCAGATTTGTTTTTTTGTTTTGGCCAGTATATCATTGTATTCCCATACACAACCAGTAACTTTCAAGCCTGCAGTGCTGTTATTTAGTTTAAACTAAACCCATGGACATATTTTTGTACTTATCTTTGACACATCTACACCTCAATTTATTTCATACCTCTTAATATTTAGAGATTTTACCACTGTTCATCTACAATTCACAGAGGTCTTGTCAGATATTCTGAAGAAGTCTGAACTAAATTTTAGGGAATATTTCTTCTCAAAATTATTTTTAAGGATCTTATATACAGTAGCATCATGTTTCTAACTCATTTTTTATTTAGTTTTTGTTTTTTTCATTGTGACGTGAAACTCCAGCTGTGTGATATAACTTGTGTTTAATATCACACAAAAGGCTTGTGTTTTTGGTTAGGGGTTGTGATCAACACGCTGTGTATGAGGTGTTTATGAGTTAATATGTTTTTTCCGTGCACTAATTAGAAGAAAAATGCAGCTTTTTATGCTGGGAATTTTGAGTTTAAGTGTGATTAAATGACATTCCAAAATCTTCAGTTAAAAAAAAAAAAAATTAGAATGAATTAATAGCATTTAATAGAAAAATATAAATAATTTAAACTATGTTCTGAAATCTCTGGACTTTTAAATTGCTAGACAGGTCTTTATGAAGCTTTATTCTGAGAGCTGCACTTGAGCGATTTTAGGAAGATAAACACAGTGAGATAATACAGCATCAGCATCTCCCCTGATTCCCTTGTTACCCTCAATCTATGGGAGGTGTGTTTAGAGAGACAAAGCACCAGGATATAGTCGAGGGAATACAGGATCAGGATGTAATTCTTTGGGTAACACTGCAATAGAGACATTTCAGCAAAACCAGGGGACCATGTAAGACAAATCACAGAAGCAAGAGTTTTGAGGAAACTAGAGAACTAGAGGTGTTTGAGGAAGAAAAAAGAAAACACAAATGTGCTTTAGTGCTGATAAAGCAGGATTTTCATAATGAGCTCCATGAAACTTTTAAATATTTACTCCTTTTGGGGTGTGATTGATGTGGATTTTAACAAAAGGGAAATCAAAGGAAATGCATATGTCAATACTTCCGCTGCTTGTGGGAGAATTGAATGTCAGTCTTATGAGAATATTTCTGTATGGAATAGAATTAGATTGAAACTCATTATCTCATGAGCACAAATCTCTCTCCTCTGATTCTTTCTAATGGCTGACAGTTACATTTCACAGTGAGCCTGCCAGATACACTATCTCACTTCTAATACAGTCTGTCTCTCAGCCGGTTCTCCCATCAGTGACTTCTCTTACCTGCCCTGAAGAGATTACTAATGACAGCGGGGGAAAAAACACAGCTTCTTTCTTTCTTCCAAACGTCCTTGCTGTGCATATGCTCAATTAGAGAGTATATTTTTAATGGTATGCCAGGGATTTGCATCGCATGTGCATTTGTATCTCATCGGCCACATCAACGTCATCCATCTGAATCCGGTCCTCTCGATAGATTTGCTTTTTTATATTCATTAGGGAAGCCGGTGGACGACAGCTGAATTTGAATGGACAGTTTCGGTGTAGGAGTCTCTGATACGACATGATGAAAAGTCTGATTAAACATCTCATATCTGCGCATCGTGTCTGACTGAGCGCGTTTGGGTCAAGAGGGCAAGCTTTAATAATTTAACACGTTTTAATATCTTGTCTGAGAGAAATGTGGCTCTCGGTTTTTCAGCCCTATATATTCACTCCGTCTGCTGAACTCTGTGACAAATGATAAATAGACATTTATCCTGAAGTCGCTCTGGTTTATTTTATACTTTCTGTGGCATAAAAATGCAGTGTTCATGAACTCAGGACTTTTGTCATGCAGCATTATGAATGACATAAAGCAGTTCTGAGAGAGCGCTCATGCCGCATGACGTGTGAGACAAGAATCCTGTAACTGTGCGAGAACGTGGTGCAGTGTGCAATGTGCAGGTGTTGTCGGCAGTAAGTGAGTTAACCGGATATGTGTGGGCACCAAAGAGCTGAAGGTGAGCTGAAAAGCATGATGTTCTTTTTTATGAGCTCCAGGCATCTGGCACCTGCTCTGATCTCTCAATGGAGGGATAGATGCCCTGTGGGCCTTACACACACTTCCACACACTCATCCGACCACATTGCACATCTCACTGACAAGTGGTGTCTGAGAACGGATGAGAGGGACTTGATGTAAAGAGAGAGGAAGATGGAAGAGGCTTGGGGGGAATGGGGACTTGAGGAGCAGTGATGCGCCAAGGGCAAGTATGTGATGGATGATGGATGGGATGAGTTTTTGGAGTGATTGTCAATGGCCATTTTAGCCGGTACTGGCTACAGATAATCCTCAGCACCACGGACAGCGGCAGCCTCTGTTCAGCACCGCTGCTGTGTGGACAGCTCCCTGCGTATGCATGCGAGGAACGGCTACTGTAGACCATCAGCTCTAATTGGTTGCGGCTCAATCAAGAAGAGATGGCAAGTGTGAGCACATGCTGTACGTTAATAAGCATTGCACTTTGCTGGTGTTCCCACAGGCAATGAATAAGAATGTGGTTGCACAGAAGAAATAGAGCGCAATGAATCCTACACAATCGGGTCAATGACAAATAGGAGTGGCCACCATAAAGAAAAGAAAATATCAAAGTCATGTATTCTTTGCATTCATTTTGGTTTTGTATGGTTTTGAAAAACATTTTCAAAAAAGGTAAAAATCTCATGTGGTGTAACCTTCAGATAAAACTAATAATGTATTTTGTTTTTCACTTTATTTGTGAGTGTTCATGTTAATCAAAATATAAGAAATATTTTATACTCCACGTGACATTTTACAACCTGAACTAACTTTGTCATAAAAAGTTAAAATTATCTGATATTCTAAGAGATTTATTGACCTTGACTCAGGGTCTGCAGAGGTCCTCTCTATGATATCATTTCCTGTTTAATGTTTTTTTTTCTATTTTCTATTTTTCTATGTTTCTTATTATTATTATTATTATTATTATTATTATTATATCAGGACAGTTGTATCACCCTGACATTTTTTACAATAAAAAATAAAGTTTTGGTTTTTTTTAAAGAAATTTATACTTTTAATTAACAAAGATGCATTAAATGAATCAAAAGTGACAGTAAAGTGACATTTATAAAGTTACAAAATATTTCTATTTCAAATAAATGCTGTTCCTTATATTTTTCTATTCATCAAGGACTCCTGAAAAAAATATTATGGTTTACACAAAAATAGCAAGCTGCATTTAATAGTTGAAAACTGTTTTCAACAATAATATAATAATAATAAGAAATGTTGAGCATTAAAATGATTTCTGAAGAATCATGTGACACTAAAGATTGGAGTAATAGCTGCTGAAAATTGAGCTTTGCCATCACAGGAATGAATGACTTTTTTAAATATATTAAGAAATAATTATTTTAATTTGTAATAAATATTTCAAAATATTACTGCATTTTTGATCATATAAATAAAACTATTTTTTTAACTATTTAAAAAATCCTACCGACTCATTTGTTCTGTAGACACATAAAAAATAATGTTAATTCAGAAATGAGAACGTTCATCATCATATTAGAGGTGTGTTCAAGTAATTTTATGAATAAATAGATTCTGACAAAAAAAAAAAAGGCTCAATGTCATTTACCCAATCACAGTGCTGAAGGTAAAACGTTAGTATCTCACATCTGCTCCACCTCTTGTCCAATCATGCCTTAGAGTCAAAATCTCATCCTGTCCTGTTACAAAGAGTTTTCTAGTTCATATCACATCACACCACATTGCTTCATCCTTGCTATTGAGTCTCTCGATTGTTGTCATTTTTGACTGGCCCAGATAATGTGCTTTAATGGATGGTACACAATGGATGCCCTTCTTTCAAAGCATTTGAATGCGCAGAGAATTAATGGACCTAGGTGCTCCATTTCCATCTGAAAGACAGAAGCAGGCAGATGGAATGGAATATGACTGTAGAGGTTCCGTCCAGAATGCTGATGAACATCTCCAGAGAGAGCATTTGCTCCAGCTTCTGGCCTTCGCTCCACACTAATGAATCTTAAATCAAATGCCCTATCAGGCATTTTCCCATGGAAAATCACCTTTCGTAGAAGGCATACTGTACCTTTATGAATAATTCTCTGTATAATGTTATTCAGGTGCAGGCTTACAGTGAGTAGATAAGGACTTTTCTTATGTCACATTGAGGAGAGCTTTGAGAACGATGTTTGTTCCACCATGTGGTGTTCTTTGAAGTTGACTCACAGCTTTACCCTCTCGCTTGGACTCGCATCTAAATGGGTTTTGAGAGGCCTGTGGAAGTGAAAGTCACAAAGTGATTTGAGCGTGTAAGAGGTCTAAGTGACATTTTAAGATCACATGGAGAGGACAGGGACACTCTGACACTGTTTGGCATAGATGTTTCAATGATGTCATAAGATTGGAAGTGATGCTTTTCCTGAGATTGAAATGCAGTCGCTAGAGTCTTTGCTATTCACGCTAAGGGATTTTTTAAACCTCTGCATGAAAGTGCATTTAAGATGTTCAATAATAAGAGAATGCACTCGGGAAAATGATTGTGTGCTGAAGTAAAAACAGCAGACATGATTTGGTACTTTCTACAGTGAATATGTTTGTTCATGTGTAAACTTGAAAATATTAAACTTACTCTTTAAATTTGTACTCAATTCAAGTCTGTAGAAATGAAAACTACAACTTTTTAAAAATGTTTATTTGCATTGTTATTGTTGATGTTTTTGTCAAGTTGAGTTGTTTGTGAAGCACTGAGCTCATATACTCAAAATGATTAATTCATGCTGAAAGTGAAGATCTGGGTGTGGGTGGGTGTCTTATTTCTTAAATTTACACTGACTTCCAAAAATTTAGGTTGGTAGGAATTGATTATGTTTTTTAAAGAGGGTTCTTATCCATTTATTTATTTGATGAAAAATGTTGATGCATTTATTTATTTATTTGATGAAAAATACTATTTAAATCAATGGTTTTCTTTTTGAATATATTTAAAATGTAATTTATTCCTGTGATGCTGAATTTTCAGAATCATAACTCCAGTCTTCAGTGTAACATGATCCTTCAGAAATTGCTCTAATATGCTGATTTGGTGCTCAAGAAACATTTCTTATTATTATCAATGTTGAAAACAGTTGTGCTGCTTAATATTTGTGTGGTAACTGTGATACATTTTTTTCCCCAGACTTCTTTGATGAATTTATTTGGAATAGAAATATTTTGTAACATTATAAATCTCTTCACTGTCACATATAATCAACTTAATGCATCCTTGCTGAATAAAATAATTTCTTTTTTCTTTTTTTTTTTTAATCTTACTGACCTTTTAAATGGTACTGTAGTATTAGGTCATGTTGTATCAGTTTAAACAGCATGCATTCATGCTCTTCACATCACTGGGCAGCTTGACCAGTGATTTAAAGAAAATCTTATCTTGTACAACAGTTTGTTGTATATGTTTGTATAAATGTTTGTATATATCATTCTTTTAAATGCCATTTTGGGTTATATTTAAAGTGCCATTTGATTTATTAAATTTTGTAAACCTTTTTTAATTTTTAAATTATCACCGAAATATGCTCAAACCTTTTTATTTGTTTTTAATTTAATTTTACTTGTCATTTTATTCAGTTTATGTCTGAGGTACTTGCATTGCTTTAAATTCAGCGGTGAGTGTTGTATCAACAGCTTTACCTTTTCAACACTGCATAAGCTCCCAGATACCTGATTAATTCAGATACATCTCTTTCTGTGGCAGCGGCACAACGACATTCTAAGTGAAAATGTCAAGGTCACTGCGCTGCAGAATAAACCTTCAGTCTGTTTCTTTCGCAAGACTTGTTGAAATGCCTGAGTTCTTTGCTTGGTGTCTGAGGCTTTCATTCCTGACACAAAGCACCTGGCTAGAGCAGACGGCACACTTATTTATCACATCGGTGAGGCTCCCTAATAACGCAAATGTGTAATAGCAGAAACCGTCTTGGTATTTGTTCATGTTCAGGGTTCACTTTGGTGGACATGGCACAAATTACATCAGGGTGTTTGCATCTCATCACTGATCGAACTTGAACTATCCCTGGTTTTCCTAATCTAAAACAGATGCATTGGTGTGATTGTGTCTTGTGGAATGAGGGGAGAAGGACATTGCATGTATCAGCAGGGAAAGAGCAGAGGCACACATTGATGGACAGATCTCGCACTGGGCCTGTCAGTGGAACATGCCTGCAGGGACACGCAGATGTAGAATAGCTCCACTCTCTTTTAGCACACACCAATTTGCCAAACTCCATTTTGGGGGGAAGACTAGGTGTCATTCTCCTAACACAAACTATAGAGTGACAAAGATTAGACCGGGGAAGATAACTATTTTAGGAGGGCTTATTGCATCTGGAACGGCAATGAAAAGTCACCTGATGGCTTCCTGTTATTACTTTAGTGGCCAAAAATTTGAATTTGAATTTGACTGTTTTTAAATGTTTTTGAAAGAAGTCTCTTATGCTCACCAAGGCTGCATTAATTTGATCAAAAATACAGTAAAAGTATATTGTGAAAATGTTTTACATTTTGGCAATTTTCTGTTTTAATATATTTTAAATGGCACTTATTTCTGTGATGGCAAAGCTGAATTTTCAGCAGCTTTTAATAATATAGCCCTTCAGAAATCATTATGTTGATTTGGTGCTTACTTATTAGTGGTGCTCAATTATTGATAATGGTTCTTATTTTTATCATCAATGTTAATATTTTTTAAGGAAACCATTATACATGTTTTCAGCATTCGTTGATTAATGTAAAGTTTATTGAACTGCATTTATTTAATTTTTTTTGTAACAATTGTCTTTACTGTCATTTTTAATGGATCCTTGCTGAATAAAAATATTTATCTCTCTCTCTCTTTTTATTATTTTACTCACCCCATTTTTTGATTAGTAGTGTATTACAGTTTCCACAAAAATATTAAGCAGCAAAAATAGTTTTCAAAAAAATAAATAAATAAATAAATAAATAAAAATTGAAAATGTTTCTTGAGCAAATCAGCATATTAGAATGATTTCTGAAGGATCATGTGACACTGAAGACTGGTGTAATGATGCTGAAAATTCAGCTTTACATTACAGGAATAAATTACATTTTAAAATATATTCAAATAGAAAACAGTTATTTTACATTATAATAATATTTCACAGTTTTACTGTTTTCACTGTGTTGTTTTTAATCAAAAACATTTAAAAAATCAGAATTACTCCAAACTTTTGGCCACCAGTTTAAATCTGACCAAACTTCAAGAAAACAGTTTGACATCATGTGGCACTTGAATCAGGATCTAATGAGTATTTTCTCCTAGATCTTGTTTTCATAGTCTGAAATGTTTTCGATTTGGAGTGTCTCATATTTTAACCGAAAAGTGGAGTATTTACAGTCCTACAAGAGGAGACGTGTCTAGTGTGCCATTTTTTCACCTCGTGTTATGTTTTTCAGCTTACATTCCTTCTTCCCTTATGTGAGTTACACAAAATTGGTGGATATGAGCCCTGAAATTGCATTCTCTCCCTGTGATGAAAGGAGATTGCTTGCCTAGCATGCCAGTTGAGGAAAACCAGCATGCACGACAAACGCAGTTGCCAGGGGAACATTTTTCATCCTCAACTAGGGGTGCGTGAGTCAGGTTTATTACTTTTGGGAAACAGGGTCCTGCCTTTATCTTCCTGAAAAGACTCATAATTATTGCCCTGTAAATTTACGGCGCATTGCTGCAGAAGGCAAAGCGCCGAGAGGCTGCCGTTCCCCTGCCCCGTAATGCCCCGTTGATAGATACGTGCCATCATCATTCAGTTGATAAGTCTGCAATTTTTCAGAGGAACTGTACAGCAGAGGTCTTTTGAGAGACGTTTCTCTCTTTTGTTCTTGGTGTGTGAGTGTGAGTGTATGTTTGAGTAATGAGTGAAAGCGATTCAGCCTTCAAGTTCAAAGTGAGAGCTGTGTTACTTACTAGAGGTACTCTGAAAGGTCCATTAAACCCTTAGGATGGATCTGATTCATATACTTTGTTCAGAAAACTATTTGTAAAAGCTTCTTCAAAAACAAAATCTCTTTTTTTTTAGACCAGATTCTTAGACTCGTGTTTATTTTGCATTTTTATCTATTTGGGGGCAATTTACTAGACCCTTTTCCCATTATAACCTATTAAAGCCTGTTATTTGGCTTTATGTTCAATCCTATTTCTGCAATAATTTAACTACATCTATTAATGACTAATAATTAATTGTCCAAGTCTTCTGCTACATTATGTTTACATTTCCCATGTTAAAATGGATGCAAATATTCTAAATCTGACTTCACTTTTACCATGTGACTTTTAAGGTTATTTATACATTGTTTTTATTTTTTAAATACTTTATTTCAGCTTAATATGTATAGTCAAATATAAGGTGTTCTTAGACTGATGCATTGTGGGTTTTGAGAAAACTATTTGAAAACATTACTGTTGATACTTAAATAATTTTCTTATTTATTTTATCAAGTCAAATAACCTTTATTTATATAGTGCTTTACTGTATCCAATACAGATTGTTTCAAAGCAGCTTGACAGTAATAAACAGGAAAATAACAGAATCAGTGATGCAGACTTCATTAAATATGAGACAAATTCAATTTCTGCTGTAAAGCAACTCCAAAAAGATAATAGTGTCATTATTCAGCTCAGGTGTTGATTCAGTTCAGTTCAATAACTGTGAAAAGTTTATCAATTAATTTCAACTATATGCAGCTCTACAGATTACAAAATATTTTTACTTCCACGTAATGAAACTAATTGCACAGAAGATACATATGTCAGCTTTAAATTATTTAATTGGGGTTTTTCCATATAGAGCCACTTTTATTCATTAATTGCACTGACAGTGCCCTGTTAATTTTTTAGACAGTAATTCATACCTTATGAATGGGAAATGTGTTTACAGTAAATATAGTTGTAATGGATCTTATCAAAATCACAAATGTTTAAAATATGCTGCTATAACCATAGCACTAACAGTACATGTGTTACATCAGTACGTTAACTTATGTCATGACCAGTTTCACAGGTAAACATGATTTCTTTAAGTGTCTTTGCAGAATAGCAGGAAGTAATACCAGCAACTGTAGAGCTCTGTTCACACAGCTGAATTCAGCAAAATATTTGTTGCTTGAGCTGTTAAGTTGCTGCTGGCACTACAGCATCATTCTTGCGGATTCCCGCTGGTAGCAACTTAACACCTCAAGTAACAAACATTTTTAACTGAACAATTCCTGAGCTAAACTCTGAGCTCCACATTTTTTTAGTGGCTTGTAAATATGTTTCCTGTTCATTTGTAGAATGAACTGAGGGATGAATGGAAATGACTGTCTGTGGGTAATCAGCAGAACAGCACATGTGGTACATAGTTTTTAGACTACTGTTCAAAAGTTTGCACCCAGTAAAAATAATAATTATATATATATATATATATATATATATATATATATTTTTTTTTTTTTAAAGGACTTAATATATTTATTCAGAAGTAACAGTAAAGACATTTCTAATGTTATAAATTATTTCAATTTTAATAAATACTGTTCTTTTAAACTTTACATTCATCAAATAATCCTGAAAAAAAAAGGTTTCCACAAAAATATTAAGCAGCACAACTGTTTTCAACATTTATTATAAGAAATGTTTCTTGAGCAGCATATTAGAATGATTTCGGAAGGATCATGTGAAACTGAAGACTGGAATAAGCTTTACATCACAGGGATAAATTACATTTTAAAATATATTCAAATAGAAAACAGTTATTTTAATTTGTAATAATATTTCACAATATTACTGTTCCACTTTTTGTTCAATTTCTGATTAAATAATTCAGCCTTGGTGAGCATAAGACTTTCCAGAAACACTGAAAAATCTTACCAACCTCAAACTATTGAACTGTAGTTTATTTTGAATAATAGACTGAATATTATTTTAAGTATCTTGCTAGAAGGCATAACGGTGAGCAGGATAGTGATTTCAGTAACTTTCCAGTTATTGGGTCATCTGCACTGAACCAAACCTGCAGCCTCTGAAGTCATAGCCTACATTTTAAACATCTTAAATATTAGATTGCCTCACCATTTTCAAATTATTTTTTAAAACTATCTCTCTTTTTTTGCCTTGAAGGACAATCTCAGAAAATCAAAACAGCATGAATCACACTGGAGGCTGACTTATCTATAGACATTTAATTGAACTTTGGTTCCAGCCACAGAAAACTGGAGCATTTTTACATAGATCAAGCCCTCTGTGAGCGATACAGGTAAGATGCAGCTGCCTCACAGCAGGAGTTTTCAAAGAATATTAACAAGAGCAAGATAATGACCTCTCTGAACTGTACTTTGTTTAAGACCATTACAATTACATTAGTGCTGAATAGAAAAATGGGAGCCCTTTATCTTTAATTATCCCTTTAGTTGAGTGGATCATTCCACCAGCCAGATTGTTCGGGACTCGATTAGGATCTCGGCCAAGACATTAGCTGCAAATATGAACCTGCTTCACCCAGCGACCTGGGTTCATTATCTGATAACTGCATCCCAGTTCCTTTTTCTACATTGTTTTACAAACCAAGGGCATGTTCTTCATCATTCAGACGTCATTAAATTCACTTCTGTCCAGCTTCTAGTGAACCTGCCTTTCAAAGAGCGAGAGGACAGGCGTTCATTTCATAGTTCAGTGAGGGGCGATGGCTCTCTGGATGCCTCTGTCTATCTTCATTCAGTGTTATGTATTCAGAGCAGTCATGTAACGTGGTCTAATGTTCTATTCATACTCTTGAAAACAGGATCATGCAGCCTCATCATCTCATAGCCAGCACTGACACAACCCGCATGACATGCGCTGTTGATCAGGTGAGTTATTCTTTTAAAGAGAGCGTCCATGAAGTCCATACATCGGATAATAAAGGAGGAGGGACCCAAAATGTCATCTGTCTAACTAAATCATTCACGTCACGCAGTACCGGTTGCAAATTCGATGTACAAACTTTGCCCTATATTGGCTACCTGTGATCCCATTAGAAACAATGCAACACTGAATGATAAATGAGGTCATTTCAGACTGTGTATGATTTCCAACAAGAAGAGCCAATTTGACAAAGAAGATAGGAGATAAGAGAGCTAATCTGTTCCCTCTCCTCAAAATTATTCATTCACTGAAGAACACTTGAAATGTGTAACAATCATCCTGTTTCCACAGAGCTGGCTGTACAGTTTTGTGTAATTGACTGAATAGTTTCGATTTCAGAAATAGGTTGCATGTAGAAGAATGCCTGTTTTGCAGTCATAGTATTTTGAGAGCTAATGCATATTAAAATTACAGAAGATCTCAATCTCAATTTATCGCCCTCTATTTACTCTAACATACTGTATCATATCGTTTTGGTTTTATTGTGACAGAAGAGATGCAAAAGCAGTACCTTGAATAACACTGATGTAATTCAAATAAAAACTAAGGTAAAGCCTTTATGTATAATGCATTATAAAGGGTTATTAAAGGGTATAATGCATTGTAATTATTCATAATGTGCATTGTAATACTTTATATCATGCTTAATGTAATAATGAATTGATAAGTATTATAATATATTAATTGTGGTTACAATTATTAATGAGATTGTAAAATGCATTATGAGGTGCATTACAAGACATAATTAATGCATTAGAATTAGTTTTATAATGCATTATACATAAAGGCTTTAAGTACAGTGTTACCAAAACAAAGATTTGTGAAGGTAAATTTCGATATAAATGGATTAGAAATGTGCAAATATAGGCAACTTTTGCTCATTACTGAACTGTCAATAACGTACAGTAAATGATACTGTAAGATGTAAAAAGTATGTGTACAGTTACACCATTTACTATATAATGCTGTAGTGCATGTACTAATGTATTACTGGCTTACAAAATAGCAGAGTTCTGTTTGGTTTAACTATTTAAAACAAGTTATTTAGATATGTGATACTTTATGAACACAAATCATAATCTACAGGTTCACCAAATGGTTTGTTGATTAACCATTAATATCATTTGGATTCATATGTGAACTTATGCAAGTGGAAAGTTTAATAATATGAATATGAAACATGCATGGATGAATCTCTCACAATAAGATTATTAAGATGCATTTAGAAAAAAAGATTAATTTGAAAAATTAATAAAGTAAAATGGTAAAGGGTGAATTTCCATTTCATGATGAATTCAAATGAAAATGTGTCTAGATAAACACTGTGGTGAAAAAGTACTTTGTCATTTTGTGCAAGTCAAATGAAAATATCTCTTAACGTTTGCAAAAAAAAAAAAAAGAAGCATTTTTTGATATAATTTTGAAGATTTTACTATGAGTATATCTGACATTTATGTACTTGCTGTAAAAAGTTACTCACTGTATTCTTCAAGCAGTTGAAGTACGTCTACATGCGTGTTTGTGTCTGTCACGTTATAGCCCTAAGTATGCTGCTGGCTGTTTTGAGGCTTACTGGCATGTCCTGTATCAGATTCATCTGACTCAGACTCTTTTGCATAATTGAGCTTCTGTTTGAATAGATTTCAATATATTAAAATTGATTGGACACACAAGTGTTATAAACTAGAGCAAAAGTGTTTTATATTCAGCTGCAGGTTTTCATGCCGATCTCTAAGGTGATTATCAATGCCATTCGATATTATTATGAGTTTTGTTTCAGTTGAGATGTGTGGAAAAGATGTGCGAATGCAGTTTGAGAGAAAAGGTGTGGCAGACAGATAGATGCATAGATAATTGAATGGATCTCTGAGGACAATTCAGGTGCAAAAACGAAAGCGTACAAATATGCTGAACTGTGATTCAGGATCACCCCCATCAGTAACTAATTCATCAGCGATGTGTCTTTGATATGAATCATGTAGACGGGTTTGAAAAATGCACGTGTAAACTGTACTTCAGTTATGACATTAGCCTATGCATAATTTACCCTGAACTTTGGGAAGGGGGGTTTTGGTATTCCAGAGGAGCGTTGTGTAACAGACCAGCCGTAATGCATTTAATAGCTACTCTTACAGCCTGAGCTTCTTGCTCTCGAGGGGAAGTTTGAGAGAACTGCACCCTGCTGAAGGAATGGAAAGCGGCTGAGTTTGGCTCTCCTTTGGGCTCTCTACATGAAACTGCTTTGCTAATGAAGTCTCGCTGACTACATCCCAGACTATCACGATGCTTGCGTACTGTGGTAATGATGTCTTTGAAATACTAAGCAATTGGAGTTAGGCTGCTACGAATGGATAAAGACAGTTCGTGCTCCATGGCACTGACTCGCAGCTGGAGATGAGCTCTATGATTCAGCTCAAAAGGGTGGAAAACTTCAGCAGTTGCTGAAATTAAAAATACATTTATTTTCATGCAAGCCAGCAATACACATTTAGACATTTTATGCTGATACGTTCTCATTAACAAAGTTATGATTTTCAGTGTTCGTTTTCCAGATGCACACGGTAATTAAATGGACAAGGCAATTATTTTGCAGGTGGAAAGTGATACAGATTTTGCATGCATAAAAGGCCTTGGGAGGTGTAAGAAATGTCCTATTCCTGTAATAATATTTATTCATTTAGCATGCTTAAACTGCAACATATAAGCATGCAACATATTTTGCAGCTCAAACAGTACACTATGCTGCAATGTCAAGGTCATGGGACTGATTTCTAGGGAATGCGTGAACTGCATATCATGAATGCAGCGTAAGTCACTTTCGATAAAAGCGTCTTTCAAATCCATAAATGTAATCTAGAGGTTGTCATATCAAAAGAGCATATGTGTTCAGTGGAGAAGCTTTGTTTTGTGAACGAGTGATGGCTACTTTCAAAACACTGCGTCATGAAGCTTTAACACTTTATGAAGCTTTTGTTTGGAATCAGTGGTCAAATTGGCCAAATCATGTAATCTTAGCAAACTAGGCTTAATTATGTCATACTGTTTCAAATCTTGATTTTGAAACTTTTGGAATTCTGATTGTTCACTTCTAGAGGGCGTTCATCTGGTGAACTAATGAACCAGTGTCTAATATATGTTTTCAACTGGTCTTTGGTCAATTTTGTAAGGTTCAGTTGTAATGAATTATAATAAACGTGTGTGGAATACAAAAAAGGAGAGTTCATTGTTTCTGATTGGAATTACCTGAGTCCTGCATAAACACACGCAAAGACAAGCACTACAAATGAATAAATAAACATGCATTTCATATGTAATGCTAGTTAATGATTTGTAGATTACATTTAATAGATGACACTTTTGTAATTGGTGTATCTTTATTAACATGTTTTGACCATTTTGCTTGAGATGTTTTGTGTGCTTCAAAACAGTGAATCATTTTGTAAAACTGTTGGATCAGTTGATTCAGAGTTTCAAAAAGATTTGCTTCTCATCACTCATCACTAGTTTTACACTTCGCTGCCTTTTCAGTAATTTACGTGAGCGCCATGTTTTCAAGAAGCTGTGTTAAATGTTCAACTTTTAAAAACATGTCTTAGGCCAATGCATTCTTTTCAGTTTTGCTGTGTTGGGTTGCAGTTGTGCTTTTAAATGCAACAGCATGTTCTGTTTTTTTTGTCTAGTGTAACAGATTTAAAAAGATTGCAAAAACTCCACAGTGCAACTAAACATAATCTTTAAAAAAAATGGCCAGTGAAAATTCCCTCGCCTGCCATTGGTTGAACAAAGAGATAGTCCCGCCTCCAACTTCATGCCACTGGTTGAAGCAATATTACAGATAATTTATGTATTCAAACAAAGCAATGTTTTAATAGCCGTCGCATTTACAGACTCTGTATATTAAGCTGGGATATAAGAAAATAATTTAAAATCCACCAAAATTTTATGCTTCACTTTTAAACATTTTTTTTAAGTTTCAACTGTATGTCATGACAGATCTGTGAGTTGATGGTTCAATCTCTTTCCTTAGGGTAGAGCAGACAGACATGCCTGACTATGTCTCATAATTGTTTCTGTTTTCTCTCTGTGTCTGTTTTTTTTTCTTTCTATCTCTCTCTTTTCCCCACTTTCTCTCAAATCCAACAGTGAATTGCATCTGAAGCTGGCATCTCTCTCTCCCAGTGGACCTGTCACCGGCGTGGCTGCCTGTCCACCATGTTAAAGTCAGCATGAAACAGAAATTACAGTCGTCTTTTCTTCCCTATATTGATGTCTATCCGAGTGAAATGGCTTCTCAAAGGAGGAGACATGTAGGGCGGGACTTGATTTGTCTATTGGGAACGGATTGGTTGGATCATTGTCATGTGCTAATTGCTGCAATCTCATGTGAGTGACAGGTTGCTGGAGGAGAGGGATTATTGTCCTATCATCATGTCGGTGCACACGTCATCAGAGATGAGATGCTGTGTGAGGGGAAGGGGAAGTTAGTGTTTTTGATTAAAGATTATAAAGGCATATGAATTTTTTAAAAAGTACACGGATAAATCATTTAAAGAACACTGCAGAATATCACAAAAAATGATGCACATAGATAAATCATTTATATTAAACACTGCAGTACTCAATAAAAAAGAATGATGTAAAAGGATAAAGAATTTAAAATAAACACTGCAATATTTCACAAAACAATATACGAATAAATCATTTATAGTAATTGCTGCAATATTCGATAAAAATGATGTGCATGATAAATCATTTATAATGAACACTGAATAGTCTATAAAGAAAAAAGCAAGATTTGTTTATTTTGATTTCATGGTGACTTTAATAGAGATTTGAACCTCACACAGATCAGGTATAAAAATAATGATATACATGATGGATAAATCATTTATAATAAACACTGCAATATTCCATAAAAGTAATGATATACACAGATAAATCTTTTACAACAAACATAATAAACACCACAATATTCCTAAAAAAAAATAAGAATAGTTGATTTTGGTTTCATGGTGACTTTAAAAGAATAGTTCTCCCAAAAATTAAGAAAATGTGCTCACCCTCAGGCCAGCCAAGATGTAGATGAGTCGTTTCTTCATTTGAACAGTTTTGAGGAAATTTAGCATTAAATTGCTCACTAATGAATCCTCTGCAGTGAATGGGTGCCGTCACAATAACCCACAAGCGATCCACAAGACTCCAATCAATTAATGTCTTGTGAAGTGAAAAGCATGTTTGTAAGAAACCAATCCATCATGAAGACGTTTTTACCTTCAAACTGTGGCTTCTGGGTCCATAATCCATAATGACGCTTCCTCCAGTGAAAAAATCCATTCTCTTACTTCAAAATCCAACAACATATTTGTCTAGAACTGTTTTGAACTGGAGCAATGTTATGGATAAACGACTAGTATTTTAGCCCAGAAGCAACAATTTAAACGTTTCAATGATGGACTCTCATTCTGACGGCACCCATTCACTGCAATGGTGAGCAAGTGATGTAACGCTAAATATCTCCAAATCTGAAGAGACAAACTCATCTGCATCTTGGATGGCCTGAGGGCGAGTCCATTTTCAGCAAATATTCATTTTTGGGTGAACTATTCCTTTGATAGAAATTTGAGCTTCAGACAGATTAGATATGATCCTCCAAATGAGAAAATAAGAAGTCAAATGAATTTCTACCATGTTATCACTCACTTTTGTAATTGCGGTGACCTGATAACACGATTTCTATGATTTCCTACACATTGCCGTGTCTGAAAGTAGTTTGTAAAGAAATTACACCCACCATGTCACCGTTGTGACGGCGATCTCTTTAGAGATCTTTCCGCCGTGTTCAGGAGACTCATACTTCAGATGCAAAGCTTTTTGCGCGGCGGTATTGTGAGGATGTCAGTGTCTGACCCTCATGAGAGGCAGTTACTGTGTTCTGATTAAATCGGATAACCTCTATCAGCTTTATGGTCATGCTACAATGAAGCGCTGGATGAGGTCAGAAGTCAGTGTGTGTTGCTAAAGGAGTGCTGGATCTTCATCACGCTCTCAAAGCTATGATTACAGGCTGTTTCAAAGGCCATCCAGAAAACGATATACTCACTAGCCTCTCAGGAACACAACTGGCTCTTAATGGTGCACCGAATGCCCAGTAAATATAAAATGAATCCCATTGCTGGCAACATATATATAACAGTGCGGTATTAAAGTCAGCAGAGGTGATTCTTTACGTGACCCGTGTATGTTTGTTATCCTGCAAGCCACAAGCATTCAAATCAACATCCAAGTTTACAAAAGAACATGTGTGTGTCATAAAAGACATGAATAATAGTTTTATTTGAGCATACGCTTGTAAAGACCGAATGTCGTGGGAATATCTGTTCTGCCGTGGCTAGTTGGAGGCCTGCTGTGTTGATTTGTTTTCTCCAGCATCGGCAGCATTAGTGGATTCCCTCCTCTGTCTCGAACCCTCAAGTGGGCACAAATACACATACAGATACAGGATTAACGTCCCTCAGCACAAAGACTGGTACTGTAGCCTGCGCTCAACAGATAAAACCAACACAATGACTCTAATAGGTCCCAGAAAGACACCGCATCCAATGTTTCAGACAAATGTATTTGTTTTCATGAAGGATAAGACGTAAATGAGCAGTGTCAGGCTGGTTTACGGTATTGTCAGGTGTGAAAGGTATTGTAAATGTGGGATTGAGTGATAATGCTCATATTCAAACCAGCCAATGGTCCTACACATCTGAGATGATTGGGACTCTTTAGATTTAATGACTGGGAATCATTCTTTCACTGTTTCTTTAGTGGGTGCAGTCGTCCCTTGAAGATTTCTGGGGTGTTTTTCTTCAGTCTCCCAAAGTTTGCTTGTTTTTCTTGCTTTTGGAGGAGGGATCCTGTTGTCCTAAGCATTCTCACAGCAATATTCTCTGGAGATTAAGGATTGAACGTCTCAGTGGGACGTCGCTGTGCCGTTTAATTACAAACACCCAATTCTGAAAGCTGTTTCTGTTCATGTGTTTTCTAATGACTCTCCAAATTTGATTCTTCTGTCACATTTTTTATGATGCTAAAAATAAGCTTAATTTTCTTCATGCAGTATATATTCATTATAATGCAATATAGGTTTTTTTTTTTTTTTTTTTTTGCTCACGAAGGCAGCATTAATGTGCTCTAAAATACTGTAAAAATGGTAATATTGTAAAATATTGCCATTTAAGATAACTGTTTTCTATTGTAATATATACAGGTGCATCTCAATAAATTAGAATGTCATGGAAAAGTTCATTTATTTCAGTAATTCAACTCAAATTGTGAAACTCATGTATTAAATAAATTCAATGCACACAGACTGAAGTAGTTTGTCTTTGGTTCTTTTAATTGTGAAGATTTTGGCTCATATTTAACAAAAACCCACCAATTCACTATCTCAACAAATTAGAATACTTCATAAGACCAATAAAAAATAAACATTTTTAGTGAATTGTTGGCCTTCTGGAAAGTATGTTCAATTACTGTATATGTACTCAATACTTGGTAGGGGCTCTTTTTGCTTTAATTATTGCCTCAATTCGGCGTGGCATGGAGGTGATCAGTTTGTGGCACTGCTGAAGTGGTATGGAAGCCCAGGTTTCTTTGACAGTAGCCTTCAGCTCATCTGCATTTTTTTGGTCTCTTGTTTCTCATTTTCCTCTTGACAATACCCCATAGATTCTCTATGGGGTTCAGGTCTGGTGAGTTTGCTGGTCAGTCAAGCACACCAACACCATGGTCATTTAACCAACTTTTGGTGCTTTTGGCAGTGTGGGCAGGTGCCAAATCCTGCTGGAAAATGAAATCAGCATCTTTGAAAAGCTGGTCAGCAGAAGGAAGCATGAAGTGCTCCAAAATTTCTTGGTAAACGGGTGCAGTGACTTTGGTTTTCAAAAAACACAATGGACCAACACCAGCAGATGACATTGCACCCCAAATCATCACAGACTGTGGAAACCTAACACTGGACTTCAAGTAACTTGGG
Organism: Spinibarbus caldwelli; assembly: GCA_039654775.1. NCBI lineage: Eukaryota > Metazoa > Chordata > Actinopteri > Cypriniformes > Cyprinidae > Spinibarbus > Spinibarbus caldwelli. The sequence continues at coordinate 16,707,289 of CM077261.1, read as the reverse complement.
CTATGAGCTTCTCCACCCTTCCTCCAGACTCTAGGACCTTGGTTTTCAAATGAAATACAAAACTTACTCTCATCTGAAAAGAGGACTTTGGACCACTGGGCAACAGTACAGTTCTTCTTATCCTTAGACCAGGTAAGACACACAAGAGGAATACAACAACTGTAGCCAAATTCCTTGACATGTCTGTGTGTGGTGGCTCTTGATGCCTTGACCCCAGCCTCAGTATATTCCTTATTGAATCGATTTTGCTTGACAATCCTCATAAGGCTGCGGTTCTCTCGGTTGGTTGTGCATCTTTTTCTTCCACACTTTTTCCTTCCACTCAACTTTCTGTTAACATGTTTGGATACAGCACTCTGTGAACAGCCAGCTTCTTTGGCAATGAATGTTTGTGGCTTACCCTCCTTGTGAAGGGCGTCAATGATTGTCTTCTGGACAACTGTCAGATCAGCAGTCTTCCCCATGATTGTGTAGCCTAGTGAACCGAACTGAGAGACCATTTTGAAGGCTCAGGAAACCTTTTCAGGTGTTTTGAGTTGATTAGCTGATTGGCATGTCACCATATTCTAATTTGTTGAGATAGTGAATTGGTGGGTTTTTGTTAAATGTCAATCAAAATCATCACAAGTAAAAGAACCAAAGACTTAAACTACTTCAGTCTGTGTGCATTGAATTTATTTAATACACGACGAGTTTCACAATTTGAGTTGAATTACTGAAATGAACTTTTCCACGACATTATAATTTACTGAGATGCACCTGTATATTTTTTTTAAAAAATGTAGTGTCATATGATCCTTCAGGACACATTCTAATAATTTAAACAGTTGTGCTGCTTAATATTTTTGTGGAACCTGTGGTGTTTTTTTAGTTTTGTTTTTACTAAAATACAAATATTTTTAACATCATAATCATAAATGTCATAACTGTCACTTCTGATCAATTAAATGATTCCTCGCTGAATGAAAGTAGTAATTTCTTTGGAAAAAAAAATCTTACTGACTCTAAACTTTTGAGCGGTAGTGTTTATATATTGCATGAGGAAAATGAAGCTTATTTTTAGGATCATTATGATTTCTGAGTTCATTTTCCTGCAAATTCCCATTACCATAATGCAAAAACTCTCATTCCCGGTATTATGTTCTCATACTGTCATGTGGAAATAATAATGAAGTATCATTTAAATTCCAAAATTTAAATAATCAATTAAAATTTTGTGTATTTTTTGAAAGCATTATAGTAATAAAAGAGAAAATAATATCTACTGTCACTACAAAAAAAAAAAGAAAATAATAATAATAATCCCGCTGACCTTTAAATAGGCTTCAAGTCAAACATTTTTTTTTTTCTTGTTTTCTGAGGCTCACCCATCTGCACACAATATCACTAATAAACACTACTGATATCTCACTGATATATCTGAAAACGTGTATGTGTATGTGCATGTTTATGTTTTATTTAAGAAAAGAGGTCGGTCTGGCTGACCCAGATAAATGACAACCAGCTCACATTCTCGCCTCCTTATTTCTGCATCTGTCCTCCTCTCCAACAGAGTCCCAGCCTATATCTCTTGTTTTTTCTTTAGACTACTTCAAGGAGTACACAGCAGGCTATGACTTCTTGGGGATCTACCCTGATAAAATCAACATGAAGCACTGTCTTTTCTATATCTTGAGGGATTTTCAGAGACAGCTTGTTATCCAAATGATGCATGTACATGCTGTCGATGCACGTGTTTCTAAACGCCGATCAGGTTGTCGCATGCTTGTGCCGTTTGCCCTCTAGAGGGTTCAGCATAAAGCAGGCTTGTGTTCTGATTACACCCAAACTCTCATATTTGCACAGTCCGAGGGGATTGAATTGTCCCGAGCACATTAATAATGCATACTGATGAATCGGTCTGTTAGTGTCCTCTGGTGATTCTAGACAAAACCTTTCGTTGCTTTGGGAACAAGCACCAGGATGTCTCTTTCCTGCACCCCTCAGTCTTTAACCTTGCCTTCACACAGCCTCCGATGTTTGTCCTCTGTGGAAGCCAGAGCTCCATTGTTAATAGTGAAAGTAATTTTCCTGACAGTGCAGAGATCTTTGGGATGACAGCAAGTGTCCATCAAAGCTGTCCTAACTCACGGCCCCCTGATAGATGCATGACATGATGGAACAGACGTTGGGAAACACATCAGAGTAAAGTGAGACAACACAGTGACACTCAATAACCATCAGCCATGATTCAAACCACTCGCCTCAACCTGATGTTTGATCTAACATCTGTTTCACTGCACACTCCACAAATGTATGTTTGACCCATATCATATGGATTGAAATGTCAACCTAGTCAGCTACTCAGAGTGTGCAGTAAATAGTAGATACAATTGAAAAAAAGAAGGAAATAATATAATAATAAAACAACATAGTAAAATGGTAAATTAGATGTCATAAAACATCAATCATCTTTGTACATTCCAGAGCCAAATGGTAACTGTGAGAACTGTTAACCTCTGAAGTGTAATCATGTTAACATGGCCTGTGTAGCTTTTAGGATGGACTGAAATAAATGAAACTGAGATTACAGTGGAACTGCCACTCTGTGGACAGAAATCAATCAGTGTGTGTGTGTGTGTGTGTTTAAAGCAGATTTACGAACATCAATCTGGGCTTACTTTAATTATGCACAATCTGTTCAGTAAAGGATTTAGCAGGACTTTTCTGCACAACTGCCAATATTTTCAAGTTTTACTTTTTTTTTTTTTTTTTTGGCTGGTGATGAGTCTTACATGCTGTTTAAAGGAACAGTTCACCCAAAAATTTAAATTACCCCATAATTTACTCACCCCCAAACCATACTAGGTGTATATGATTTTCTTACTCAGACAAACACAGTCAGAGTTGTTTTAAAATTTATCCTGGCACTTCCAAGCTTGGTAATGCTGGTGGATAGTGGCTATTATTTTGAAGCTAACAAAAATCGCATATCTCCGTCATAAAACTAACCCATAACTCCGGGGGGTTAACACGTCTTCTGAAGCAGATCGATGGGTTTTTGGAACAAAAATATTTATATTTTTAAAATTATAAACTCAAATCCCTGACTTCCAGCAACGGCCGTATGGGCGTTCGCGAGAGAGTCGAGTTCCGGCTTCTTGGCTGACCTCTGACTCGACGTAGCTTGGAAGAGCTAGGATAAATTTTAAAACAACTCCGACTGTGTTCATATGAAAGAAGAAAGTCATATACACCTAGGATGGCTTGGGGGTGAGTAAATTATGAGGTAATTTTCATTTTTGGGTGAACTGTTCCTTTAAGGAATTGTATTTTTAAGCCATGATTTAATACTTTAAAAAGCCACAAAAAAAAAAATCCACAATGATCAAAAGATATAATTCTTTATCTGAAAGATGATATGTATAGATTTTTTTCTAACTAACAAAAATAGCATTTGCAAGTCTTTTAATGCTGTTGCAGTAAAGGTCTTTGACCCACAACATAATCATATGCAAGTCATATGAGCCTCCTGTCCTGATTGTCAAAACAAGCTCAATTCTGCCCTCTGTTGGTCCAGTTCTTCACGCTACTGTGATGTTTAACACAAAATACTTGTAATTTATCTTTAGAAAAGAGAAGTATTAGTACATAAATGCAAATAAATCATTCTTCATTTAGAAGAGGTTAATTATACGGCAAAGGGAAAAGAGAACAGAATTTTGGAGTATCATACTGAGTATGATACTCCTGAATTTTTTTTTTTTTTTTTTTTTACATTTGAGTATTCAGTTTGTATAGGCCTAGTAACTTTTTACTTGAATGCTACTGTTGAATAGTCTACCTGAATAAATTTTTTAAATAAAAATGATATTGTATTTTCCCATTTGTTTTTAATTTGCTGTTTTGTTCTTATTTTTAATATCAAAATTATTCAACTAAAATAACTATATCAAGATATATATTGTTATTGTGAAATAAAATGACTTAGAAAGGATGGAAAATTTTCTGACTCATACAAAATAAATATACAAAAATTTTGACCACCATCAGAATCTTACAAAGCGAATGAGAGCAAAAATATTTTTTATTTGGCTTTATCCTTTTAGCTAACTTATCTATGTTGCAAACAGTTCAATACACAAACATTCCTACTGGCAACAATTTACCTTAAATTGCAAGCAGTGTGGTTTAAATTAATGAAACAAAGAACTTTATGTTCCACATTCTGTCAATTCATTATTCAGTTTTTACTGTGGTATTGGTAAATTATCCAGATAATTTAGTTGGGTATTGTATCAAAGTCATCATTTTAGTTTCGTGACAACAGTAAATAGCAGTAGAATTCATTTTAATTGTTTGAATAATATTTTAATTTGAATAATTTTACGTGATGCTGAGGCCCCCTAGTGGGTCCCAGCATCCTGGTTGATAACCATTGATATAATAGTGATATAATAGTCGGTATGGTGGCAAATCCAACACATTTCATACTGACCTGAGCTGTATTTAGTTCACTGCAGTGATCCATTAGCTTATCTATAACAGCAAATGGTAATTCATTAAAACTAATCCTGTTATGTTTTACATATTTTATTTTATTCAAAAAGATATGTGGATACCAGAGAAATTCAGTTTACATGACTCCTATACAACCTTATGATTGTATAAATGCATTTACTATGGAGACACATCAATTATTAGTCATTAGAGCACAGTACCTCAGTGGCACAGAAGTGCAGTCAGTATATAAATACCAGACAGACAGAATCTACAAGATTTCCAGTGGTTAAAAAAAAAAAAAAAAAAAAAAAACACATGCGAGTGGTAGCACTTCCACTCAGATACAATGTATCTTGACTTTATGCTGAAAATGCTTAGTAAGCATCAGGTCTTCAGTCACAGAGCAGTTTTGGGTATTTCAGCTGTAGTCTCTCTACTCTGTTCCCTTTTTTCCTTCAGGGTTGCATGCGGATGGCTCCGTCCAAGCGAATCATCTCGCCGTTGATCATGGGGTTTTCTGCTATTGCAGTCACGAGGTGTGCAAACTCAGCTGGATCTCCCAGACGTGATGGGAAAGGCACCTGTCTGGCCAGGAAGCTTCGCACTTTCTCAGGTAATCCTGCTAAAAGTGGGGTGGAGAACAGACCTGTAGGGAAAGAAAATGGCAAAATCATGGATGATATAATTGAAATTGAAATAATAGATTCAAGTTGGTTGAGATGTTAAACGAATCGCAGTTAGGGCTGTGAATCTTTGGGTAGACAGCGAATCGATTCGATTCACGATTCATAGGTTTTTTATTCGATTCAAGAACGATTTTTGCAAATTCAAAACGATTCAATTCGATTCAATTCACAATTAAATTTGATTCGATTCAATTAATGATTCGACTCTGCATTCTTTCAGTGCATTCACAGGATTATGTAAATGCTTCCCCTAAATTCTTTAAATGCTTAGTCAGAGGGCAAATTACACAACAGCCTTTATGGTTAGAGAACCATAGGTTAGAGAAAAAAAAACACTTTTGTCCATTGTTAGATGCTAGTTTAATGATGCTATGGCATGACATGGCATATGTAGAAATTTATGTACGCCAAGATTTTAAAAAAGAGCTTTAAAAGTATTATGTATAGGCTAACATTTTGTCACACCAGGTGTGTAGCCATCATTTCAGAAGTGACAGAAATGTCAAATACAATAATTTTATGTATGTTTTATTTTTTATTTATTTTTATTTTTTTACAAGAAATTATTTTCTTATCTCTTACTTTGAATTTGCTATAAATAAATCAAATACACTGCTGGACAATAACAAATCATTTGTAATTATAATTTTTTCCTAATGGCAATTTCATGATTGTTTTATATACTACAAACAATTATTTCAATTTCCTGCACAGAATAAGGTAGAAAACTTTATCGTTTCTGTATGGTAATAAATTATATGTCAATTAGCACTGCATCATTCATGAATTTTATTTATTTTTTGTGTTTATTGTCTTAATGTTTCACCAGTTCATTTTATTCAGCTTAACTGCAGCTGCCTTTGTACATATTAGGCATTTCCTGTAACGTCTTAAGTTCTACAAGCCAAGATCACTTATATTTCAGTGCAAAAATTTCTTTATCTCATTTTCATAAAATAAAATGCTATGGTATTTAACTTTTCCTTTCCATCGGTGAATGAAGATGTCTGTTTCCTATAGCAACGACTGCTACTTGTGCATCTGATTAACAGATAAACCTTGCACTCTTATTTCAAGGTTGCTGTTAATGCTGTGGTTATTTTAAGTTTTCTTCATACATTCGGTTCAACGACATTGTGAAAACACATTAATCATTAAATAGAACTGTGCGTATGCTTTAGACACTTACATTTTTGCTCTGTCCATGCAATAAATGCGCAGCCTTCGTCTGCTCAGGTAATGTCGACGTTATGACCAAGAGCCATTGAAAAACTACAGAAAACTAAAACTACTTCACTTTAGCAGTACTGGCCACGAGTTCTAAGGAGAGATCACACATCACCTGCTCAAAAAATGTGTCCCTGAGACGAACGGGGCGCGAGCGCAATCCTGTGACAGACAGTAAGTACAGGTGCATCTCAATAAATTAGAATGTCATGGAAAAGTTCATTTATTTCAGTAATTCAAATTAAATTGTGAAACTCGTGTATTAAATAAATTCAGTGCACACAGACTGAAGTAGTTTAAGTCTTTGGTTCTTTTAATTGTGATGATTTTGGCTCACATTTAACAAAAACCCACCAATTCACTATCTCAACAAATTAGAATATGGTGACATGCCAATCAGCTAATCAACTCAAAACACCTGCAAAGGTTTCCTGAGCCTTCAAAATGGTCTCTCAGTTTGGTTCACTAGGCTACACAATCATGGGGAAGACTGGTGATCTGACTGTTGTCCAGAAGACAATCATTGACACCCTTCACAAGGAGGGTAAGCACAAACATTCATTGCCAAAGAAGCTGGCTGTTCACAGAGTGCTGTATCCAAGCATGTTAACAGAAAGAATCAGAATCAGAATCAGAATCAGAATGAGCTTTATTGGCCAGGTATGCTTACACATACGAGGAATTTGTTTTTGTGACAGAAGCTCTACAGTGCAACAGAAAGACAGCAACAGGACAGGACACAGATAATAAAAGAATAATATACAAATAGGCAATGTACAAAAAGCAAAAACACAATATACAATATAGACAATTATGGTGTACAGGTCTAATATGTGCAAATCTGAAATGAAAAAATAAGTATGTGTGTTGAATAAATAATTTATAATAGTGTTGTGTGTTCCACTTTTAATGTCAAGTGTTCATGAGATGGATTGCCTGAGGGAAGAAACTGTTCCTGTGTCTGGTCGTTCTGGTGCTCAGAGCTCTGTAGCGTCGACCAGACGGCGACAGTTCAAAGAGGGAGTGTGCTGGATGTGAGGGGTCCAGAGTGATTTTGCCAGCCCTTTTGCTCACTCTGGATGAGTACAGTTCTTGGAGAGTGGGGAGGGTTGTACCAATGATTCGCTCAGCAGTCCGGACTACCCTCTGTAGTCTTCTGAGGTCAGATTTGGTAGCTGAGCTGAACCAGACAGTTATTGAAGTGCAGAGGACGGATTCAATGATGGCGGAGTAGAACTGTTTCAGCAGCTCCTGTGGCAGGTTGAACTTCCTCAGCTGGCGAAGGAAGTACAACCTCTGCTGGGCCTTTTTCACAATGGAGTCTATGTGATTGTCCCACTTCAGGTCCTGGGAGATGGTGGTGCCCAGGAACCTGAATGACTCCACTGCAGTCACAGTGCTGTTCATGATGGTGAGTGGGGGGAGAGCAGGGGGGTTTCTCCTGAAGTCCACGATCATCTCCACAGTTTTGAGTGTGTTGAGCTCCAGGTTGTTAAGACTGCACCAGACAGCCAGCTCCTTAACCTCCTGTCTGTAGGCAGACTCGTCACCGTCCTGGATGAGGCCGATCAGTGTGGTGTCGTCTGCAAACTTCAGGAGCTTGACAGAGGGGTCTTTAGAGGTGCAGTCGTTAGTGTACAGGGAGAAGAGCAGTGGGGAGAGAACACAGCCCTGAGGAGCTCCAGTGCTGATGGTGCGGGTGCTGGATGTGTATTTTCCCAGCCTCACTAGCTGCTGCCTGTCTGTCAGGAAGCTGTAGATCCACTGACAGACGGAGGTGGGGACGGAGAGCTGAGTTAGTTTGTTCTGAAGGGTGTCCGGGATGATGGTGTTAAAAGCGGAGCTGAAGTCTACGAACAGGATCCTCACATAAGTCCCTGGTCTGTCCAGATGCTGCAGGATGAAGTGCAGTCCCATGTTGACTGCATCATCCACAGACCTGTTTGCTCTGTAGGCAAACTGCAGGGGGTCCAGTAAGGGTCCAGTGGAGGACTTCAGATAAGCCAAAACCAGTCTTTAAAATGACTTCATGACCACAGATGTTAGAGCCACAGGTCTGTAGTCATTTAGTCCTGTAATTTTGGGTTTCTTTGGGACGGGGATGATGGTGTAGCGTTTGAAGCATGAGGGGACTTCGCACAGCTCCAGTGATCTGTTGAAGATCTGTGTGAAGATGGGGGCCAGCTGGTCAGCACAGATTTTTAGGCAGGCTGGTGACACACCGTCTGGGCCTGGTGCTTTCCTTCTTTTGTTCTTCCTGAAGACCTGGCGCACCTCATCTTCGCTGATCTGAATTGCAGGTGTGGGGGAGAGGGGGGTTGCTGGAGGTGTGAACGGTTGTGTGGAGAGGTGTTCAGGGCGGGTGTGGGGTGTTTTTTCAAACCTGCAATAGAACTCGTTCAGACCGTCTGCTAGGTGTTGATTCTCCAGAGTGCTGGGGGATGGTGACTTGTAATTGGTGATTTCTTTCATACCTTTCCACACTGAAGCAGAATCACTGGAAGAGAATTTTTCCCTTAGCTTGCCGGAATAATTCCTCTTTGCCACTCTGATCTCCTTTTCCAGTGTGTATTTGGCCTGTTTATACAAGACTTTATCCCCCTTTCTGTAAGCATCTTCTTTGGCCTGACGGAGCTGTCTGAGTTTTGCAGTGAACCATGGTTTGTCGTTGTTGTAAGTTAGATGAGTCTTGGTAGGAATGCACACATCCTCACAGAAACTGATATAAGATGTTACAGTCTCTGTGAGCTCATCCAGATCATTTGCGGCAGCTTCAAAAACAGTCCAATCAGTAAGGTCGAAACAGGCTTGTAAAACCCACTCTGTTTCATTAGTCCATCTTTTAACAGTTCTTAATACAGGTTTTCCAGATTTGAGTTTCTGCCTGTAGGTCGGTATAAGATGAACCAAACAGTGATCAGAGAGTCCTAAAGCTGCCCGTGGGACAGAGTGATATGCGTCCTTTATCGCTGTGTAACAGTGATCCAGTATATTACTGTCTCTGGTGGGACATGTAACATGCTGTCTGTATTTTGGCAGTTCACGGGAGAGATTTGCTTTATTAAAGTCCCCGAGAATGATTAAAACAGAGTCCGGGTGTTGTTGCTCAGTCTCTGTGATCTGATCTGAAAGTTGAGTGGAAGGAAAAAGTGTGGAAGAAAAAGATGCACAATCAACCGAGAGAACCGCAGCCTTATGAGGATTGTCAAGCTAAATCGATTCAAGAATTTGGGTGAACTTCACAAGGAATGGACTGAGACTGGGGTCAAGGCATCAAGAGCCACCACACACAGACGTGTCAAGGAATTTGGCTACAGTTGTCGTATTCCTCTTGTTAAGCCACTCCTGAACCACATACAACATCAGAGGCGTCTTACCTGGGCTAAGGAGAAGAAGAACTGGACTGTTGCCCAGTGGTCCAAAGTCCTCTTTTCAGATGAGAGCAAGTTTTGTATTTCATTTGGAAACCAAGATCCTAGAGTCTGGAGGAAGGGTGGAGAAGCTCATAGCCCAAGTTGCTTGAAGTCCAGTGTTAAGTTTCCACAGTCTGTGATGATTTGGGGTGCAATGTCATCTGCTGGTGTTGGTCCATTGTGTTTTTTGAAAACCAAAGTCACTGCACCCGTTTACCAAGAAATTTTGGAGCACTTCATGCTTCCTTCTGCTGACCAGCTTTTTAAAGATGCTGATTTCATTTTCCAGCAGGATTTGGCACCTGCCCACACTGCCAAAAGCACCAAAAGTTGGTTAAATGACCATGGTGTTGGTGTGCTTGACTGGCCAGCAAACTCACCAGACCTGAACCCCATAGAGAATCTATGGGGTATTGTCAAGAGGAAAATGAGAAACAAGAGACCAAAAAATGCAGATGAGCTGAAGGCCACTGTCAAAGAAACCTGGGCTTCCATACCACCTCAGCAGTGCCACAAACTGATCACCTCCATGCCACGCCGAATTGAGGCAGTAATTAAAGCAAAAGGAGCCCCTACCAAGTATTGAGTACATATACAGTAAATGAACATACTTTCCAGAAGGCCAACAATTCACTAAAAATGTTTTTTTTTTTATTGGTCTTATGAAGTATTCTAATTTGTTGAGATAGTGAATTGGTGGGTTTTTATTAAATGTGAGCCAAAATCATCACAATTAAAAGAATCAAAGACTTAAACTACTTCAGTCTGTGTGCACTGAATTTATTTAATACACGAGTTTCACAATTTGAGTTGAATTACTGAAATAAATGAACTTTTCCACGACATTCTAATTTATTGAGATGCACCTGTATAGTGGAGCGCGTGAAGGAGAGATGTGAGGCACGAACACTGTTGAGGGTCTCCATTAATTCGTGCTTGTAGTAATTTAATGTGTATATATTTTGAAAACATTGAATCGCTATAGAAATCGCGATTCGTTCGATTCTTAGCGTTTTAAATCGATTACTGTCCGATATCGACGATTCACGCATCAAAAATCCATGTTTCAAGATCGATGCATATGCATCGTCAGGGTTTGTAATCGATGCATCGAGAAAACGAGTGAATCGTTACACCCCTGATCGTAGTACAATTGGGGGTGTTTCGCTGCTATGCCACCTGCTGTCAGAGAGTGAATTTGCATTCTCATTCAGCCCATCTGCTTTATGTAGTTTTATGTAGCATAATTTCATAAAGCTGAAGTCAGACCATTCTGTTTTTGCTAAAAATACATCTTCTGTACAAGGGGCACCTTCTGCTTGAAAATATGGACATGCTGAAATTTCTTTTAAAAAACAAACAAATCCAAGCTAGGAAAGAGCACAGGCAAAGCCTTAGTTTTAGTTTTTATATGAGTAATTTCTTTTATTTATTTGGGATTTTTTTATTGTAATTTATTTTTGTTTTTTGACAATTTCAGTTTCACAAAGAGATACGCAAAAAAATTGTACCGTAAATCGTATCACATCGTGAGCTAAGAGAATCGCTACATCCCTATCAAACAATAAATTTTGATGGAGCAATGATGGGACACAATGAAAAGATCGTTTTGTTTAGAAACAAAATATGCATCACAAGGACACTGACCTGGGGCGATAGTGACCACACGGATCCCCAGTGGTGCAAGGTCTCGAGCAATAGGAAGTGTCATACCCACAATCCCACCTTTTGATGCAGAGTATGCGGCCTGACCCACCTTAAAAAGACAACAAAACACATTATAAAACCTGCAGTGCTGCAGTTTCATAAATCTGTAATGTTAGTAAAAGAAAGTACACTACTGTTGAAAAGTTTGGGGTAAGAGTTGTCTTATTCACATCAAGGATTTGATTTGATAAAGAAATACAGTAAAAACAGTAATTTTGGGAATAATTAATTTCTATAATAATATAATTTAAAATATAATTTATTCCTGTGATACAAAGTGGAATTTTTAGCCTTTACTCCAGTCTTCAGTATCACGTGATCCTTCAGAAATCATTCTAATATACTGATTTACTGCTCAAGAAACACTTATTATTATCAGTGAAAAGAAAGTTCAAAAGAACAGCATTTAATTGCTTTAACATTCTAAATGTTTTTACTGTCAATTTTGATCAGCCTAATGTAGCCTTGATAAAAGAATTTCTTTCAAAAAACATTTGTGTGAATGTTAGTGTATGGCTGATATACCTGTCCATCATAAGCAGCAACACTGGCTGTGTTGATGATACAGCCTAAAATTAAAAAAAAAACATTATATGCAATATATGCCCCAATATATATGTATTTTTTTTTTTTTTGTAATGCCACGTTTTTTCTCATTTTATTAAAAGTATGTCATTATGTCAAATTCAAAAATCTATATTTAAGCTTTTCCAAAATTTCTAATTAAAAAAAAATAAGATAAGAACAGGTAGAATAAGAAGAATAAGTTACCAATCAAAAGAAATCAATATTAACTAAATTAGTTTCCACTACAAAGGTGGCACAGAAGAACACAAAAGAGGCATGTAGGTAAATTTAAAAGGTACAGATATTTACAGAGGCTCAGAGGTGGCATGGATGTTCATAACAATGTTGTGAGATTAATGTTTTAAATATAAAATTTTGAATATAGAACTAATGTTTGATTGAAATGATTTAAATAACTGAAATGACACTTTAAAAACAAAAATAAAACTGCCAGCAGGTGGCGGCAAGTCACTGATATTATCACTGAATCATTCATCCAATTGATTCGTTTGAACGGCTGATTCATTCAGGAACGAAGCAAGTGACTGTCTCTATGAGTGGGTAATTGAATCATTGACTCACTAGATTCATTTAAAAACGCAGTTCATTCATAAACGAAACACCGCTGTGTTTGAATGGAGATGCGCAGCGGCTCAGCTGTGACTATTTGAAACAATTTTCCATGACGAAATAGAGCAAAGTCAAGCAGTATTGTTAAAGTCATACAATCTACATCACTTAATATTAACTTATTATTTATTGAACTGTTGTATTAATTTAATATCACATTTGCAAACTCCCTTAATAATCTTTAAAATCTGTCACTCACTTCAGTTCATTGCGATCTCACAAAGCTCCATTATAATCAATGAAGCTCTCTACACTACACAACGAATCTCTTATTTACACCCTGTCTACACTTTGCTATGCATAACTCAGCAATGAACAAAACTCCAGTATTTTGAGCAGTGCGTGGATTCTGATTAACATTGCATTCAAGGAATCAACATAATGTCTGCGATACATTACTCAACGCTGCAAAAACACGCAAGTAGAAATCTCTGAAGCTCCCCTCAGCGCAAACACAGTCTATGCTAACCGGGTTAGTCGCACAGGTGCTCCTAAATATTTTTTGATAGTCGCACGCAGTGCTTTTCAGTCGCACTGTAGAGCCCTGGCTATGTGTCGTGATATTTTCTCTCTCTCTCTCTCTCTCTCTCTCTCTCTTTTTTTTAAATTTACGTTTTGCACAACCGCTAAACTGATGCCGCCTATCCATTTGTGAATAAATATGCTCGACTCTAAATGGGGGGACGGGGCAAATCCTGTGACCTGACCAAATCGCAATTTTTTATGTGCCTGCATATATTTTATATACTCTCTGTGTATATTGTATCATTAGCTGTTCATTTTCTATGCATCTGTATCTCTTCAAAATAATGTATATATACAAAAGGAAAAATATTTTAAAGGTCTTGTCATTATCTTAATCACTTGATGCCCCCCTATTGGCTGGTGCCCCAGGGCACTCGCCCTATCCCTTCTATGGATAATCCGGCCCTGAGCATTGTCTGTCTTCAGATTTCACTCATCTCAGAAGGACTGATGCTTTAGGGAAAATAGCATTAAATTTTACAGTGACAAGAAAAAAAAGACAGCTGCTAAAGCAGTGGTTCCCAACCAGGTTCCTGGAGGCCCCCCAACACTGCATGTTTTCCATGTCTCCTTAATCAAATACACCTGATTCAGATCATCAGCTCATAAATACAGATTCCAAGACCTGAAATGGGTGTGTCAGACAAAGGAGAGATGCAAAATGTGCAGTGTTGGGGGGTCTCCAGGAACGTGGTTGGGAACCACTGTATTAAAGGATATTTAAAATATTCATCATGTGCAGAAATATAAACCAGTGGCATATGAGGTCCAGGCAGCACTGTAAATACAGTGAGGCTTACAGTGATAACACGAGTGAAGAATTAAAAAACAAAAACCCATATACTCCATATTTTCAAATCAAGCACTGCTGTCTAAAAGAGCAAGAAGAGAAAGTGGAAAATATCTAAAGGTCATTAACAATAAGTGTCACTCACATCAGTAGGTGCAAATGCACATCGGTCTCCAAGAGCAGCGGCCACCTTGTGTCCATCTGAGCTGGGCAGGTCTAGGATCACAACACTGGCTCCCTGACTGATGAGTCACTCCACAGTAGCTCTGCCCAAACCAGAGGCCCCTCCTGTCACCAGACCTACCATACCCTACCATACCCCGCCACACAGGCAATAAGGTCACACTGGATTAAGTTTGTTTATATATATATATATATATATATATATATATATATATATGGTCACACTGGATTAAGTAAGTTTACATATGCAGTCATGGCCAAAAATATCGGCACCCTTGGTAAATATGATCAAAGAAGTCTGTGAAAATTAATCTGCATTGTTAATCCTTTTGATCTTTTATTTAAAAAATTCACAAAAATCTAACCTTTCACTGGATAATAAGAATTTAAAATGGGGGGAAATATCATTATGAAATAAACGTTTTTCTCTAATACATGTTGGACACAATTATTGGAACCCCTAGAAATTCTTATGAGTAAAATATCTCTGAAGTATATTCCCATTCATATTCACAATTTTGAGCACTCCAGGGTGATTATGAACATGAAATTATCCAGCCATGGCTTCCTGTTTCACAGAAATATAAATAGGAGGGAAAACAAAGCCCAAATTCCCTTAATCATCCATCACAATGAGAAAAACCAAAGAATATATTTCTGATGTGCAGCAAAAGATAATTGAGCTTCACAAATTAGTGAAGTGGCTTTAAGAAAAGAGTTAGAGCAGTGAAAATTCCCATTTCCACCATCAGGGCAATAATTAAGAATTTCCAATCAACATAAAATGTTACAAAACTGCCTGGAAGAGAACGTGTGTCTATATCATCCTAATGCACAGTGAGAAGGAGAGTTTGAGCGGCTAAAGACTCTCCAAGGACCACAGCTGGAGAATTGCAGAAAATAGTTGAGTCTCGGGGTCAGAAAACCTTAAAAAAAAATTGTCAAACAGCACCTACATCACCATATGTTGTTTGGGAGGGTTTCAAGAAATTTTTTTCTAGCTCATCCAAAAACAAACTCCAGCATATTCAGTTGTCAGACACGACTGGAACTTCAAATGGGACTGGCTTCTATGGTCAGATGAAACTAAAAAATGAGCTTTTTAGCAGCAAACACTCAAGATGGGTTTGGTGAACACAGGGATAAAAAGTACCCCATGTGTACAATGAAATATACTGCTGTATTTTTGATGTTGTGGGCCTATATTTCTGCTGGAGGTCCTGGACATCTTGTTTAGACACATGGCATCATTGATTCTATCAAATACCAACAGAAAAAAAAATCAATAAGTGACTGGCTCTGTTAGAAATCTTATAATGGGCCATGTTTGGATCTTTCAACCATACAATAATCCAAACACAAACCTCAAAAACAACACAAAAATGGGCCACTGAGCACAAAACCAAGCTTCTGCTATGGCCATTCCAATCCTCTGACCTGAACTCTATAGAAAATGAGTGAGGTGAATTGAAGAGAAGAAGCACCAACATGGAGCTGGGAATCTAAAGGGTCTGGAGTGATTCTGGATGAAGGAATGGTCTCTGATCTCTTGTCAGGTGTTCTCTAACCTCATCAGGCATTATAGGAGAAAATTTAGAGCTGTTAAACTGGCTAATGGAGGTTTCAAAAAGTATTGAATAAAAGGGTGCCGTTAATTGTGGCCAATGTGTATTAGAGAAAAACATTTATTTCATAATGATATTTCCCTCCATTTTAAATTCTTATTATCCAATGAAAGGTTAGATTTTTGTGAATTTTTTAAATAAAAGATCAAAAGGATTAATAAAGCAGATTAATTTTCACAGCCTTCTTTGATCATATTTACCAAGGGTGCCGATATTTTTGGCCATGACAGCATATATAAGGTCACACTGGATTAAGTATATATATATATATATATATATATATATATATACATACAGTGCCTTGCGAAAGTATTCATACCCTTCATTTTAATCGTGTTTTTTTTTATGTTGCTGCCTTACAGTATGTTAAACTCCTTTAAGTTACTTTTTTCCCACATCAATCTACACTTCGTACACCATATTGACAAAGCAAAAACAGAATTGTCACAACTTCGTAAATTTATTAAAAAATTAAAAACTGAAATAAGTACATTGCATAAGTATCCATAACCTTAACTAAATATATAGCTGAAGCACCTTTACAGCCTCAAACCTTTTTTGTTTTTTAATGCGACAAGCTTTGCTCATCAGCATTTGGCAATTATCTGCTATTCTTCTCCTCACCTCTTCACCTCTCAAGCTCTGTCAGGTTGGACAGGGGCAGATGCACATTTTCAGGTTTGTCCAGAAATATTTGATTTGGTTCAAGCTCAGGCTGTGGCTGGGCCACTCAAGGACATTCACAGAGTTGTCTATAAACCACTCTTGCTGTGAGTTTAGGTTCATTGTCCTGTTGGAAGGTGAACCTTCTGCCCAGTCTGAGGTTCTGAATGCTCTGGACTGGGTTTTCATTAAGGCTATCTCAATATTTTGGTGCACTGAGCTTTTCTTCTACTCTGACAAGTCCCTCAGTCCCTGCCGCTGAAAAACAGCCCCACAGCATGAGGCTGCTATCACCACACTTTACTTGTGGGATGGTACTCTGCAGGTGATGAGCAGTGCCTGGTTTGCTTCAAACATGATGCTTGGAATTGAGGTTCATCAGACCAGAGAATCTTGTTTCTCACAGTCTGAGGGTCCTTTAGGTGCTTTTTTGCAAATTCCAAGTGTGCTTTCATGTGTCTACACTGAAGAGAGGATTCTTGCCACACCGGCATAAAGCCCAGATCGGTGGAGTGTTGCAGTGATGTTTGTCCTTCTGTAGGTTTCTCCTGTTTCCACATATGACCATGGAGCTCAACTAGAGTGACCATCAGGTCACCACACCAACCAAAGCCCTTCTCTATCAATTGGTCAGTTTGGCCAGGAGGCCAGCTCTAGGAAGAGCCCTGGTTGTTTCAAACGTCTTCCATTAAGGGTAACAGAGACTACATGCTTCTGTGAACCTTCAGTGAAGCAGAATTTTTTTTCTCAACTCTTCCCCAGATGTGTGGCTTGACGCAACCCTGTTTCTGAGCTCTACAGGCAGTTCTTTGGACCTCAGAGCTTGGTTTTTGTTCTGATATACATTATCAGCTGTTAGAGCTTTTACTAAGACGTGTGCCTTTCCAAATCATACCCATTCAATTGAATTTGCCACAAGTTAACTCCACTCAAAAGTGTATCTACAAGCAATATGAATGCTCCTGAGCTAAATTCCAACTGTCCCAGATAAGGGTATGAATACTTGCGCAATGGAATCGTTTAAGTTTTTTATTTTTAATAAATTTGCAAAGATGTTAAAAATCTTTTTTTTTGCTTTACCATTATGGCGTATGGAGTATAGATTGATGTGGCAAAATAGTAATTTAAAAGCAGTTTAACAAAGAAGCCACATAAAACGTGAAAAAAGGAAGGGGTATGAATACTTTTGCAAGGCACTGTATATATAAAGTTACACAACCTGCATGGAGCTTGGTAATGTTTCATTATACAACAAACAGAATTCAGTCATGGTTCAACTATAATATGGTGCAAAACAATTAAATTTAAGCTTACAGCCCAAGAATTTAAGGATAATGTAATAAGAGCAAAACTGGTTAATCGCCATTGTTTCTGTTTAACTTACCTGTCTATCAGTCAAACTCATAACTGCACAGATGTTCCATTGAACTAGTTAGCACTGTGGCTACAACTTCAAAATATAGTAAGAAGTGGAATACAACCACACAACGACGTGCAGACTAAAGCAAGCTGCAAAGCAATCTTGAAAAAAAAAATTGAACTTCAGGACAGACAACTATTTTGAGCCAGTACATTTCTATTAATTCATTCCATTTCTCTCTATTTACATTCCTCTCTACATTTAATATATTCCCCTAAAGGTTTCAAAACATTTTTACATTTGATTTGTGCAGTATTTTTTTATTTGAATTCTATTGCTGAATAGTCTTTACCTCAAAAATTAAATTTTATATTCCATATACTGTATTTTTACTGTTGTTTCTAATTTGCATCTTTGTTAATATGTAAAATATAAAGCATATTGAGATATACTGTTATTCTGAAATAAAAGGAGGACAGAAAATTGTCTTTGACAAAGGCTCATACAAATCAAACATTGCATACATAGCATAACTTCCTCCTTAAGACTGGCTAAAGGTTGCCTAAATACTCACCTTTGAAAAACAAATTTTATAGGGCTCATTTAATTTAGAAATAGTAAAAATAAAATAATATGGAGCCTAAAAGTCATTACTGATAAAGGGACGAGTCATGAATGAGTCTATTCAATTTACTTTTATAACTTACAGCAGGTGTAAATAAACAATAATAATAAGTAATCACACAAAATAAATGTATAAACTGGCAGTGAACATATAATCACATACTGTAGCAACCTAGTTACAGTATATTGGATAGTGACAGTGCAGTTTGAATTCTGACCACAAATTATTTACACGTCTGTAACCACTCCATGAAGACTGTGAGAATTAAATTAAGATCTTCAGTTATGACCATCAATATTTTTATTTGTGGGCTAAGCAATCGTAGTTTGTACAATGGGACAATCACCAATTCTCGACTATTTACACTCTCAGAAAGCACACAGTACAAAGAAGCATATATTCAGCTATCTCACAAATCCCATGTGAAGGTACGTCATCGGTATATCTGATGTGAGGGAGCAGCTGTGAGAAAGACAGTAGGCTGTATAGTTATCTCCCAGATCTGGTGTGATCCCAAACTATACAAACTACTACCTCATTCCACAGCCCCCAACGCAGCAGCCCCTCTGTCTGGTACCCTGCGGGAGGAGACGAGAGGCAGAAAGACATGTCAGTGCTAGAAATAAAATGCTTATTTGTGCTATTTTTACTCTAAATTTAATGAACCACCTTTGCAATTGCTAATTTGATTTCCATAAATCCCAGAGTGAAAGCTGTCTGTCGTCATCATACTTTTAACCCAATATTAACCTTCCTCAAACATCTACACCATGAGTGTGGGCAGATTTCTGGCAATACAACTCATCTTTTGAAATGTGAGTCATGATATACCATGAACAACAAAGAGATTGCACAAAATGGATCAAGGATCTGGTTCTCTGCGGGATTTGATGTGATAAATGTGCCACTTACATGTGCTCATTAATGAAGCTAAAAGAGCACTAGCAAAAAATCATGAACGCTGCGTATTAAATATTGATTTACAATAATATATTATGCAAAACAATGTATGC